>JAYESA010000007.1:39136378-39736378 GCA_036927795.1 Iris macrosiphon
TCCGGGAATTGTGTTAAGGATTTATGGAGCATGATGTCCAATTTGATGATTGATATCGGAAATGTTAAAGGTAAAGAAATGTATATGTATAAAGGGTTTAATGAGATGTCATAAGTAGAGAAATATCAGGATTTGTAATGGAAGTTGTGAAGCGTATCACGGATTAGTTTAATAGGCTTTAAAGGATTGAAGGAAATACATATACAACCATCGAGATGAGGAACCATACACATACCCATGAGAGTAAAGAAACATGAGTGTTATAGAGGATACAGGTGATCATGAGTCTAATGAGCTTGATGAGATAATCCATTAATGCAGCTAGTGATATAATACCAAGAGTGCTAATGATTCTATATCGAGGATTAGTCAAGGATGACGTAATAACAGTAAGCACTCTGTGTGTTGATAATTAGATGATATACCAATTGACATAAATTAAAATCATGAAAGAAAACACAGTTGATGATAACTTTGATCATTGGAGGTAATAGTGCAAGTGATTCGGGCAGTACAAATTAGTACACAGTTCTAGACAATAGAGGTTTTGAGTGCACCTTGAGTATCAGAGACCGTGAGCACTAATATGTACATTGAGGAGTTATAAATTAAAAGGTGGAAATGAATTTTAAATTTTCAGAATTTTTAAGGAGTTGAAATTTTATGTTATTAAAATATTGAGGATTTAAATTTGATTCACTAAACATAGTTAAGGCTACAAAGATTTTAGAAGTGATTAAATTTTATTTCGATGTGAAGTATCTAATTTGAGGAGGTATATGCATTTTATTTTAAGTTGATCGGGAAGTTAAACCTTGACGATTATTTTGAGGATTAATTTTGGTAGATGAGAGATATGAATATTAATATATGATTAGTTGATATGGGTACCAGTGTACATGAATAGGAATTTGTTAGTGTGCTAGAGTTAAGTGTTTGTTAGAGATAGTAGACACTGCAAGTAATATGTTAACATGATCCTTCTTCCTTCCTAATGTTCCTTTTTCTTTCGCCTTTCGATTGATTGATTGATTTTCCTAGTACTGTGGTTCACATGCATGATTTTCTTGTTAGAATATAACTGGTAGTACCCCCTAACAGAGACTGAAATACCATGACAAAAGACGCATGACCTATATTTTCTTAAATTGCATGGCTGTAGGTAGAGTTTTCTTAAACCATGATCATTGGGTTTTGACAATAGCGAAGATCTATGACAATGTTATGACTGACAAAAAGGGACAAGATGATTAAATTTGTGGATAAGCATTTAATTAAATAAAGAGTTAAGGCGTTAATAACAGAATTGACGGATCATTAATTTTACGAAGATTGAGGATGATTGAAACTCGAGGATAAATATTGACTTGAAAGGAGAGTTAAGACATTCACAGGGCAAAATTTGAGGATTTAATGATTTTAGGAAGGTCTTGATATATAAAAAAAAAAAAAAAAAAAATTGGTTATTAAAATTTGAGGAAAATTAGGGAAATTATCATTATATATATTTGATTACAAGATAGAAATTTGAAATTCTATATTATGAATGTTGCATTTGGAGAATCCTTAAATATCATATTGTTGAGTATTTTAAGGAGTGAATATTAAATTCCGAGTACTGAATTATTAACAAAAACTTTCAAGGAAATTTGGATGGACTTTGATTTTACTTTGAGGATTTTTCAGGTTATACAACAATTTTTAAAATTTTAAATTTGCGAAAGGACATTGTGGATTATTAAAAGATTTCATGGATGATAAATTTAAATTTTTGAAGGAAATGATAAGGTGTATGATTAAACACTAATATGAGGATTTTAAATTTCGAGGACGAAATTCTTTTAAGGTGGATAGACTTGTCACTACCACATTCCGAAAACAGGGGTATTTTCGAATTTTTATAATATTTGATATTATGTTATTTACAATTAATTAATTTCATGATAGTGTATTTGATTTAAATAATTTTGTGCGATGTGAAATTCAATATATAATTATATGCAGTGTTAATTATTTTATTTTATTTTGCTAGCAGACTAGACCTAGAAGCCCAGTAGACGAACCTCTGTCCGAATTATAGAATTCTGGATTTTATTAGTTTATTTAGAATTTATTTATTGGAGATTGTAATTGATTATCGTATTTTATTTAATATTTTGCGCAATTGCCTTTGCTTCGATATTTGGAGCACTATCCAGACTTTTGTCTTCCAACAAATTTCACAATCTTGCCCTAGACATGCCCGCCTTCAATTCTGCTATTTTTTGCAACTCATAATTTTGCTCCCTGTGCATTGTTTCTGGCCGCACAACAATCATCGCGGACGTTATTTTTATTTCCTATTTTTGTATCGTTGTGCGTTCCAATCGAAAATTGGAGACAATCTTGACCTATTTTTCGTGCGACCCAAATTAGGGTAATATTCTGTTCTGAGTCTTCTTCAATATTGGTATTGATGACCTGACCTGATTTTGGCTCCAAGTACTCTTAATTAATTGTTGAACACAACTTACATTTATTCCTATTTAAATTGAGGATACTATTTAAACCAATTCTAAAATCCCAATTTAATTCCAGTGCCCTGTAAATTGAGCCCATACCGATCTTACAACGCCCCTGACCCTACAAAACACCGGACCCCGAATCGTCCGCCAAATTTTCGTCATTTTTTGTGTTTGTGCAATTTCCCGAATTTAAGGGGCTAAGTTGCAATTATTCAATTGTAGGTGTCATCACCCCATTGTCCAAACCAAATGGAAAGGTTAATTATTTGTGGACCAAATTGCATTTTCTCCCCCACATGAAATTTCCTTCATGTTTAATCTGGACCACCCATTTAATTGGGTGCATCCTCACCATTAGATGCACAACCATCTTCCCTATATAATGTCACATCTACCCATTTCCCTAGAAAAAACCCTAATCCCCAAGCAAGCCCCATATTTCTTCTCCTACGTATGTAAATTCCTCCTTTTTCTTCTTCTCTTTCCTTTCTTCTTCTCCTTCCTTCCTTCTTCTTCTTATTGTTTTTTTTTCCTTCTTCTTTCTTTGAAATTCAAATTCAAACTAAAAAGAGGGGGGAACCATCCCCATCACCTGAGAACTCCGGTGGCCGCTGATTGCACCCCGGCGGCCTGTTGGCTGCGGCTCCGGCCTGCTCACCTTCTCCGGCCCCCTCACGATCCCGCTCCGGCTAGAGCTGACCCGTCGGCTGCTGCTCGGGCTACTTCTCACCCCCGCGGTTCACCGAGGCACCCTCCGGCTATCACTGCAGCCGACTTCCTGAGCATTGGCCGGCCGACTGACCCCGACCCGGCCATCGTCTCCAGCGGTCCTCCGCTCGCTGCTCCTCCTCTCTCCCATTTCTCCACCACCACCATCTACTCAACGCCACCACCATCAACTCCGGCGCAAGCTCCGGCGCACTCCGACCTCCTTGCTCCATCTCCTCCATCCTCCCTACAGCCGACAGTACACCCACCACCACCATCATCAGCAAACAGTCCGGCGCCCCCTCTGAACCCCGGACCTCCACTCACGGCGACCTGCAGCATCTTCCCCGACCCTCCCTGCTGTACTTCCATCCCACCTGAAGTTCAACTCCGGTGGGCGGTGCCTTGGCGACGGGCACGATAGAGGCGTCGCTTCATCGACGACCGACAAGAGTTTCCTCTCAGTGATCATCTCGTGATGGCTGCTCCTTCCTCGGGGATGATCTTGACTTCTTCTCAGTGCTCCGGCGAGCAGCGACCAGTTCTAGACAACGGCGAGCGGCTTGGCGAGTTCCTCGACGAGATCTTCTCCACGGCGGAGAATCGAGGGAAGACAGCGGCGATCGACAACCTCCCCCTGCTCTAACGACTCCTATATGGGCCAACAGTGCTCGACTGATTTCTCCTAAGGAGTTGTGATACACCAATGGAATCGAACACAGCAGCAGCAAGCATATGGCTTAACATAAGAAATTGAGGTGTAATTCCCTATTTTGCCTTCCCTTCTTACTCTTTTTATGTGATGCATACATAAGGTTATTTATTGTATAATTAGGTAGTACACGTATAGGTAGTAGTGTATATATAGATATAGACTTGTATTATTGTTGGTTATATACGTATTGAGATATGAGTTAAAATATAAGCATTTTACAACCTAACTTATTTTATGTAAATGTACGCATATGCAAATTATGTACATATGTTCAGCTTTGTATATAAATTTGTGTGTGTATACATGTTTTAGTATAGCCACAACTTTATATAAGTAAATTTTGTTAGCAATTTCTAAATATATAATATATTCCATTATAATGTGCCAAATACTTAGTATGTACTAAATTCATTAATTGCTTAGTAATGACTTAATTAGTATAAATGTATATATATATATATATATATCTTGTACATACAATTAATGTATTGTATTTGTATTTAATGTGATGTATTAATATTAGTATATATTTAAATAAATACATTAACAATATATATATTTTAAAAATGTATTTTTATGTATGAGTATACACAGGTAATATTCAACTATCAAATAGGTATTTTAAAAGGCATATATATATTATAAATACAATTGATTGGTACATGTGTAATTTCACAACCTCAAACCAGTATATATGTATGTATATATGTATACAGATAATATAATAGTATGTATGGTAAATATATTAGCATATATTAATTGTATTTTTGGAATTTAGTACATGTAGTAAATTCTATTTTTGGGTATTCATATGTATATATATATATACCTTGTGTAAAGTAAGTCCTAGTGGATTTATATAATTAAACATACAGTATTATTTTTATACAAGTATTAGCCTTATTTAAGCCTATAAATACATATCTAGTTTCATACCAAATGAATAATATGTATATGTGTAAATTTATAAAGGTATCTTTTAATTATAATTAAATAGTATTAATGTGTGTGATATATATAGATAGATATATTGGTCTACCTACTAGATAACCCTAGTTGACTAAGTGCCATACCTGGCAGAGCCCTGAGTTCATGTATTTGTGATGTGTTAGTATAGCACCTGATGTAATTGTTGTATTTGATATATTTTAGGACTGTTGGTTCCTCCAGACGATACTCTGGGACAGGACATTGGTATTACCAGCTAAGGACCCAAGGCGAGTACATTCTCTGATTAGTTTCTAATTTATGATATCTCCTATGTTCACTGTATCTAGTGTAAATATCCATGATCTTGACACGATGGTTACACGGATTGGTATACACGGATCTCGTCATGAGATGTTATTCCTTATTCATGGTGTAGCTTGTACGAGACTTGTTTCCTTGATATCTTGTGCATGTACAGACACTAATTCCTGGGGAGATTTGCTACCTTCCTAGGGAATCCTGTGCCATAGCGTACCATGATTGGATCTACTATACCAGTCGGGGGTTTGGGGAGTACTTTAGTGTAGATATGTGATCATACCCAACTTTATATGTACCATAGCTCACCCCACATCTCACGTCGGGTGCGGCCTGACCATTTATATGCTCCATAGCTGTTACGTGTGATTAGCCTGATCTCTACATGCACCATAGCTAACCAACGGTTAGCCTGACTTTATATGAACCATAGCTAATCACATGTAACCAGCCTGATCAAGTTCCCAAGCCGATCACATGTTAAAGCTAGTACTCACACACTTAGTCATAGAATTCTTGCTCATGGACATATTGTTTCTTTCCTGCATTTACTTACAGTATTTCCAGTATTTCTCTCATTGTACATTTCTCGTACCTATACATGCATCTGGTATGTTTCCATCTAGAACTGCTACATAGTTTATGTCATTTATATAGAACTGCTATTTAGAGATGTACTTTGCTCATTCCTGACTGGAAAAATATTTCTCCAGACTGTGACCTTAGTAGACTGGTTTCTGACACTTGGGGATTGGAAGTTAAGGATTACAGGTATGATTATGTTGTCATTAGACTTGTATTGTATTCTTTTATTTCTTCAATTCCTATCGTGTTGTAGTTGTGATTGAGTATGTTGTGAATATTTTTATAGTATTATCCGAATCTCCTTATGGAGTTGGATACTAGCGTGAGATTGTTAGATAGTACTTGACCTAGACAACGTTCTACCGCCGATGCTGCGGCGTAGGCTGGACGTACCCACGCTCTCGTGCCCCTAAACCGGGTGCGGGTCGTGACATGTCGCATCCCTGTCTGTCGTGGAATAGATTATTGATTATCAGTTTGTATCTCATCTCTAGGTACTGCGGGACCTGAGGGCTTGGACGCGGTACCGGGACCCCGTCATCAGCAGCCGCACGCAGGCAAGTGTACCTTGCCACCCTGTATTTCATATTACAGATACTTGTTGTTCTTTATGTACATTATGCACATATTTATGTTGAAGTCGATACTTCGCGTCTGGATCACAACCGGGTGCAGACATTCGTCGTAACGTATTAGAATAATTGTTAGATGCTTCGTAGCACCTCGATGTACGTATCTGAGTATATCGACACCCCAGGACACACTCATATACTGTGATCGTGCCAGATTCCTGTATGCTGATACTGACATCATGACCAGAGACTGGGATGACCTTAGGGTCGCATCTGTTGAGATTACTTCTGTGTGTCGAGACTGTTAGATAGAGGTTCAGGTTCAGCGCACCATCGTTGACCGCTTGGGAAGGGAAAGACAGTTACTAGACGGTTGGGCTCCTCTGCACGCGCTTATATATATATGTAGTATTTATGTAGTGATCCTGTATCTAGTGTAGTGGTATCACCCGTGTGACTCTTTGCCCGGAGCTGCGGTACGTCCCGTGTGTTTCCGTGTCCGGAGCTACGGTTTTATTTTGGACAGCCCATTCGTCGAACATTGTCTTTAAACTGTGTCACACTTGTTTGGTTATGATAGAGTACCATGTTGTTGCACTTGTACTTTTCTGTATACTTGGCATGCTATATTTTTGTACTTTGTTACGTCCCTCTGAGGACCTGGTTCCTTGCCAGTTTTGCAGCATAGATGATTACGGAGCATTTGGAGTTGCTGTTGGAGTTGCATGTCTTACGAGCATGGTACCAGGTTCTCACATCTTATCTACCGGCATTATGGTTATTTTACTTTGAGTATTCATCTGCTGTTGTAGCCTAGTTTTTATAGACTCATACTTCTTCTTAAGTCTATTCGAGTTAGTGTGTTATTGGACGGCCGACTCTAGCACATATAGATCTTTCTTGTATACTGCTGTACATTATGGATTGAGACATAGAGGTTTACTTTTATGGGATATCTAGATAGTGCCCTTTATATTATACAGCTTATACGTATTCGAGTCAGACCAGAGTCTGGTCGAATGCGTAGCTGGCGTGTCACGTATTCCTGGTCCTACGTATTTTGGGACTGGAGCATGACATATTTTTGTGGTGGCCCATGCAGGTCAGATTTAAATCGTCTTGGTCACCTGACTGTGCCAAGTGAGCCTGCAAATTAGGAATAGGTATTATGATTGTTGAATAGGATCTCAATCCATAATCGATGTTTAAAACTCACTTTGTATGTGATTATCGCCCTTGGACTTCCAATTTGTATTCGTTCAATTTCCGTCGATATCGTTATCATTGTTTCTCATCCCCTATTGTTCGGGAAGAAGGATGCTTGTGCCTGATGATTTCCCCCCAGAAGAAGATCGAAGACCAGACGACAGAAGACAGAGTTTGTATAACATTCCCTGAGAAGATTGTTACCCTGAGTAGGATAGATTGATAGGTTCTTTTGGATTCTAGAACTAGTATGGAAGGTTGGCAAGAGAGTTGGACCCAGTAGTACCCTACCCGTGCTTGAGGTAGCAATGATCTTGGAAGTACTGAGAGCTAGAAGGATTTTTGATCATGACCTAGAATAATTTATGGAAATGCATAGCCTGATGATGGAAACTAGTGGTTGTATATGATAGCATTGCTAGGAACGAAGATTATGAGCCAGAGGAGATAAAAAATTTAGGATCTTACTTGGAAGATAAGGATCGAATTCCAGGAATTCTAGTATGTGCCTGAGTGATACCATTATTGTACTTGTGACTTGGAGAGATGAATAACGAAAAGAAGAAATTTGAGGAATAAAATTTTAGGGAAAACCTTGAGGAGAAGAGAAATTATACATTAGGCAAGGAAACATTTCTTTTGGTGATTGATGTTGAAAATAGAATATGAGGATTTATCTTGAGGTTAAAATCTAGACCATGGCATTATCCCAGACATGGATTGGTTGAGCCAATACCACGCAATGCTTGATTGCCGTCGTGGTTGTGTCATCCTTAGACCACCGGATTACCCTGAGTTTGAGTTTCTTCAGAGAGCCTGGGAGCATGGTGCCCATCTACCTTAGGGGTATACAACGCAGGAGGTGAACCAGTGTACCACCATATTATATCAGGGTTTGAGGATGTGGTTCTAGAGAATCTTTTAGGCCTGCCACCTGACAGAAAGAGTTGTTACAGAGTTGACTCCAAGAGCCGAGCCAGTTATTTTCCCGTCTTCAGACTAGCACCGATAGAGTTGGCTGAATTGAAGGTCCATAGTAGAGGATCTCTTAGACAAGGGTTTCGGTCGGGCTAGTGTTTCTCCATGGGGAGTATCCATCGTATGGAGCCGAAGAAGGACGAGACGGTACGGTTGCGTTTGATTTCAGGGACGGTATATTTGTGTATCAATTACAGGGTTTAATGCAGTAACGATAAAGAACAAGTACCCATTGCCGCACATCAGTTAAGTGTATTCTCGAAGATCGATCTCAGATCACGCTATCATCAGATCAAGGTACGGAGAGAGGATGTCCCGAAGGCGGCTTTCCGGACGAAGTATGGGCTCAATGAGTTTCTAGCAATGACCGTTTGGTTTGACCAACACGTCAGCAGTATTTATGAGCTTGAGGAACAATGTTTTCCACCAGTACTTGGATAAGTTCGTAGTGGTAGTTATCGATGATATCGTAGTATATTCTAAGAGCCAGGAGGAGCACGAGTGTCACGTCCCAGTCCCAAAATACCGAGGGACCGGACGCGTGATAATGGCCAGCAGCACACACCGATGGACAAACCCAATTTAATGGATCCATCAGGGCGTACTTAAGCTGTAAAATAAAGTCTACGACAACAATAATGGTCTAAACATACTAATCTCATCCACATATATAAATACCATAATATCAGAATCATAAAGCAAGATCAATCTCAATATAATATAAACTCGGGGAATAACCCGATAATTAGTATGATACATCTGTCAAGATACAAGAATAAAGATAACCACAGCCAATACTGAGTATGGAAACAGTATATAATCAGAAGATACCCTCGGTGATCACTCGTCTACTGGATCTGGTACTGCTCCAGTGCCTGCTCCTGATAATGCTCCTGCTCCGTAAACCTCGGGATAGATCTCGTCTGCTAATCCTGGGGACATAATCCGGATCCAGGTCCTCAGGGGACATAGCAAGGTACAGATAATATAAGCCAAAATAAATGCAGTGCAGCAATAAATAAAATAATAGGGTAAACTATATAACCAGCTAAGTGATATGCAAGTGAGAGTTTTAGTCATACTCGGGCTGAGACTACTACATGATCAGTGTCGGAGAAACCCATAGCAGTATTCTCTCGAAGGGCCAGTACAGTACCCCAGCTTTGTTGCCAGAGTCTAAGGCACTTTCATTAAATTATTATATATATATAATCAGCCTTTTGAATGGTAAATCTCTCCCCACCCAATGTAATCTCATGTCTCATGTCCATGACACGCAGGATCAAAACTAATGCAGCAAGTCTGGATAAAATCTAAGCATGTAAACTGTGTATGTCATAAACATGTATCCTATACAGAATCACCATGAATATCTCAGGAAGATTCTGTCTCATGAATAGTGTCAAGTGTCCTGGGTCTATGTACTTGGTAAGACAAGTATGAGAATGTAAAGGGTCACGATGTCCATGTCTAGATGACATACACAACACCGCGTATGGTGTTGGCACCCGATTAATAATCGGACACTAAGTACGTCACACGGTCCTGGGTTAAGCATGCACAGCAATATAATGAAGCAAGGAAAATATGTAACAAGACTGCAAAGTTTGGCAAGGTACACTTGCCTGGGGTCCTGGCTCCAACTGTGGCTCTGGTCTCTGTGTGATCTGTAGGTACTACTCCGGTTGCTGAAATAAACATCTCCATCATATCCAAAAAATATCAAATAGCTAGAAATGCCTGTCCTTAAGTCCAATTTGGATACAGGGGCAAAAATGACATATCCGGGTCAAAGCGAGGTCCACATGTGGGCCGCTTTGCACCGAAAAGTGTGTCAGGGTCAAAGGTCACCAAATTCGCCAAACTTAGTATCAACAAGTCAGGAACGATGGTACGAACCCAACGGAACTTCCAGAATTGGATTCCGATGAGCCGATCACAAAATCGCCCGTCAAGTGGAGCCTGTGGGGCCCACGATACGCGATTTCGTCAACGTTCTCAGAATCGAACGAAACTTGGGTCACAGGACCAGCGTATTGCTACGAGTCCGATGGCGTAAGTTTCGTTTCGATCCGACGTGCATACACAAAGTTGCAGCGTGTTCCAGAACGGACGGATACGGGGCGTTGTCGGCGTATACGCGTTGATTCCGGTGTGCATGCACATCCAAATCAACTTCTGCAAAATCTTGCACGTCCGTATCAACGGCGCGCACGTATCGGTGAAGACCGCACGCGACCAAGTCGTCCCGTTTGGCGGCGCGTACTCAGTTCCGGGGTGAAACAGGGCATTATTTTTTCTGTTTTTGGATCACGGTTCGCGATCGCCACAGGACGCGATGCACAGAGCGGGTTGCACGGACACCGAGAGGGTCATGCAGGGTTCGCGATGCAACAAACAGAATAAAAAATGGGTCAACGAGGAGAGAGAAACGGTTACCTGAACAGGGCTCCGGAAACTGAATTTTCGTGTCCGTGTCGACACGAAGTGTCCGGGTGCTTCGCGACCTAGGGTTAGGGTTTGGCTCCTGGGGGCGTCGCCGGAGGACGACGAGGTCGGGCCGGGGGCCGGAGGTGGCCGAGGGCGGTGCGGCGGCACGCTGGATGCGGCGCAGGCGGCCGGGCGGAGCGGAGCGGCCGGAGGAGGCTGCTGGGTTTGCTGGGTCGGGGGAGGAAGGAGAAGGAGAGGGCCGGGTGAGGCAGCGTCGTCGGCGGAGCACGGCGAGGGGAGGCGATGGCGCGGCTGTGAGGGAGGCGGTGGTCGGCGGGGGATTCGAGTGGCCGGAGGGAGGAGAAAGGGGGGTCGGATTAGGGCGGAGCTAGGTCGTTGAAGAACAGAGGTGGCTGGGGGGAATCGTCGGCGGAGAGATAGAGGGATCTAGGGTTCCGGCGGGCCGAGGGGGATATATAGGGTATCCGCCGGTCGGATTCCGACTTGAATTTGGGTTAGGGTTCAATTAGGATTGGGTAACGGGTTTGGGTCCGGGTCGGGTCGGGTTTGGGCCCGGATCCGACCCGATCCGTTAATAATTAAATGCGGGTCAGGTTAGAGGGTCGGGTTTGGATTTTGGGCCCGGATCCGACCCAATAAGAATTGGGTTTGGGTTTATTAGACCGGTCGGTCCGGTTTGGTTTAGTTCGGTTTATTTGGAATAAACCCGATTTATTTCTAGGTTTAAATTGGTTTATTTATTTAATAGTTTTTAGGGCTTTAAACGTGTTTTCGGAGTCCAATAAATTCCCGAAAAATTACCCTATGTCCAGTTTTCCATTTTACACCATAAAATATTATTTCCACATTATTTTAATATTATTTAACAGTAATTAAAAATCATTTAAACACCAATTACCTAGGTTTTAATTACAGGAAAATCCCAGAAAATTCCAGAAAATTGTGAAAAAATCCAAATTAAAATTTCTTAAAAAATCAGGGGGATTACAATCTACCCCCCTTAAGAGGATTGCGTCCTCGCAATCAAAGAATAACCGGTCAACAGAGATGACACGGTTTGCAGCCATTTGGTCGAAGCGCATCACGATCGAGAAAAATCAAGGTTGAGGGATAAGCAAGATTACATAGGGAATTATTTCCCTAAGCAATAAAAGTTTATGCAATCTCCCGTATGAAGGAGATCTAGAACACTATAATTTTTAGAAAAACTAGGTTATCACTTATCACATACTAGGTTATCGATTATTAGCAAGTTTAAATTACTAGGTTAAGGCTAGGGTCACGAACCAACAAGCACGAACTAAAGCAATACTAGAAACAAAAAAACTACGAAAACTTACGCTCATTAGCTACTCCATGAATCTGTGTGTCCCCAAAGTCATCGCGAAAGCTTGTCCGCGTCCTTGAGGTGGTGCCCTCTGCTGTTGCTGGGCCTGCTGGAAGAGTGCTGGTCGAGGTGCCAAGGGTGGTCATGGTTGATATCCTCCTGGTGCTGGTAGAGCTTGCTGGTTTGCTCTTGGGGCTCCTTCTCTACGCTCAGGGCAGTCTCTCACTGCATGCTTTCTGGATCCACAACCTAAGCATAGTCCGAATTTACGTCTACACTCCTTCTCAATATGGTCCATCTTGCCGCAATAGTGACAAGTAGGAAGAGTCAGTTATTTGGATACAGCTCCCTGTGGTGCTTGATACAGGTGAGGTTTCTTTACAGCTTTTCCATGCGGTGCTCGGGCTGGTGCTGATGTGGAAGGTCGCTTCAGATCAGTCTCTCTCCTGGTGACGCGCTCCATGCGTCGGGCTGCAGCAAGGACGTCTAAGTAGGATGTGGGTGCAACGGATCCAATTAATTTCTGTAGCTCAATGTTTAGTCCTTCAAAGAACTTCTCAGCCTTTTCTTCTTCTGTCGGGATCAAGGTAGGGGCGAAGCGACTCAGACGAATGAATTCTGCGTTGTACTCTTCTACCGTCATAGTATCCTTAATGAGACGATTGAACTTGTCCTGCAGTTCTGATCGAGCGATAGCTGGAATGTACATCTCTTGAAAGAGTCTGGAGAACTCCTTCCAGGTGACTCGGTCTGGTCCGAGCCGGGTCTCCTCGGATAGCCACCAGTGATGTGCGTTGCCCGTCAATTGCATTCTGACGGCAGTCATCCAACGTTCCCGTGGAAGCTCAGCTGCTTCCACTTGATGTTGTATGTTGGTGAGCCACTCATGAACTTCTGTGGGCTCCTCCTTGCCTGAGAAGGTACGGGGTCTCAGCTGGCGAAAATCAATGATAGAGCCCGTCGGTTGCCGTCGAGTTGGTAGGTTGGCCTGCTCTAGTGCATTTACTAGGCTGTTCCTCAAGTAATCTACTTCGCGACGCTGAGCTTCTTGATAAATATGTTGTTGGGCTTGCATCATTGCGTAGATCATTTGGAACATCTGTTGCCCATCCATGACTTATCCTGGTGGAAAAACAGGCATTGGTGGAACGAACTGCGGAGGCGGTGGGATGTCATCTCGCCAAAATCTAGGAGCATGCTGATCTGTTTGGCTGCCTTGTTGAGTAGAGGGATCGCCGCTCAATGGCGTCACTTCATCTTCTCCATAGGTGACTACAGCACCTATTGGTGTGTTTGCTGGAGTTTCGTTGTTTGCTCCTGAATCCATTACTCTGATAAAAAATAAACTATAAGAGGCGCACAGGAATCAAGGCAAGATGCAAGTCAAGAATTTAATTTGAATCCGATATAGATATCAAGAACGTTTCAAGCAAGTAGATGAGATCCTAAAAACTTATCCTATCCTTAGTGCAGACTTGTTCGGTCCCTATGTTGAAACCGAACAATTTAGTCGTTGACCTGCATGGGCCACCACAAAAATTATGTCACGCCCCAGTCCCAAAATACTGAGGGACCGGACGCGTGATAATGGCCAGCAACACACACCGATGGACAAACCCAATTTAATGGATCCATCAGGGCGTACTTAAGCTGTAAAATAAAGTCTACGACAATAATAATGGTCTAAATATACTAATCTCATCCACAGATATGAATACCACAATATCAGAATCATAAAGCAAGATCAATCTCAATAAAATATAAACTCGAAGAATAACCCGATAATGAGTCTGATACATCTGTCAAGATACAAGAATAAAGATAACCACAACCAATACTGAGTATGGAAACAGTATATACTCAGAAGATACCCTCGGTGATCACTCGTCTACTGGATCTGGTACTGCTCCAGTGCCTGCTCCTGATAATGCTCCTGCTCCGTAAACCTCGGGATATATCTCGTCTACTAATCCTGGGGACATAATCCGGATCCAGGTCGTCAGTGGACATAGCAAGGTACAGATAATACAAGCCAAAATAAATACAGTGCAACAATAAATAAAATAATAGGGTAAACTATATAACCAGCTAAGTGATATGCAAGTGAGAGTTTTAGTCATACTCGGACTGAGACTACTACAGGATCAGTGTCGGAGAAACCCATAGCAGTATTCTCTCGAAGGGCCAGTACGGTACCCCAGCTTTGTTGCCAGAGTCTAAGGCACTTTCATTAAATTATTATATATATATAATCAACCTTTTGTATGGTAAATCTCTCCCCACCCAATGTAATCTCACGTCTCATGTCCATGACACGCAGGATCAAAACTAATGCAGCAAGTCTGGATAAAATCTAAGCATGTAAACTGTGTATGTCATAAACATGTATCCTATACAGAATCACCATGAATATCTCAGGAAGATTCTGTCTTATAAATAGTGTCAAGTGTCCTGGGTCTATGTACTTGATAAGACAAGTACGAGAATATAAAGGGTCACGATGTCCATGTCTAGATGACATACACAACACCGCGTACGGTGTTGGCACCCGATTAATAATTGGACGCTAAGTACGTCACATGGTCCTAGGTTAAGCATGCACAGCAATATAATGAAGCAAGGAAAATATGTAACAAGACTGCAAAGTTTGGCAAGGTACACTTGCCTGGGGTCCTGGCTCCAACTGTGGCTCTGGTCTCTGTGTGATCTGCAGGTACTACTCCGGTTGCTAAAATAAACATTACCATCATATCCATAAAATATCAAATAGCTAGAAACGCCCGTCGTTAAGTCCAATTTGGACACAGGGGCAAAAACGATATTTCCGTGTCAAAGCGGGGTCCACATGTGGGCCGCTTTGCACTAAAAAGCGTGTAAGGGTCAAAGGTCACCAAATTGGCCAAACTTAGTGTCAACAAGTCAGGAACGATGGTACAAACCCAACGGAACTTCCAGAATTAGATTCCGATGAGCCGATCACAAAATCGCCCGTCAAGTGGAGCCTGTGGGGCCCACGATACGCGATTTCGTCAACGTTCTCAGAATCGAACGAAACTTGGGTCACAGGACCAGCGTATTGCTACGAGTCCGATGGAGCAAGTTTCATTTTGATCCGATATGTGTACACAAAGTTACAGCATATTCCAGAACGGACGGATACGGAGCGTTGTCGGCGGATACGCGTTGATTCCGGGGCAAAATCCTGCACGTCCGTATCAACGGCGCGCACGTATCGGTAAAGACCGCACGCGACCAAGTCATCCCGTTTGGCGGAGCGTACTCAGTTCTGGGGTAAAACAGGGCATTGTTTTTTCTGTTTATGGATCGCGGTTCGCGATCGCCACAGGACGCGATGCACCGAGCGGGTTGCACGGACACCGAGAGGGTCACGCAGGGTTCGCGATGCAATAAACAAAATCGAAAAAAGGTCAACGAGGAGAGAGAAACGGTTACCAAAACAGGGCTCCGGAAACCGAATTTTCGTGTCCGTGTCGACACGAAGTGTCCGGGTGCTTCATGACCTAGGGTTAAGGTTTGGCTCCTGGGGGCGTCGCCGGAGGACGGCGAGGTCGGGCCGAGGGCCGGAGGTGGCCGAGGGCGGCGCGCTGGGAGGCGGCGCAGGCGGCTGGGCGGAGCGGAGCGGCCGGAGGAGGCTGCTGGGTTTGCTGGGTCGGGGGAGGAAGGAGGATGAAGGAGGAGGACAGGGCCGGGTGAGGCGGCGTCGTCGGCGGAGCACGGCGAGGGGAGGCAGTGGCGCGACTGTGAGGGAGGTGGTGGTCGGCGGGGGATTCGAGTGGCCGGAGGGAGGAGAAAGGGGGGTCGGATTAGGGCGGAGCTAGGTCGTCGAAGAACAGAGGTGGCTGGGGGGAATCGTCGGCGGAGAGATGAAGGGATCTAGGGTTCCGGCGGGCCGAGGGGGATATATAGGGTAGCCGCCGGTCGGATTCCAACTTGAATTAGGGTTAGGGTTCAATTAGGATTGGGTAACGGGTTTGGGTCCGGGTCGGGTCGGGTCGGGTTTGGGCCCGGATCCGACCCGATCCGTTAATAATTAAATGCGGGTCGGGTTAGCGGGTCGGGTCTGGGTTTTGGGCCCGGATCTGACCAAATAAGAATTGGGTTTGGGTTTATTAGACCGGTCGGTCCGGTTTGGTTTAGTTCGGTTTATTTGGAATAAACCCGATTTATTTCCTGGTTTAAATTGGTTTATTTATTTAATAGTTTTTAGGGCTTTAAACGTGTTTCTGGAGTCCAATAAATTCCCAAAAAATTACCCTATGTCTAGTTTTCTATTTTACACCATAAAATATTATTTTCATAATATTTTAATATTATTTAACAGTAATTAAAAATTATTTAAACACCAATTACCTAGGTTTAATTACAGAAAAATCCCAAATAATTCCAGAAAATTATGAAAAAATCCAAATTAAAATTTCTTAAAAAATCAGGGGGATTACAACAAGAGACACCCCAGGATCGTGTTGGAGACGCTGAGACATGAGAGGCTGTACGCCAAGCTCAGCAAATGTGAGTTCTGCCTGGATAGAGTACCATTTCTGGGGCACATAATCACCGGAGATGGACTAGCAGTTGACCCGAAGAAGATAGCTACAGTTGAGACCTGGCCAACCCCTACGTCAGTTACAGAGGTTAGGAGTTTACTCGGACTTGTGGGATATTATCGGAGGTTCATGAGAAACTTCTTGAGGATAGCTGCGCCCATGACGTGACTGACGCGTAAAGGCAAGGAGTTTAAGTAAACACCCTGATTTTTCTAAAAAAAATTTAAAATAATTTTTCCCAATTTTTTGTTAATTTTTTGAATAAAAACTAAGGTATTTTGTGATTAAAAGATTTTAAATAATGTTAATTAATATTAAAATATTATGAAAATAATATTTTATGGTGTAAAATAGAAAACCGGACATAGGGTAATTTTCTGTGAATTTATTGGACTCCGAAAGCATTTTTAAAGCCCTAAAAACCAAGGTAGAATTTAACCTAATTAAACCCTGACTGAACCCGGTTTAATTGAAATTAAACCAAACCAAACTGACTCAAACCGAACCAAACCAACCCAGACCTAACGGGTCGGGTCGGGTCGGATCCGAATCAAACCCGACCCGAACCCGAAACCCTAACTGAACCATAATCCCAATGCCCATCGGATTCACTGTTCATCCCCTATAAATCCTCGACTTCCGTGCCTACCGCCGCCGCAAACCCACATACTCCTCTCCGACGTAGCCGACGATCCCCTCGCCTGAACCCTAGGCAGCCGCCGCCTTCTCCTCCTTGTTCTACCCGTCCTCGATCTGTCGATAGACTTCCTCCGCCGACCGATTCCCGCCTGTCACCGCCACCTCCTGACCATCTCTGCCGCCCCGCTCGACCACGATGACCATCCCTCGTCTCGCCGTCCCTCTCCATCCGCTCGACCTCCAGCCATCTCCCCCTCCATCGTAGAGCCCAGCCCAGCACCATCACCATCCCCACCATCTCCACCACCAGCAGAGCCCAACAGCCCCAAGCTCCGATCACCGCTCAGCCCAGAGCCGATCACCCCAGCAGCCCCGACGAGCTGCTCCGCCTCCACACACGTCGACTCCCTCCGACGAAGCCAACCCCGGCCAGCACAGTCTGCGGCGAGTCCATCCCGCTGTCTCCGGATACAGCCCTAGCCCGGACAAGGATCCTGTGTAGACCGGACACGGTGACCAGGACACGAACCAGCATCCCGGACACGAGAATTCTTGGTTCACGGAGCGCTGTTCAGGTAACCCGTTCTCTCTCCTCGTGATTCCGTTTTCCGTTCCGTCAGTTGTGTCGCGTAGACTGTATAACTCTTTCGATGCCCGTGCAACCCGCTCGGTGCGTCGGATCCTGTGGTGATCGCAAATCGCGATCCAAAAACAGGAAAACCAATGCCTTGTTTTACCCCGGAACTGAGTGCGTCCCGCCAAACGGGACGACTTGGTCGCACGCGGTCTTTACCGAAACATGTGCGCCGTTGATACGGACGTACGAGATTTCACAAAAGTTGATTTGGATGTGCGTGCACACCAGAATCAACGCGTATCCGCCGACAAAATCGCGTATCGATTCTGAGAACATTGACAAAATCGCGTATCGTGGGCCCCACAGGCTCCACTTGATGGGCAATTTTGTGATCGGCTCATCGGAATCTAATTCTGAAAGTACCGTTGGGTTCGTATCATCGTTCCTGACTTGTTGACACTAAGTTTGACAAATTTGGAGACCTTTGACCCTGACACATTTTTCGGTGCAAAGTGGCCCATATGTGGACCCCGCTTTGATCCGGAACTATCATTTTTGCCCCTGTGTCCAAATTGGACTTAAGGACAGGCGTTTCTATCTATTTAATATTTTCTGAGATGGTTGGTGATGTTTATTTTAGCTTTTGGAGGAGTACCTGCAGGATCCACTGATACAGGAATAACTGTTGGTATTCAAACCCCAGGCTAGTGTACCTTGCCAAACTTTGCAGTCTTGTTACATATTTTTCTTGCTTCATGTATATTGTTGTGTATGCTTGACCTAGGACCGTGTGACTTACTTAGCGTTCGATTATTAGTCGGGTGCCAACACTATACGCAGAGTTGTGTATGTCATCTAGAGATGGACATTTGTGACCCCTTTACATTATTGTACTTGTCTTATCAAGTACATTATATCCAGGACACTTGACACTATTCATGTGACAGAATCTTCCTGAGATACTCATGGTGATTTTGTATAGGATACAGGATTTGACATTGACATTATATTGATAGATACTATATGACTTGCTGCATTAGCTATGATCTTGCGTGCCATGTACATGAGACGTTATGGACATGAGACGTGTGGTTACATTGGGTAGGAAGAGACATACAGGCGACAGGCTGATCATATATATCCCCTACTATTGTGAGGCGCAAGACTCTGAAACCCGAGCTTAGCCCATTACTCATTATTACTGCTACCGGCTCCCCGACACAGAGCTTGTAGTAGCTCAGCCTGAGTACTCGTGATGCTCTCACTTGTATTTCACATAGATGGTTACATACTTACCCTATTTATTTCATTATCTGCTGCACTGTATTTATTTTGGCTTGTATTATCTGTACCTTGCTATGTCCCCTGAGGACCTGGATCCGGATTATGTCCCAGGATTTGCAGACGAGATCTATCCCGAGGTATACGGGACCGCAGCAGGAGCAGATTCAGGAGCTGTACCGGCACCCGAGGACGAGGTGTTAGTTGAAGACTTTTCCTGAGCATCTATGTTTCATGCTCAGTATTTACGTTATTCAGTCATTTATATTTTGGTCTGTTGAACCATTGTATCAGATTTTTATCGGGTTGTTCCCCGAAGCACTTTGTTGAGACTGGTTGATGATTATATTTCTTATATCTGTGGATCATATTTTATCTTGTGTGGATGAGATTAGTTTTGCCATATTATCATAGACTTTATTTTACAGCTTAAGTACGCTCTGATGGATCCATTAAATTGGGTTTGTCCATCAGTGTGTCCTGCTGGCCATTTCCACGTGTCTAGTCCCTCGGTATTTTGGGACTAGGGCGTGACATGGTTTTTGTGGTAGCCCATGTAGGTCTACGACTAAATCGTTCGGTTTCAACTTAGGGACCGAATAAGCCTGCCCTAAGGATAGGATAAGTTATAGGATCTCATCCATTATTTGAACCATTTTTGAACTCTATATCGAACTCGAACTAATTACTTGATTTGTATCCTCTGTTGATTCCTCTAAGCGTTCTTATAGTTTATCTTTTGGTTGCAGAGTAATGGATCCCAGGAACGGAGATAAGAATCCCTTGGATACACCACACGATGCTGTGGTTACCTATGTAGACGGAGTGACACCAGGGAATGGAGGACAATCATCTCAAGGAAATCAAGCCGGCCAGCCTAATCCGAGGTTCCGGCGTGATGACATCCCACCTCCGCCACAGTTCACTCCACAGATGCTAGTTTTCCCGCCAGGGCAAGCCATGGACGGGCAACAGATATTTCAGATAATTTATGCCATGATGCAAGCCCAACAGCAGGTTCAACCAGAGGCTCAGCGTCATGAGGCAGAGTATTTGAGAACCAGCCTGGTATTCGCATTGGAGCAGGCAAACCCACCATCTAGGCGACCAGCGACGGGATCTATCACTGATTTCCGCCAGCTCAAGCCTCGTACCTTTTCTGGAAAAGAGGGGCCAACTGAAGTTCACGAGTGGCTCACGAACATACAGCACCAGTTGGAAGCAGCTGAACTTCCAAGGGAGAAATGGATGACTGCGGTCAGGATGCAGTTGACTGAAAATGCACATCATTGGTGGTTATCAGAAGAGAGGAGGCTCGGATAGGACCGAGTCACTTGGGAAGAGTTCTCCAGACTCTTCCAAGAGATGTATATCCCAGCAGTTGTACGGTCGGAACTCAGAGACAAGTTCAACCGCCTTATCTAAGGCAATATGTCAGTGGAAGAATACAACACAGAATTTATTCGTCTGAGTCGCTTTGTCCCAACCTTGGTTTCGACAGAGGAAGAGAAAGCTGAGAAGTTCTTTGACGGACTGAAGTTCGAGCTCCAGAGGTTGACTGGATCTGTTGCACCTACATCATATACCGACGTCCTTGCAGCAGCACGACGCATGGAGCGTGTTACTAGAAGGGAGTCAAATCTGAAAAGGCCAATCACATCAGCACCATCCAGGACATCACATGGGGATTCTGCAAAATGATCCCAGAGGAGTATGCCAGAGAGAACAGCACACAGGGCCATATCTCTCCCTACTTGTCACCACTGCGGCAAGGTAGGTCACATTGAGAGAGAATGCAGACGTAAGTTGGGACTATGCCTGGCTTGCGGATCCAACCAGCATTCAACCAGAGGTTGCACTGAGCACAGAGAAGGAGCACCGAGACTAGATTTACCTGCACCAAGGCTAGCTTATCCAGCAGTGGGAGCACCGCAGACAGGAGTTGGAGGAGCCAGACCACCAGCTCCAGGAGGATATCAGCAAAGACCACCATTAGCACCACAAGAAGCTCTATTTCAGCAGGCTTAGCAGCAGAGAGGTCAAGCTCAGGGACGAGGACAGGTATTTGTATTAGCTGTTGAGGAGGAAGATACTGCAGGAGAGGTTATCGCAGGTACTATTTTAGTAGCGTTATTACCAGCTGTAGCTTTATTTTATTCTGGAGCATCGCATTCATTTATAGCAACTAGCTTTGTAGCCACCCATAGAGTAGCTACCGTACCCCTTCCGAAGATAAAGAGAATTCTTACGGGAGGTAGAATTATCCCAGTTAGTGACGTCTGTAGATCATGTTCTATAGTAGTCTGTGGAAGAGAGATGCGAGCTCAATTTCTGATCTTTTCCATGCCGGATTATGATATTGTACTTGGTATGGACTGGTTAAGTCAGTACCATGCGACTCTTGATTGCCGACTTGGACAGGTTATATTTAGACCGCCTGGACATCCAGAATTTGAGTTTCTTCGGGGAGTTGTAGAGCAAGGAGTTCAGCCTACTCTTAGGGTACTATCTGTAGAAGGGGAGACAGGTTATCCAAGAGTCATATCAGAGTTTGTGGATGTATTTCCTGATGATCTTCCAGGTTTACCACCTGATCGGGAAATAGAATTCATATTAGACTTAACTCCAGGAGCAGAGCCTATCACTTCATCAGTATATCGGCTAGCACCTAAGGAGTTAGTGGAGTTGAAGGAACAAGTTGATGATCTTTTGGAGAAGGGCTTTATTCGACCCAGTGTTTCACCTTGGGGAGCACCCATACTATTTGTACCGAAGAAGGATAGAACAGTACGGTTGTGCATTGACTACAGGGTACTGAATGCTGTGACTATCAAGAACATGTATCCCTTACCGTGCATTGATGATCTATTCGATCAATTGAGTGGTGCTATGATATTCTCGAAGATTGACCTTAGATCCGGCTATCATCAGATTAAAGTAAGAAAGGAGGATATACCGAAGACAGCCTACAGAACCAAGTATGGACATTATGAGTTCTTGGTAATGCCGTTTGGTTTAACCAACGCGCCAGCAGTGTTTATGAGTTTGATGAACAGAGTTTTTCATGAATACTTGGATAAATTTGTGGTTGTGTTTATTGATGACATTCTAGTATATTCCAAGAGCCACGAAGAGCACGAGGAGCATCTCAGAATTATGTTAGAGACATTGAGACAGGAGAAGTTATATGCCAAACTCAGTAAGTGTAAGTTTTGTATGGATAAAGTGCCTTTCTTGGGATATATCATCTCAGGAGAAGGACTTTCAGTTGATCCGGAGAAGGTTGCTGCAATAGAAACTTGGCCTACACATACATCAGTTGCAGAAGTGAGAAGTTTTCTCGGACTTGCGGGATATTACCGAAGGTTTGTAGAAAATTTCTCAAGGATTGCAGAGCCTATGACAAAGTTGAAACGTAAGGACTAGGAGTTTAAATGGACAGAAGACTGCCAGAAGGCCTTTGAAGAATTGAAGAGAAGATTGACAACAACACCTATATTGACTCTTCCTTTAGGGTCAGGAGATTTTGTTGTTTACAGTGATGCGTCAGGTAGTGGACTAGGATATGTTTTGATGCAACATGGCAAAGTTATCGCTTACGCATCGAGACAGTTGAAGGTCCATGAGAAGAACAACCCAACGCACGATCTGGAGCTAGCAGCAGTTATATTTGTACTGAAGATTTGGAGGTACTATCTTTATGGAGAGAAGGTAGAAATCTTTACTGATCACAAGAGTCTGAAGTATGTATATACTTAGAAGGAGCTCAATATGAGACAGATACGTTGGCTTGAATTGATGGTAGACTTTGATATAGATCTGCAGTATCATCCGGGAAAGGTGAATGTCGTAGCAGATGCACTCAGCAGGAAGCCCACGGCTTATTTCTTGACAATACAGCCTGAGTTATTGAGAGATCTACAGGAGCTTCAGATAGAGGTTATTTTACCAGGACAGAGTGGCTTGCTGGCTAATCTCGAAGTTAAGTCGTCACTCGTGGAGAGGATTAAAGAGGCATTGCCCACTGATGCTAGATTTCGAAGACTTAAAGAGAGGACAGAAGCAGGCATGCAGACGGGACTTCGCATACATAAAGACGGGATATTAAGGTATGGAAATCGCCTGTATGTTCCAAATGGAGAATTGAGACAGGAGTTAATGACTGAAGCACACAGCTCCATGTACTCTGTTCACCGAGGAGGAACCAAGATGTATCGAGACTTGAGTCAGTTTTACTAGTGGCATGGAATAAAAAGGAAGATTGCAAGATTTGTAGCTAAATGTTTAGTCTGCCAGCAAGTAAAGGTCGAGCATCAGAGGACTGCAGGTATGTTACAGCCGCTTCCTATACCAGAATAGAAGTGGTAACATATCACTATGGATTTTGTCACAGGATTTTCAAGAAGCCCCAGCGGAAGAGATGCGGTATGGGTTATCGTGGATCGACTCACTAAATTGGCATATTTCTTGCCATTTAGAGTTGGACAGTCCACAAAGGTACTAGCCGACATGTATATACGACAAATCGTAAGATTATATGGAGTGCCGGTTAGTATTGTATCGGATCGAGATTCAAGATTTATATCTCATTTCTGGCGAAGCATGTAAGAGAGTCTTGGCACCAGACTCAAATTCATCACAGCTTACCGTCCACAGACAGATGGTCAATCGGAGTGCACGATTCAGATTTTGAAGGATATCCTACGATCGCGTATGCTAGACTTTGGAGGATCTTGGGAAGATTATTTGTACTTGGTGGAGTTCTCCTACAATAACAGTTATCAGGCCAGCATTCAGATGGCACCATTCGAGGCATTGTACGGTAGAAAGTGTAGATCGCCAATATGTTGGAGTGACATTGGTGAGTGTCAAATATTGGGTCCAGAATTGGTAATACAGACAGTGGAGAAGGTAAAACAAATTCAGAATCATCTTTGAGTAGCTCAGGACAGACAGAAGCATTAGGCTGATACGCACAAGCGTCCCCTAGAGTTCAAAGAAGGAGAGCACGTATTCTTGAGAATTTTGCCCACTCGAGGTACTATTAGATTTGGGAGCAGAGGCAAGTTGAGCCTAAGGTATATCGGGCCCTTTGATATTCTGGAGTGCATTGGTGAGGTGGCTTATCGTCTTGCATTATCTCCATCCTTAGAGGGAGTGCATGACGTATTCCATGTCTCACAGCTGAGAAGGTATGTGACCGACCCAAGTCACGTAGTCGATCATTCAGAGATCGCAGTGGGCCCTAGCTTGAGATATGAAGAACAACCAGTTGGCATCCTCGACATCAGTGAGAAGACATTACGAGGACAGACAATTAGACTGGTTCGTGTAGCTTGGAAACATCATTCTCCTGGCGAATCGACTTGGGAACGAGAGGATATCATGTGCCAGCGTTATCCTCACTTATTCGCAGATGCAGGTATAACTTAAGCATTCTTGTAATTTCTATAGTTCTTTACTTTAGTAGTTCATTCTTTAATTGTAAGGACGCAATCCTCTTAAGGGGGGTAGATTGTAAACACCCTAATTTTTCTAAAAAAAATTTTAAAATAATTTTTCCCAAATTTTCGATAATTTTTTGAAATAAAAACTAAGGTATTTTGTGATTAAAAGATTTTTAAATAATGTTAATTAATAGTAAAATATTATAAAAATAATATTTTATGGTGTAAAATGGAAAACTGGACATAGGATAATTTTTTGTGAATTTATTGGACTCCGAAAGTATTTTTAAAGCCCTACAAACCAAGGTAGAATTTAACCTAATTAACCTCTGACTGAACCCGGTTTAATTGAAATTAAACCAAACCAAACTGACTCAAACCGAACCAAGCCAACCCAGACCTAACGGGTCGGGTCGGATCCGAATCAAACCCGACCAGAACCCGAAACCCTAACTGAATCCTAATCCCAATGCCCACCGGAATCACTGTTCATCCCCTATAAATCCTCGACTTCCGTGCCTGCCGCCGCCGCCAACCCACAGACTCCTCTCCGCCGCAGCCGACGATCCCCTCGCCTGAACCCTAGGCAGCCGCCGCCTTCTCCTTCTTGTTCCACCCGTCCTCGACCAGTCGACAGACTTCCTCCGTCGACCTATTCTCGCCTGTCACCGCCACCTTCCGACCATCTCCGCCGCCCCGCTCGACCACGATGACCACCCCTCGCCTCGCTGTCCCTCTCCATCCGCTCGACCTCTAGCTATCTCCCCCTCCACCGCAGAGCCCAGCCCAGCACCATCACCATCCCCACTATCTCTACCACCCGCAGAGCCCAGCAGCCCCGAGCTCCGATCACCGCTCAGCCCGGAGCCGATCACCCCAGCAGCCCCGACGAGCCGCTCCACCTTCGCACGCGTCGGCTCCCTCCGGCGAAGCCAACCTCGGCCAGCGCAGTCTCCGGCGAGTCCACCCCGTTGTCTCTGGACACAGCCCTAGCCCGGACACGGATCCTGTGTAGACCGGACAGGGTGACCAGGACACGAACCAGCATCCCGGACACGAGAATTCTCGGTTCACGGAGCCCTGTTCAGGTAACCCGTTCTCTCTCCTCGTGATTTTAATTTTTGTTCCGTCAGTTGTGTTGCGTAGACTGTATAACCCTCACAATGCCCGTGCAACCCGCTCGATGCATCGCGTCCTGTGGTGATCGCAAACCGCGATCCAAAAATAGGAAAACCAACACCTTATTTTACCCCGGAATTGAGTACGCCCCGCCAAACGGGACGACTTGGTCGCACGCGATATTTACCGAAACGTGTACGTCGTTGATACGGACGTGCGAGATTTTGCAGAAGTTGATTTGGATGTGCGTGCACACCGGAATCAACGCGTATCCGCCGACAACGCCCCATATCCGCCTATTCTGGAACACGTTGTAACTTTGTGTACACACGTCGGATCGAGACAAAACTTACACCATCGGACTCGTAGCAATATGTTGGTCCTGTGACCCAAGTTTGGTTCGATTCTGAGAACATTGACAAAATTGCGTATCGTGGGCCCCACAGGCTCCACTTGACGGGCAATTTTGTGATCGGCTCATCGAAATTCAATTCTGGAAGTTCTGTTGGGTTCATATCATCGTTCTTGACTTATTGACACTAAGTTTGACGAATTTGGAGACCTTTGACCCTAACACATTTTTCGGTGCAAAGTGGTCCACATGTGGACCCCGCTTTGACCCGGAACTGTCATTTTCGCCCCTGTGTCCAAATTGGACTTAAGAAAAGGTATTTCTAGCTATTTAATATTTTCTGAGACGGTTGGTGATATTTATTTCAGCTTTTGGAGGAGTACCTGCAGGATCCACTGATACTGGGACAACTGTTGGTATTCAAACCCCAAACAAGTGTACCTTGCCAAACTTTACAGTCTTGTTACATATTTTTCTTGCTTCATTTATATTATTGTGCATGGTTGACCTAGGACCGTGTGACTTACTTAGCGTCCAATTATTAGTCGGGTGCCAACACTGTACACAAAGTTGTGTATGTCATCTAGAGATGGACATTCGTGACCCCTTTACATTCTCGTACTTGTCTTATCAAGTACATTATACCCAGGATACTTGATACTATTCATGTGACAGAATCTTCCTGAGATACTAATGGTGATTCTGTATAGGATACAGGATTTGACATTGACATTATATTCATAGATAATATATGACTTGCTGCATTAGCTATGATCTTGCGTGCCATGTACATGAGACGTTATGGATATGAGACGTGTGGTTACATTGGGTGGGAAGAGACACACAGGCTACAGGCTGATCATACATATATATCCCCTACTATTGTGAGGTGCAAGACTCTGAAACCCGAGCTTGGCCCATTACTCATTATTACTGCTACCGGCTCCCCGACACAGAGCTTGTAGTGGCTCAGCCTGAGTACTCGTGATGTTCTCACTTGTATTTCACATAGATGGTTACATACTTACCCTATTTATTTCATTATCTGCTGCACTGCATTTATTTTGGCTTGTATTATCTGTACCTTGCTATGTCCCCTGAGGACCTGAATTCGGATTATGTCCCCAGGATTTGCAGACGAGATCTATCCCGAGGTATACGGGACCGCAGCAGGAGCAGATTCAGGAGCTGTACCGATACCCGAGGACGAGGTGTTAGCTAAAGACTTTTCCTAAGCATCTATGTTTCATGCTCAGTATTTACGTTATTCAGTCATTTATATTTTGGTCTGTTGAACCATTGTATCAGATTTTTATCGGGTTGTTCCCCGAAGCACTTTATTGAGACTGGTTGATGATTTATATTTCTTATATCTGTGGATCATATTTTATCTTGTGTGGATGAGATTGGTTATGCCATATTGTCGTAGACTTTATTTTACAGCTTAAGTACGCTCTGATGGATCCATTAAATTGGATTTGTCCATCAGTGTGTGCTGCTGTCCATTGCCACGTGTCTAGTCCCTCGGTATTTTTGGACTGGGGCGTGACAGTTTATCTGCACCGACGAGTGTCAGGCGACTTTCGACAAGCTGAAGAAGCGTCTGACATCAGCATCAATTTTGACACTACCTTCAGGATCAGGAGGATTTGTAGTATACAGTGATGCGTCTGGGAGCGGATTAGGATGTGTACTAATGCAACACGGTAAGGTAATAGCCTACACATCGAGACAGCTGAGAGTTTATGAGAAGAACTATCCGATGCACGATTTGGAGCTAGTTGCAGTGATATTTGCACTAAAGCTATGGAGACATTACCTTTATGGTGAGCGTGTTGAGATTTACACAGATCATAAAAGTCTGAAGTACGTCTACACGCAGAAGGAGCTTAACATGAGGCAGAGGCGCTGGCTAGAGTTGATGACAGATTATGACATTGAGTTACAATACCACCCTGGCAAGGCAAATATTGTAGCAGATGCCTTAAGCAGGAAGCCCATGGCATACTTTTGACGACTCAGCAGCAATTGCCAAAGGATCTCCAGGAGTTGGGATTGAGATTGTATTGCCAGGCATGGATGGACAGATGGCCAATCTCGAGGTTCAGTCTACACTGATTGAGAGGATCAGGGCAGCCCTGCCTACAGATGCGAGATTTTAACGTCTACGAGAGAGGACAGAGGCCTGCATGCAGACGGGACTCAGGATTCATGAAGACGGAACGTTAAGGTGTGGAGATCGCCTATATGTTCCAAGTGGCAAGATACGCCAGGAGTTGATGACCGAGGCACATAGCTCGATTGATTCCATTCATCCAGGAGGTACGAAGATGTACCGAGACTTGAGGCAGCATTTCTGGTGGCATGGGATAAAGAGAGAAATTGCAAGATTCATGGCAAAATATTTAGTTTGTCAGTAAGTCAAGGCTGAACATCAGAGGACTGCAGGTTTATTGCAGCCACTTCCCATTCCCGAGTGAAAGTGGGAATACATTACCATGGACTTCGTCACAGGATTCCCATAGAGCCCTAGCGAGAAGGATGTAGTTTAGGTTGTCGTAGACAGACTCACCAAGTCTGCACGTTTCTTGCCCTTCAGAGTTGGGCAATCCACGAAGATTTTAGCTGACATGTATATGAGGCAGATAGTACGATCACATGGAGTGCATGTCAGCATCGTATCAGATCGTGATTCTAGATTCATGTCGCATTTTTGGCGGAGTATGCAGGAGAGCCTAGGAACTCATCTCAAGTTCAGCACTGCATATCATCCACAGACTGATGGTCAGTCAGAATGCACGATACAGATATTAGAGGATATGTTGAGAGCGTGCATGATTGATATCGGAGGATCTTGGGAGGACCACCTACACTTGGTGGAATTCTCCTACAATAACTGTTACCAAGCTAGCATACAGATGGCACCTTATGAGGCACTGTACGGCAGGAAATATAGGTCGCCAGTTTGTTGGAGTGACATGGGGTAGCGTCAGATACTTGGTCCAGAGTTGGTGACACAGACAGTGGAGAAGGTCAAGCAGATTCAGAGCCACCTGCGTGCAGCACAGGACAGACAAAAATATTGGGCAGATACGCACCGCAGGCCATTGGAGTTCAAGGAGGGTGACCATGTATTTTTGAGGATATCGCCTACTCAGGGTACCATCAGATTCGGAGGCAGAGGCAAGCTGAGTCCGAGGTACATCGAGCATTTTGACATCTTGGAACGAGTTGGCGAAGTGGCTTACCGTCTTGCATTGCCTCCATCATTAGAGGGAGTGCATGACATATTTCATGTATCGCAGCTGAGGAGATATATCGCAAACCCTAGCCACGTGCTTGATCATTTGGAGATTACAGTCGGGCCCAGCCTATCTTACGTAGAGCAGCCAGTTGAGATCCTCGATCACAGCGAGAAGACTTTGAGAGGGCAGACTATTCGATTGGTCAGAGTTGCATGGAAGGACCATTCACCAGGTGAGTCTACTTGGGAGCACGAGGATTCTATTCGACAGCGGTTCCCGTACATATTTGAGGAGCAAGGTACGAATTTACGTACGTCATTTGATTACTAGTTGTTTTAAAATTCTTTTAGTTATTATCGTGCTTTACTTTTAATTTCGGGGACAAATTTTTTCTAAGTTGGGAAGAATGTAAACCCCTTCGATTAATTCTATAGATAGTCAGGTTTGGATTTGGAAAATTTTGGATTCGCAGCAGATGTTGAGGTTTAGAGTAGAGTTGAGTTTGTCTGTTATTTTATTTTATTTAATTAAACCCTTGGCGCGCCCTACCCTTACTATTTTATTCGGAGCCCAATATCAGTCTATAAATTCTATCGGACTATTGTACTTCTGATTTGACTCGCCAATTTAGGCACTTGACTTTTCCGTCACTTAAAATCAAATTCGTTGTGCCCAAAATTAATTGTACAACTTCCAGTATCCTAAAATCCATATTTAATTCTGTGTCAGACACCTGTGTCGTTACCCTCAATATTGAGATATCAACTTAACCCGTTGAGCCGGACCAACTAAAGGGTCCAAGACTGACTCCAAGGCCCCACCATTTTTGACCTTTGTGTCATTTATGAATTTTGACCCTAAGTGCCCCCATTTAATTTAAAAGCGCGGGACACTTAAAATCCGGATACCAATTTTGTCTAATCCTATTTTAAATCCCCAATTAATTCTAATGCCTATTTAATTAAACCCATGCCACCCACACAACACCCCCTCACCATGCAAATCACCAAACATAATTTTTTCCACAATTTTTGCATCATCTTACGTGTTCGTGCAATTTTTCGAATTTAAGGGACTTAGTTGCAATTTATTGATTTTATGTGTCCTCACCCCATTGGCCAAGACCAAATGGAGAGGTTACCAATTATTGACCGTAGTCAACCTTTCCCTCCCCTTTCCTTTGCATAAAGAAACCAAGTCTTCATGTAAAATCCTAGCCATCCAATTTAGTTGGGAATATCTCCACCATCCAATCTACCCACACTCCCCTATAAAACATCAACATCACCCTCACCCTCACAACAAACCAAGCAAGCCCTAATCCCAAGGAGCCTAGAAAACCCCCCTCTCTCTCTCCTCCCTCCATTTTTATTCTACATACAAATTCCTCCTTTATTTCTTCTTCTTTCTTTCTCCTTCCCGAAGAATCATCCGTCCGGCCGACCAACTTGGTCCGGCCAGTGCACCCCCGACTCCGACTTTGCACAGTGTCCCCGTCCGGCGGCACTGACCTAGACTCCGCCACTTCGCCGGCACAGCAGCCCCCTTTCGACCCACTGAGCAGCTTCTCCGGCCCAACTGTGAGATCCCTCCGGCAACTGTGCGATTCTCCCCGACCGACTGATCATCGACTCCGGCCGTCCCGCTCAGTCCACCGTCCGGTCTGTGCAGTATACCCCCGCCGACTGCTCCGGCTGTGCAGCCCCCTCGACTCTTCTTCTCCCATTGCTCCGGCGGTGCAGCCATCTCCCTGACCCGCCCGGTAGTGCACATTCTCCCCCGCAGCGTCCGGTGGTGCAGCAGCCCCATCTGGCCGACTTCCCCGTCTCCTCCCGGTTATCACACTACCACCACCATCACCACCACTACCACCACCATTATACTTTTACCATCACCACCACCATTATACCTTCATCACTACCACCACCTCGCTCCGGCTGCCTAGGTATATTTCCCCCTCTCCCTATATTGTTATATATTGTGCTGTGTTAGCTAGGGTTATTGTTATATAAATGGTTTTGTGTACATAGCTAGGGTTTGTGTTTAATATAATGTTGGTATATATATGGTTAATGTAGTGTAGTACTTAAACTATGTGATTAAGGTTAATGTTGATTAAGGCTAATGATGATTAAGGTTAGTGTTGATTTTAATGACTTGAGAATAGGGTTAAATATAGGTTAGGGTTTATGTTTACATAAATTAAAATGAATTTAAATGATTTGCATGGAGGTTTGGAATTTAATTTTGACGAGATGTTATGAATACTATACATGGTGGAAAGGATGCTATATCAATTAATGAAGATTAAATTATTAAGAATTAAGATTCTGATATTTTGAACATTGAGGAACACTGAGAAGCACGTGGTTGATTGTGAACTAGTGAGAAGTATAAAATCATTGATCGATAATTTGGGGACTGAAAATTAATGATGGGTTAAATTAGAGTAGTACTTCGTGAATGAAATGAAGGGTTAATAATCATTAATTATGTTTTGAGGATGGCTTAATAATGTAGTACTGATGACTAGATGTTTTGACTATCGTACCGATAGTCAACTGTGGTCAAACCCCCCTAGTGTCTTGTCCCTGTGAGTCGTAGCTGAGACTGAGTTTAGGTGTAGATGTGTGTCACATCCCTGTCTGTCGTGGAATAGATTATTGATTATCGGTTTGTATCTCATCTCTAGGTACTGCGGGACCTGAGGGCTTGGACGCGGTACCGGGACCCCGTCATCAGCAGTCGTACGCAGGCAAGTGTACCTTGCCACCCTGTATTTCAGATTACAGATACTTGTTGTTCTTTATGTACATTGTGCACGTATTTATGTTGACGTCGATACTTCACGTCTGGATCACAATCGGGTACTGACATTCGTCGTAACGTATTAGAATAATTGTTAGATGCTTCGTAGCACCTTGATTTACGTACCTGAGTATATCGATACCCCAGGACACACTCATACACTGTGATCGTGTCAGATTCTTGTATCCTGATACTGACATCATGACCAGAGACTGCGACATCCTTAGGGTCGCGTCTGTTGAGATTACTTTTGTGTGTCGAGACTGTTAGATAGAGGTTCAGGTTCAGCGCACCATCGTTGACCACTTGGGAAAGGGAAAACAGTTACTAGACGCTTGGGCTCCTCTGTACGCGCTTATATATGTATGTAGTATCTATGTAGTGATCCTATATCTAGTGTAGTGGTATCACCCGTGTGACTCTTTGCTCGGAGCTGCGGTACGTCCCGTGTGTTTTCGTGTCCGGAGCTACGGTTTTATTTTGGACAGCCCACGCGTCGAACATTGTCTTTAAACTGTGTCACACTTGTTTGGTTATGATAGAGTACCCTGTTGTTGCACTTGTACTTTTCTGTATACTTGGCATGCTGTATTTTTGTACCTTGTTACGTCCCTCTGAGGACCTGGTTCTCTGCCAGTTTTGCAGCATGGATGATTACGGAGCATTTGGAGTTGTTGTTGGAGTTGCATGTCTTGCGAGCATGGTCCCAGGTACTCACATCTTATCTACCGACATTATGGTTATTTTACTTTGAGTATTCATCTGCTGTTGTAGCCTAGTTTTTATAGACTCATACTTCTTCTCGAGTCTATTCGAGTTAGTGTGTTATGGGGCGGCCGACTCTAGCACATATAGCTCTTTCTTGTATACTGCTATACATTATGGATTGAGACATAGAGGTTTACTTTTATGGGATATCTAGATAGTGCCCTTTATATTATACAACTTATATCTAGATAGTGCCCTTTATATTATACAGCTTATACGTATTCGAGTCAGACCAGAGTCTGGTCGAATGCGTAGCTGGCGTGTCACGTATTCTTGGTCCTACGTATTTTGGGACTGGGGCGTGACAAACAGCGATAAGCAGCAACAGCGATAAGCAGAAGCAGCATTAATAAGCAGCAACAATGATAAGCAGAAGCAGTAACAATAAGCAGCAGTAGTTTTAGTGCTTAAAAATAAGTTAAATTAAGCTAGTTAATAAGCTAGTTAGTTAATATTGTTAGTTAGTTATGTATATATATTAGTTAAAGTTAAGTTAGTATATAAGTATGTTAGAGTGAGTAAGTTAGTGTATTTATAAGTTGAGAAAAGTTAGTATATATCAGTTGTTAGTTAGTGATGTTAGTTGAGTTAGTGAATAGTTAAGCTAGTTAATATATATATATATATATATATATATAAGCACCTGTTATATATATATATATATATATATATATATATATATATATATATATATATATATATAAGCACCTGTTAGCATTGGTTAGTATTATTTCCAATTTACCTTGAGTTACACCAAGGTAATGAGAGTTGAGGTATCTTGGGTATGGGTATTGAATATCCGATGGATATGTTAGTTATGTTAGTTGGTATAGTATTATTATAAGTATAAATGTATGTTAGTGTATAGTGAGGTATGTTGGTTAGTTAGCTAATGTTAGATATTATATTACCTTGTGATACCAAGGTAATGTCAAGGTATTGAGTTTGTATATCAAGATGGGTGTGTAGGTGGTGTGATACCGTATTTTGTTCAAAGCAAAGATATCCACTTAGCATTAGTTTGGCTAGGAGTACTATATATTTTGTCTTGTATATATATTATAGTATTTTTATATCTAATAACTTGCGTATCTTATGTTACGGTATTTTGTTGGTATCCTAATATCCTAACATAACTAGTATAACCTAGTTACATAGTGTATGAACCCAATATCCTAGAGATGGACTCATACAACCTAGAAATAGCTAGTTTGACCAAGTTTGACTAGTTTGACCTAGAGTTGACATAGTTTGACTATTTTGACTTAGAAAAGGCTTTATGACCTAGAATTTGACTAGTTTAACTTATTTTCATTCCAAAACTTTATATTAATATAATATTTTATATATAGGTCTGTGTGATGCCAGTTCGGATACCGATTTGCATTATTTGCTCTGGACCTTAGGTGAGTACATTCTCTGATAGTTTTTATTATTTGATAATTACTATAATACAAGTATTTAGAAATATATTACTTGATTCCTGACACATTGATACACGGATTAGTATGCACATGGATCTTCATCCATAAGATATTATTTATTATTTTATTGTTTTTCGTATTCTTATCTGGTTAATAAGCAATATTTAATATTAGACAATGTTCAATGTTTAAAGTTCAATGTTCAATGTGTAATATTTTACAATGCCTAGAGTATCTTGTATGGTAACGTGTCATGGTTGGATCTATTGTACTAGTCGAGAAAAGGGAAAGTGTTAGCTAGATATGTGATCAAAGCCTAGACAATATTCAATGTTTAAATAGAAAATATTTATCCAACGTTTAAGTAGAAAATATTCAACCAAAGCCGATCACATATCTAACTAGTATTTCAATCACGTAGTATAGTTACAGTTCTTCACCATATTATATTTTATTGTCTTGTTCTATTTTATTGTGATCAGTATATACCATATTGTCTTGTTTACCTATTTCTTCTACGATAGTATGATATTGTTCATTATTTCTCGTCTTATATTATATTCTCTATTTCTGTTTATAGTTATTATTAATTAATTACAACCTTTATTGGGTTGTACTTCTCTCTGATCCTAACTGGATATATTTTTTAGATGATTGGTTAGTGATGATGTATCCCACTTACTATGGGCTATCAGATGGAGTATCACCTGAGGATGTAGTACCAGATATTGAGGCCATTTAGATTTTCATATCTTGTAGTAGTTGTTTCTAGTTAGACTTTGGATTGTATTATTATTTTGAGTTCTTGAGTTGTGTTTAGATGTTGACTTGGACCTGTGCTGTATTGAGACTTGTATTTCTTTTTTTTTCATTCCATATCATGCTTAAATCTTCCTTTAGTTTTTATATGTGATTGAGTATTGACTACCCTTTATTATATTATTATATTGCTCCTCCAATTGGAGTTAAGATGGCATGACATGTATTTTATATATTGTGTGAGATTTTAGATTGTATAGAAGGCCGAGACAATGTTCTACCGTCGATGCTGCGGCGTAGGCTAGACGTACCCACGTACTCGTGCCCCTATACCGGGTGTGGGTCATGACACACTCTCTCTCTCTCTCCCTCTCTTGCTCGACACCGCGACAACCACTATTTTTGGACACCACCACTCCGGCACTTCCACCACTGTGACCATCGTCATCGTTTCCATCTTCGCTCCTTTTCTAGAACCGTGCCACTAGTTCCTCGGGACACATGCTGTAAACTCCCTCACCCAAAATAGGTATTTTGTGTATATTTTATATTATTACATTTATTATAGTTTATTTTAAATATTGATTTTTTAGAGTATTCTCTTAGTTAATTAGAAAATAAATTTTATGATATATTTACTTATACAAATATTTATTTAGAATCATTTTTAGGTTATTTTAGATTTTTAAAATTAATTAGGATTTATTTGGATATATATAGTCTTAATATTAGATATATGCTAATTTAGTGTTAATAGATATTAATAAGATTTTATAAATTATTTGTATTATATTTAATTATGTTCAAGATTATAAATTATTGAGATAGATTCAAACTCTACTTTAAATTAATTTAAATCCTGAACCTACTAGGAAAGCAACTTAATGTATATCATATCCTTATTTAAATTCATCATAATCCTATCCAAATTAACCAATCCTAATTGTATTTAATTAAATAGTCTCCACCATTATAAATACCTCATCCTTCATATTTTTCTTCCCCAAAATTCCTCTCTTTTTCGTCCAAAAATAGCCAAAATTTGTCATAAATTCAGCCTCATTTTCTACTAGTTATGACGAATTAAAAAGAAGATATCTCCTAGCTCCGGACTCCAAACGAGGCCTAGTTTTTTTTGTTAGAACGATATTGAGGTTAGCTTTCTGATTATATAAATTTTTTTACGAAATTGTTAGTATTAAATTCTGAAAAATTCATAGAGCACAGCATGTCCAAAAATAGACGTGTTTCGATATTTTTGCGATTTCGGGAGAACCAGGAATCAGAATAATGAACCGTTTAAAGTTTCGGAAAGCTAATGCCGAGATCATCGACATATATTTTTCCCAGAATTTATTTCGAAGTATTTATATACTGTTAATTCTGTAGAACTTCTAGGTTAGAATTTAACCATCGGTGCACAATACAAAATTTGTATGTGCCATAATTCCCAAACGAATTTGAATTCGGACGAGCTGTAAATTCTAGCATATTTTTGACGCTGAAATCTACAGGAAATAATGCATGAAAGTTGAGTTTGTGTCGGTTGACTTTTTGGTCAACAGATCGCCTCAATTTGCGTGCCATGAGTCTCGAGTTGATAAAATTTAGTTTCTTTGGACAAAATTTAGGAATTAACATAAAAATCAGAATAATAAAATTAAAATAGGATTTTAGAGTAATTATTCCAAAATTAAATAAATTAAAATAAATTATCTTTTGACGTGATAAATTTGTAATACATAAGCTATTTGGACTGTGACTTGGACTCTGATTCATACCAGCAGCAGGATCCCAGGCAAGATACCTTGCCAAATTATTTACAGTACTTTACATGCTATTTATATTTCTTTTTATTTATTTCATTTCTGTATAGTTCTTGCATGTGTAGTTTTTCTCCAGTCATTACTATGTATTAGATATGTTGACACACACATGGCACCTAGTATCATGAGAGGACAATCATTAGGCGTATGGGCTTTTAACCACTCTGGTAAACCATAGTATATAGTTCGCACTACGGGCGTGTGTCGCGCTGGTCGCTACCCCAGAGATATGTCAATTTCTGTAGAGTCTCGCTGGTCGCTACCCCAGAGGTATGTCTATTTCTGATATCCATTGACGGGTGTGTGAGTTGTGAGGCTTAGATAGAGTAGCCTACCCTTGCACATACGTCGAAAAGTTGTCCTTATTTGTATTCATATAGATTATCTTGTACAGCGTACTTATTTATTTTCAAACCATATGCATGTTTACTGTATTCAAATTGGCTCATATTTTCTGTATCTTGTTACGTCCCTCTGAGGACCTGGTCCGCTGCCAGGTGTATCTTTTTTTGAGTATTTATAGGAGCGCAAATTTGGATGGTTACATGTGATCCGAGGATGTCTTCTCTTCGAGCTGTGATGGATAGCTGGTATTCTTATATTGTGTTGTGGTGTTGTACTCATATTGTATTTGCTCTTATATTCGAGTTGGTAGTGGATTTGTTTCCATCCAACTTTCATCCTTAGATACTTCTTATTGAGATCTAGTTTCATAGATACTGGTAATTTATTTCTATATGATTTTGGTGGATGAGATTTAGATTTTACCCTGTGACTTGTATTATATTTTATACCACTTGTGGATTTTATATTCATATTACAGCGTACGTATGGATTTGGTTTCCATATATTGGAGTTGCCATATCCATACGGCTGGCATGCTTACGTGTCCTAGTCCTACGTATTTTTGGGACTGGGGCGTGACACATGCACCTCAGTGCACGTGCCAGCCTTATTTTTTGTATAGCCTCGATTCATGTATGGCCTCGGGCAGCAGGATGCCTCGAGCCCCGTTCTACCTCGAACACCATGCTGTCTTAATTTATTCACCATCTTGATCTTTGTATCTTTCTCGTGATTCGTGTGCATCTTGATTTATATGCACATTCTATTTCTCCTTCATCTCGGTATTCGTGCTACTTCAAATCTCGTGCATGCATTGATCTACATGCATATATTGACATACGTGCCCATATCAATTTGCTTGTCTCACTTTTTGTACCAAATCCTTGCACCACTTGCGGGACCCGCACGTTAAGCCTCCTGCCATCTCTTGTAATTTTTGTTATATTTTATTGTTTGGTACTGATAATTATTGTTGCTTGTTCTGAGGACCCCAATAGATGTGCGATCTTGGATCCAAAGTGTGCCGAAGACTTACGTATCTAGCCGAGCCCTCTAGGCAAGTACCCCTTGCTCTTGTGACGATTTTGCGCCTATGCGCTTCTCGTCCTCCATTTTAATTATTATAATTTTATTTGTTCTTGTAAACTGTGATATTTATAGTAGATCTTTAATTATTGCTATTAGTATAGAATGGTTCGGTATCGGACCGACACCCATATCGAACAACTTGGATGAGACATCCATGCCTCCGAGGATACGAGCATGACTTGGTTATAAGCATCATCCCTATATGCCCGTGTCTGACACGCGATCGGGTTATAGTTTGGCACTAGCTTATTGGACTTGTTTATTGTGGTTTGGTTAAGGATAGAAGACTCTGTGGTTGTGCGCCCTATGTAGCGATTCTTGTTGATTGTGTTGGCATGATGCCCAGTACGCTTTGTAGAACTGCTGGAGGCCGAGACTTAGTGTTCTTGGTTTTGGATTCTTCGGCGGGTTGTGTCGGGTGGATATTATTTTATTTTGCAGGTTATGTTTCGGTCCTAGAAATATAGGGGAGGTTCTGCCAAATTTTCTAGAATTTTGGTCGATAATTTGATATTGATTCTGATTTAGGAAATTGATTCAGGGATTTGATTAGTGGATTTGATTTTTTTCGAGGGTTCGATAATTAATTGGGGAATTTATTCAGTAATTTTATTTAGAATTTGGTTTGGGAGATTTGGTTTAGGATCTTGGTTCATGATTTGATTCGATACTTGATTCAGGATTTAATTTGGAACTTAATTCGGAGATTCATGATTCTATTTGGGGATTTGACTCAGGATTTGATATTATATTATACGTGTAGTATTTATTTACCCTTGTTCGTCAGATAGAGTAAGGGGTGTAGTTCTACTCGGGAGACGGTCTGCGACCCCAGTACTTTTTTGGTTTAACGGTCGTAGATCTGCCCCAGAGTGGTTCACGTATTTCCTTACCACTATCTGGCGGCATTAATTATTTGATCCTTGTTTCCATGTTTCTTTCCAAGTATTGTTCTAGATTAACCTAATTGAACTAGCAGTTGCATTATATCGGGATTGTGAACTTTGGATAAATTCAAGGATTGGATATTATTTTAAATTAGAAGTATAATCTTGGGAGGCTTTTGTGTACTCTATTTGACTTTACAAGCCTGGGCTAGAGGCATAATATTGTTATTATTGGATTTCTCGGACTTGGACTATTGTACGAGTATTTAACGGAACGAGACAAATATCGAGGTTATCAATATTTGATTTTACCCGACTTTCCAAGTGCTTGGTACCTGTTACCTCTATAATTTGGTAGACCTCAGTGATCTTGTATGATTTGGAAGCACAATATTTAGTAATTTTATCCCTTATTTTATAAGGAGAATATATACATGTATATGGTGGTTCAAAGAGTTGTGTACATGATATGGTGGATCAAGAGTATCTGTGGCTGACCCAGTTTGGTGGGATCTATATTTTATATATCAGATGTTATGAGACTTGTCGACTGATAACATGTGGTCACTGGTTCTGTGGACTTTGTGAGTAAAGGATTTTACTCGACTGCCTGACTTATCTTGCATCCTGACTTGACTACTTGTATCCATGTTAATATATTTACTACTTGTTATGCGTTCCTATGTGTTATGCGTTATATGTTCACTGAGGTACGACATATCTTGCTACGTGCTACGTGTTACATGCTTCCTATACTACGTGACATGTGACATTATATGATTTCTCTAGCACGGGCCTTGTAGTTGGTCAGTGATCATAGCTTAGCGTGGTTGGATTATGTGTATTGATTGCTGCATTACGCTCAGGGCGGACCTGGGTTGGAACCAACGGGAACCAACGTGGTTTCGCACACTACGTACCCTTTCTATGTTACAACATTCTAGGATGATGATGAACGTGTGACCACAGTACGAGATTCTATATAACTATATGGTTAATCAGGTGACTAAAAGGTAGAAGCATTTGGAGGGAACATAATCCCTAGATCTTGCATGCATGCTACTCATTATAGTGCAAGGCTGGTCCCCACAGATACTGTGTATCATCCATACTAGTGGAGTGCAGTATCTGATTACTATATGTACTATGCGTTCTATGTGATCTCAGCACGGTGGCCTTTCGAGGGACTGGTGCATACTCTACGTGCTATACGATATTATTATTTGTTAGGCTGGCCCTGTTCGATCATAGCACGATATAAGGATTCCTATATATTGTATTACTAGGGTAACCAAAACTTCACCTAGTAATCCGTAGATACTTGAGTGATCGTTTATTCATATAATTGTATGGTGTGTTGCTTGCTAGTCGGCTGGCACATAGCCTGTCCCGGTGCAAAAATTTATTCCCTTGTCCTTGTTTGGTGTAGGGGTGGATTACTGTTCCGATGATAGATTGCAGACTCCAGATGGTGATACATGTATTATTGGATGAAATGATGATTGTGATTGAATGTTGGTCCCTTACCTGCATTAGTTGTTGATTGACGCTTATTGTTCTATAATCGTGCATTGGTACCGCACGATTCCTTTTTCCTATTTACTGCTAATTTTTATGCTTATGTTATATGCTTCTTGTTTGGTTTTCTTCGCCCGTCCTTGAGCCTTCCTTTCTGGTACGTGTTACGGTTGGCCTGTCCAACCCTGAATTGTTTCCAGATTGCCTATGATCGACCCTTTGGATCTTCTAGACCTGGCTTGGAGGATGGGCTTCAATTCCAGATCATATTGGAAACTGTATGGAAAAGTACTCTCGTCTACACATTTTTCTGCTGTAGACTTCCTGATTATCATTGGTATTTTTGACTGTTTGGTCTTACATAATTTTTAGTTGATATCTTTCCTGTTGCTTATTTCATTATGGTTGCCCATAGATATGAGATCAGATTTAGGCCTTATATTGCATTGATGCTAGGATACCCAATATGACTTACAGTCATGACGGTCGTACGAATTCTATACCTTGTACGGGGGAGCTGGCTATGTCCGTCCCCGTATTTATCCAGTATTCTAGGAGCAGAGCATAACAACCCATTCTGTCTGCGGATGATAGGCTGAATTGAACTAAACTTCAACCTAGTACCCAGACTCTGCTGTAGGCTCTGCCAGAAATGAGACGTAAAACGCGAATCTCTATCTAAGACTATGCCAACTGGTACGCCATGCAATCTGACTATTTTCTCATGTATATCTCTGCTAGCTGCTTTGTAGACTGGCCCACTCTGAAAGAAAAAAATTGAGTAACCTTAGTGAGTCAATCCACTATAACCCATATAGCATCTCTGCTAGACGGGGATCTAGGAAGACCGGTCATAAAGTCTATAGTAATATGGTCCTACTTTCACTCCAGAATCGGTAAAGGCTGAAGTAGTCCGGCCGGTCTCTGATATTCAGCCTTGACCTGCTGGCAGACTAAACACCGAGAAACGAACCGAGCTATCTTCCTCTTCATACCATTCCACCAGAAGTGCTGATAAATATTTCGATACATCTTCGTCCCACCTGGATGTACTGAGTACTGAGAACCGTGGGCCTCTGACATAATCTCATGTCAGATATCCCCTCTCGGCACACAAAGTTGACTCCCAAACCTGGTAGTCCCATCCTCATGAATGCTCAACTCTGGTCTACGTCCTAACTCACACTCTGCTCTGAGTCACTAAAGCTTGATATCACCTGTCTGCTCTGCTCTAACCCACTCAACTATAGAAGAATGAACCTGCAGACTCACCAACAAACCGATATCACCAGATGAAACTACCTCAATACTCATCTCCTGCAGATCCTACAAAATATGGCATTATTCTGTCAAGAATTAAGCTTCTTCTCTCCTGCTCAAAATGTTTGCTACAATATTGGCCTTCCCTGGATGATACTGAAGGTCAAGATCATAGTCCGTCAATAACTCGAGCCACTCCTCTACCGCATGTTGAGTTCCTTTTATGTGAACGCATACCTCAAGATCTTGTGGTCTGTGAAGATCTCCACTCGATTACCATATAGGTAATGTCTCCAGAGCTTAAGTGCAAACACTACTACTGCCAACTCTAGATCATGCGTCAGATAACTTTTCTCATGGTCTCGAATATATCGAGATGCATAAGCTATTACTCTGTTATGCTGCATAAGGACACACGCTAGTCCCACTCCTGAAGTATCACAATATACTGAGAACCCACCTGGTCCCACTGAAATTATCAAAATAGCAGCCGAAATCAAACTCTTGTTGGGCTTCTTAAAAGAAGTCTGACAAGTATCTGACCATTCAAAGCGCACATACTTACACGTCAGCCGTGTCAAGGGTGCGAAGATCCTAGAAAAGTCTGCCACAAACCGTCTGTAGTAGCCTCCTAGACCCAAAAAATTGCACACATCTAAAAGCTGTACGGGGTACTAGCCAACTCTCAATAGCCTTCACATTTTTGGGATCTACCTCTACTCCTCCACCAGAAATGATAAGTCCCAAGAATGAGATACGATAAAGCCAGAACTCATACTTGCTGAACTTTGTGTACAACTGTTGCTCTCGAAGAATCTAAAGAACTACACGAAGATACTGATCATGCTCTTCCTTATTCTAACAATAGACCAAGATATCATCAATAAATACAATCACAAATTGGTCTAGGTAAGGCATGAAGATGCTATTCATAAAAGACATGAATTTAGCTGGTGCATTGGTTGCTCCAAATGGCATAACTAGGAACTTCCAATGATCATATCTAGATCTGAACGTCGTCTTGGGTATGTCCGGCTCTCTGACCCTGATCTGATGATACCCAGACCGCAAATCGATCTTAGAAAATATAGCTGCCCCACTGAGCTGATCAAACAAGTCATCCTGGACAAGGGATACTTGTTCTTAATGGTTGCTTCATTTAGTATTCTATAATCAATAACTAAACACGATGAACAATCCTTCTTTTTAATAAGAAGTAATAGGGCTCCCCAAGGCGATACACTAGGTTTAATGAATCCTTTGGCTCTCAAATTCTCAATCATCCAGTACAAGATCTCCAACTCAGATGGTGACATCCTATGAACTCTCTCTAAAACTGGCTCTGCTCCTGGGATATAATTAATGTAGAACTCCACATCTCTAATTGGTGGTACACCTGGTCGCTTGTCGAAAAATATGTTAGGAAACTCACAGACTACCCTGGGAAACTGTGCCTCCTCGGCCTCTGCTATCATCAGTGTAACTACTAGTGACTCTACTGCACCTCTCAAGAATGAGATCTCCTTCCCACCAGGTACACGAAAGCTAACCTTGCCACTATGGCAATCTATCATCGTGTGTCTCGCACTCAACCAATCCATCCGAAGGATGACATCATAATCGCCCATAGGAAAATCTATCAGCCTCGCGAGAAACTCTCTCCCGCACAATATAACTCTACACGAGGGATATACTCTATCTACTCCCATGAGACCGTTACCAGTAAGTATATTCAACCTTATAAGTAAGGACTTGGACTCCAATCCAACTCGTGTCGCAAAGCATGCAGATATAAATAAATGCAATACACTAGAATCAAATAAAGCTGAAGCTGAATAAATATGGACAAGAATGGTACCTGCTACTATCTTTCCTGCTGCCAAATCCTCCTCCATCGATAGTAAGAAGACTCGACCCTGCCCTCTGGATGTTGGTCCCCTCTGCTGTTGACCTATAGGTCTCACCTTTTCCTGGGCCTGCACATACTGCTGCGGCCTCTGATGGAATGCCTGAGCTTGTGGAGGCAAAGGCCTCTAAACCTCCTGCTGATGCATCGATGCTGGTGCCCTTTTCTGCAGTTCTGTTGGCCGAACTGCTGACTGGGATGATGATTGTCCAGTCTGGTTCCTCCTAGGACATGCTATGATCATGTGGTCTGAAACCCCATACACCAAGCATAATCCATGTGCCCTAAGACACTAAGATATTATGTGCCCAGGTTTCCCGTAATGGAAACTACGGAAAGAAGAAGAAGTAGATTGCCACTACTGAGGGCACATCTGGGAAGACTGCTGAGATGATGTTGTCCTCCTTGGGGATCCAACCGTCAGAGCTTGAACTGCTGGAGCTGGTACTGATTATTGGGATACTGGTCCTCCTGAAACGTTAGGCCTCTTCTGGCTACCAAATCGATCTGTAATCCTCTACGATGTGTACTCATAATTTTTGGCTGCCAGCATCATAGCGTCAATGGTCTGAAACTCATGCTACTCTACTGCCAAGATAATCTATAAATAGAGTACCTGCTGGAACATCCTCACCCTCTCCAACTCGGTCGCTACCAAAGCGGGAGCAAACCGGCAAACTTTGTCGCATAACCGTCGACGGTCCTGCCCTTCTGCCTGAGGTTGTTAAACCTCTATTAAAGCTCATAATACGACATCGTGTCAAAATAACTCACCTGAAACCTCTCACTAAAAACTGCCTATGGAATCGGTGCCTTGAGAGAACCCTCCTGCACTGCCCATCAGTCACGGGCCAAGTCCAACAGTTATAGCCTCACTACTGCTACACCCTCTCTAGCCGGAGTCATGGTTGCCTCCAAGATGGCCTCAGTGTCAGGTAGGCATGCATCGAACGAAATTGCGTCCTTTGTTGCATAGAAGTTCAGAGGACTGAGACGCCTGAAGCTGGTCGCAGATTTATGAATTTGAGAACTACTTCGCTCCAATGTTGTCCGGACCGACTGAGTGAGTATGTCACTCTGGTGCTGTTGGGTCATCGTAAAATCTCGTAAGACATCTATCAGTGCTCAGATAACACCCTCTGGCTACACTGGCTGAACTGGATGCACATGTGCTGCCTGTTGGTTTGGTACAGTCGGTCGATCAACCTCGGGAACTACTCTAGACTCTGTCCCTGAATGCCGAGGTCGATCTCCAGGAATATGCTAGGCTCTTGAATGCTAACCTCCTCGATCTGCACTCAATCCATCTGGCATATAGTAACAGAAACACTGTTCCTGAAAGTTAAGGATACAAGAATCAATCGAAGAACATGATAGATCAATAAATAAGCAGATAACAGATAAAAAATAAGGGATGGAGAATGACTAGGGATCAAGGAGAAAAGTTGAGGATTGAGACATCTAGCAACAACAACAGCCCCCACATATCTGTAAAAACCAGACTTGCATGGGCCACCACTAAAACTATGTCACGCCCCAGATCCAGAATAATGGAGAGCGAGACTCAAAAGGCCAACTACGTATACTTAGAGCATACCGGTACTCCGTATATACCGTGAAGTTGTATGACATGAGGGGTCACTACTACAAACTAACAGTCAAGCCTAGGTCCAACAAACCATAGTATCTCAATCACAAGAACAACATAAATAATAACATGATGTAAGATCAGCTAAAATATAATAGTAAAGCGTCCCAAACTATAATATATAGATGATCATGAAACTAGTGGACACAAAATAAATAAACTAGCCAGAATCTAAGTAGAATGTACATCAGAGTGGAGAAGTAAGAAAACCTACTCATGTGGTCTGGTGCTCTTGGTGGTCATCATCCTCAGGAAGGTACGAAAGATCTTCCAGTACTGCTACTGGATCTGGCAATGGAAAACTAGTGAAGTCAGACCCCAAATAGCAAGTACCACAAAAGAAGTCAATCTATGAACTTAAACTAACAACACAAGCAATACAAATACTGAAAGTAAATAATCTCAGGATAATAAAAGAAATATTGTAAGCATGCAAATATGACATATCTTGGACATGAAATCAAGTAAGAATATCAGTACATAAAGTAAAGGTATGTTCATGTAAAGCCTAGACAAACCATCATCCATCAATCACGATAAATTATAATAGTAAAGCTTGATACTTTAACTAACTAGTGTTATCACAATCATAATTACTAACAATTATAATGCAATACGATACTAGGGTTCCTTCAGATCGTCCGCCACTGCAGTTTGTCCGAGATATCCATACGTACAAACCAGCCACGGATACACCTCAGGATACTCCAGAAGATATGCCACATGATACTCCATATGATACTCCTAAAAGATACCCGTATGGATAACTGGGACTACATGCAATCTAGAAAAATCCCTAGCCATGAACTAAGTGAATCTCTAGTCATTAACCCTATCAATTTCTTGTATAAATCTGGGTAGCATTCCGTAGAATCCATCCTACACATGATGCAACAAAACAAGTTCTAATAGCAATATAGATAAGGTTTTAATATACATTGCACAAATAGACTCATGTAAGCCAGGACAACAACCAAGCCATATGAAACCAAGTAAAGCCAGGTCAAGCCAAGTAAAGCCAGGTAAATCCATGTACAACTATGTGAAGCTAAGTTAATCCAAGTAAAGCCATGTAAAGTCATGCAAAGTCAAGTCCAGTCAATCATGTCATCACGTGTAGCCGGGCAAAGCCGGGTGAAACCGAGTAAAGCCAAGTCAAGTCAAGTCATTTGAAGCTATGTAATTTCATGTCTAGTAAGGTCAATTCATCACTTGTCCAAACAAAATCCAGAAGAATTAAACAAATCACAAAAAACCAAGAATTCCTAAAGAAAGACCACGATCGGTATACCGTCGGTATACCGGTCCAGAGATAGGAAAAACACCGCAAGGGTGGATTCCAACAAATCGGTATACCATCAGTATACCATCGGTATTCTATTCCAAGTTGGCAAGAAAGGTTCTGGAAAACAAAGTTTCATAAATCGTTATACCGTCGGTATATTATAGTATACCGTCGGTATGCCGGCCAAGACAAATATCCTGAAGTCGGTTAACTATGTCGGCAAGGATCGGTATACCATCGGTATGCCGATAAGGTTCACATAAAATATCTAAAAATCTAAGTCGGTCAAAATTGGTATACCTTCGGTATACTGCAGTATATCGTCAGTATGTCAGTTTTCCAGGATAAACATGGTCAAAAATTAAGTCAAGTCTGATTTTCGGAATCCAAATCAAATTCTAAAAATTACCATAACCAAGTCTAAAAAGGAGTCAAGTCTAACGTTAAGTCTCATATCATAATATGGATTAAAACTCACGGTCACAACTCCGATACCATTTTCGTTACCGAGTTACCAAAAAGGGACAAGACAAGATTCTACCAGAAATTAAAACCAAAACGGGCAAAAGGCTAGAAATCATGTGATGAACAATAATAGTAGAACAAGTCTAAGCTAAAAAGTAACAACCAAATCTCTAGAAAAGTAAAATAATAAAAAGCAAAGGAAGTTCATAGAATCAGCATGGTGTACTTGCCTATAGCGAGCTCCCAGCCTAAACCTTCTAGTTTACCAATACAAAAGGGTTCAAAAATCACACTCCATGTCTCAAGACCAAGCTCCAAGATCAAAAGAGAAAGAGTGAAGATAAGGGAGAGAAATAAAAAAGAAATAAAAATCAAGGACTATTTATAGAGAAATTCTCGAAAATATCTCGAAAAGTAAAACAAATATCTGTCGGACAGTATACCGTCGGTATAATGTAGTATACCGTTGGTATACCGGTCAGGTAGTAAAGTTTAAATTTTGGAGAATGTCTGAACTTCCTTGAGAAACAATAAAATTTAATAAATAGCACAAAATACGTATCCGCATAAAATACGAATACTGTGAGACGAGTCTCACAAATCTTCCCTCCTTTTTTTTTATTGCCCTCGGAATTTCCATAAGGATCCAAAATCAACTAACAAAAAAAATCCAAAAGGCAAGAGCAAAACAAAAGACAAGCATGAAACTCATGTGAGCATAAAATTTCTTGGGCAACAACAAGAAATCAAAAAAGAAACAATAACAGACATAACTGATAAGCTAACAATCAAGCACATGCACAAGCTAAGATAGAGCATGGGTATACGAATAAGTATACCTCCCGAGTCGAAGATAAATGGATAACGAGTACGCATATCATCCTCCTGCTCCCACGTTGACTCGCCCAGTGAGTGATGCTCCCAAGCAACTCGAACTAATCGGATAGTCCTGTTCTTGATAACCTTCTCCTTCTGGTCCAAAATAGACACGAGCCTCTCCTCATACGGTAGGTCGGTGCTAACGACCAACTCAGAATGATCCAGGATATGGATCGGGTCTAGAATATATCGGTGCAACTGAGATACGTAAAAGACTTTATGTACCTCATGAAGCTATGGTGGAAGATCTAGATGATAAGATACGTCTCCAACTCGCTTGAGAATATCGAATGGGCCTATATATCTGGGACTAAGCTTTCTCCGTACCCCAAATTTGATAACTCCATGGGTAGGCAAAATTCTTAGAAATACATGTTCGCTGACAGAGAACTCAAGATGACGACGGTGCTGATCTGCCCAATGACGTTGGTGATCCTGAGCCACTCTGAGATGCTCTCTGATCTGCATGATCACTCCAACCGACTTAGAAATTATCTCTGGACCAAGCATATATCTCTCGCCAATGTCATCCTAAGCTAACAGTGATCTGCTTCGCCTACCATACAAAGCCTCGAAGGGTGCCATCTGAATGCTCGCCTGGAAGCTGTTGTTATAAGAGAACTCTACTAAATGCAAGTGATCCTCCCAAGATCCACCGAAGTCAAGTGTATAAGCTCGAAGCATTTTCTCCAAAGTATGAATAGTATGCTCCGATTGCCCGTCTGTCTGGGGATGGTAGACTGAACTGAACTGAACTTCAACCTAATACCCAGACTTTGCTGTCGACTCGGCCAGAAATGAGACGTAAACCACTAATCTCTATCTGAGACTATGCTAACTGGTATGCCATACAATCTGATTATTTGCCTCATATACATCTCAGCTAGCTGCTCTATAGACTGGCCCACTCTGAAAGAAAAAAAAGTGAGTAACCTTCGTGAGTCGATCCACTATAACCCATATAGCATCTATGCCATACGGGGATCTAGGAAGATTGTTCACAAAGTCCATAGTAATATTGTCCCACTTTTACTCTGAAATCTGTAAAGGCTGAAGTAGTCCGGCCGGTCTTTGATGTTCAGCCTTGACATACTGACAGACTAAACACCGAAAAATAAATTGAGCTATCTCCCTCTTCATAATATTTTACCACAAGTGCTGACGAATATCCCGATACATCTTCGTCCCTCCTAGATGTACTGACTACTGAGAACTATAGACCTCTGACATAATCTTATGCCAGATATCTCCTCTCAGCACATAAAGTTGACTCCCAAACCTGAGAGTCACATCCTCATGAATGCTCAACTCTGGTTTGTGTCCTGACTCATACTCTGCTATGAGTCACTGAAGCCTGACATCACTTGTCGGTTCTTCTCTAATCCTCTCAACTATAGAAGACAGAACCTACAGATTGCCATCAAATCGATATCACCAGGTAATACTAACTCGATATCCATCTCTTACAGATCCTCCAAAATATGGTACTGCTCTGTCAAGAAGTAAGCTCCTCCTTCCCTTCTCAAAATGTATGCTACGATATTGGCCTTCCCTGGATGTTACTAAAGGTCAAGATCATAGTCTGTTAATAACTCGAGCTACCTCCTCTGCATCATGTTGAGTTTTTTATGTGTGAATACATACCTCAAGCTCTTGTGGTCTGTGAAAATCTCCACTTGATTACCATATAGGTAATATCTCCAGAGCTTAAGTACAAATACTACTGCTGCCAGCTCTAGATCATAAATCAGATAACTTTTCTTATGGTCTCAAAGCTGCCGAGATACCCAAGTTATCACTCTGCCATGCTGCATAAGGGCACACCCTAGTCCCACTCTTGAAGTATCATAATACACTGAGAACCCACCTGGTCCTACTGGAAGTGTCAGAATAGAAGCCAAAATCAAACTCCGATTGAGGTTCTCAAAAGAAGTCTGACAAGCATATGACCACTCAAAGCGCACATCCTTACACGTTAGCTGTGTCAAGGGTGCGGAGATCCTAGCAAATTCTATCATAAATCGTCTGTAGTAGCCTGCTAGATCCAGAAAACTGCGTACATCTAAAGTTGTACGGGGTACTGGCCAACTCTCAATAGCCTCCACCTTCTTGGGATCCATCTCGACTCCTCCACCAGAAATAATATATCCCAAGAATGAGATACGATCAAGCCAAAACTCATACTTGCTGAAATTTGCGTACAACTACTGCTCTCGAAGAATCTGAAGAACTACATGAAGATGCTGCTCATGCTCTTCCTCACTCAGACTATAGACCCAAGATATCATCAATAAATATTATCACAAACTAGTCTAGGTAAGGCATAAAAATATTATTCATGAGAGACACGAATATAGATGGTGCATTGGTCACTCCAAATGGCATAACTAGGAACTCCCAATGACTATATCTAGATCTGAATGCCGTCTTGGGTATGTCTTGCTCTCTGACTCTAATATGATGATACCCAGACCGCAATTATTTCTTAGAAAATATTGCTACCCCACTGAGCTGATCAAACAAGGCATCTATCCTGGGCAAGGGATACTTGTTCTTAATAGTTGTCGCATTTAATATTCTATAATCAATAACTAAAATCTATGAATCATCCTTCTTTTTAACAAAAAGTAATGGGGCTCCCCAAGGCGATGCACTAGGTCTAATGAATCCCTTGGCTCTCAAATCCTCAATCATCCAGTACAAGATCTCCAACTCAGATAGTGACATCCTATAAACACTCTCTGAAACTGGCTCTGCTCCTGAGATCAAATCAATGTAGAACTCCACATCTCTAACTGGGGGTACGCCTGGTAGCTCATCAAAAAATACGTCAGGAAACTCATAACTATCCTGGGAACTGTGCCTCCTCGGCCTCCGCCATCATCAGTGTAACCATTGGTGACTCTACTTCACCTCTCAAGAATGATAACTCCTCCCCACCAGGTACACGAAAGATAACCTTGCCACTATGGCAATCTATCATCGTGTGTCTCATACTCAACCAATCCATCCCAAGGATGACATCATAATCGCCCATAGGAAACTCTATCAGCCTCACAAGAAACTCTCTCCCGCACACTATAACTCTACACGAGGGATATAATCTATCTACTCTCACGAGACTATCACCAGTAAGTATATTCAACCTTACAGGTAAGGACTCGGACTCCAATCCAACTCGTGTCACAAAGCGTACATATATAAATGAATGCGATGCACCAAATCAAATAAAGCTGAAGATGAATAAAAGTGGACGAGAATGGTACCTGCTACCACCTTTTCTACTGCCAAAGTCTCTGGGAACTGACCCTGCCCTTTGGGCGCTGGTCCCCTCTGTTGCTGACCTCTAGGTCTCGCTTGTACCTGTGCCTGCGTATACTGTTGCAGCCTCTGCTGGAATGCCTGAGATTGTGGAGGCAAAGGCCTCTGAACCTACTGCTGCTACATCGGTGTTGGTGCCCTGTACTGTGGTGCTGCTAGCCGAACTGCTGACTGGGTTGATGATGATCCAGTTTGGTTCCACCTAAGATATGCTTCGATCATGTGGTCTAAAGACCCACTCCAAGCACAATCCCTGTGCCCTACAACACTCTGATATTATATGCCCATGTTTCCTATAATGGAAACAACTATAGGAAGATGAAGAAGAAGAAGAAGAAGAAGAAGAAGATTGGCTCTGCTAAGGGCGTGTCTGGAAAAACTACTGAGATGATGTTGTCCTCCTCGGAGATCCAATCGTCAAAGCTCGGACTGATGGTGCTGGTGCTGATGACTAGGATGTTGATCCTCCTGAAATGTTGGACCTCTTCTGGCTCCCAACCAAATTTGTAATCCTCTGCGATGTGTACTCATACCTCCTGGCTATCCGTATCATAATGTCGAAGGTATGAAACTCATGCGGCTCAACCGCCAAAATAATCTTTAAATGGAGTCCCTGCTGGAACCTCCTCGCCCTCTCAAACTCTATCGCTACCAAAGTGGGGGCAATCCAACTAAGCCTCACAAACTCTACCGCATAGACGTCAACGGTCCTGCCCTCCTTCCTGAGGTTTTTAAACCTCTGCTGAAGCTCATAATACGATACCACATCAAAATACATCGCTTGGAACCTCTCACTAAAAATTGCCCATAGAATAGTGTCGTGAGATAACCCTCCTGTACTGCCCACCAGTCACGGGCCAAGTCCAACAGTTGTAGCCTCACTACTGCTACACGCTCTCTAGCTGGTGTCCATGCTGCCTCCAAGATAGCCTTAGTTTCCTACAGTCAAGCATCGGACAAAATTGCGTCCTCTGTGCTATAGAAGTACGGAGGATTGAGACACCTGAAGCTGGTCACAGAATTATGAATCTGAGACCCACCTCGCTCCAACGCTGTCTGGACCGACTGAGTGAGTATGTCACTCTGGTGCTGCTGGGTCGTTATAAAATCCCGTAGGACATCCATCAGTGCTCGAACAATACCCTATGGCTGCACGTGCTGAACTGGATGCACATGTGTTGCCTGCTAGTCTGGTACTGTCAGGCGATCTGCCTCGGGATCTACTCTAGACTTTACCCCGGAATGCTAAGGCCAATCTCCAGGAATATGTTAGGCTCCTGAATGCTGACCCTCCTCAAGCTGCATTCGATCCATCTATCCGATAGTGATAGGAACAATGCCCTTGAAAGTTAAATACACAAGAATCAATCAAAAAACATAATAGATCAACGATAAGCAGATAACAGATCAAGAATCAGGGATGGAGAAAATGACTAGGGATCATAGGAAAAGTTTAGGATTGAGACATCTAGTAAGAGCAATAACCCCCACATATCTGTAAAAACCAGACATGCATGGGCCACCACTAAAACTATATCACACCCCAGAACTAGAATACTGGAGAGCGGGACTGATAAGGCCAGCTACGTATACTTAGAGCACACCGGTACTCCGTATATACGGTGAAGCTGTATGACATGATGGGTCACTACTACAAACCAACAGTCAAGTCTAGGTCCAACAAACTTTAGTGTCTCAATCACAAGAAAACCATAAATAATAAAAAGATGTAAGATCAGCTGAAATATAATAGTAAAGCATCCCAAACTATAATATACATATGATCATGAAGCTAGTGAACACAAAATGAATAAACTAGCCAGAATCTAAGTCATACATGATCAACCCTAGGATATGCCAATCATGATATTGCACGTAGGCTAATAGATCAAACCAAAACATGAGCTAAACACGTGCTCGGTGGCAAAATACCAAAAAAAGTAGAATGTAAATCAGAGTGGGTTAGTAAAAAAACCCACACAAGTGGTCTGGTACTCCTGGTGGTCACCATCCTCAGGAAGGTACAAAAGATCCTCCGGTGCTGCTACTGGATCTGGCTATGCAAAGCCAGTGGGGTCAGACCCCAAATAGAAAGTACCACAAAGAAAGCTAATCTATGAACTTAAACCAACAACACAAGCAATAAAAATACTGAAAGTAAAGACAAAAAGTAAATGATCTCAAGATAATAAAAGAAATACTATAAGCATGCAAATATGGCATATCCTGGACATGATAACAAATAAGAATATCAGTGCAGAATGTAAATGTGTGATCATGTAAAGCATAGACTAACCATCATCCATCAATCACGATAAATTATAATATTACAGCTTGATACTTTAACTAACTAGGGTTATCACAATCCTAATTACTAACAATTATAATAAAATGCGATACTAGGGTTCCTTCTGATCGTATGTCACTGCAGTCTGTCCGGGATATCCATACCCACAAACCAGCCATAGATACTCCTCAGGATATTCCATAAGATATGCAACTAGATACTCCACATGATACTCCACAAGATACTCCTTAAAGATACCGGTATGGATAACCGGGACTGTATACAATCTAGGGAAATCCCTAGCCATGAACTAAGTGAATCTCTAGTCATCAACCCTAGTTGTTTCTTGTATGAATCCGGGTGTGGCATTCCGCAAAAAATATCCTAGACATAATACAATAAAACAAGTTCTAATAGCAATATAGACAAGGTTTTAATATACATTGCACAAACAGACTCATGTAAGCCATGACAACAACCAAGCCATATAAAATAAAATGAAGCCAGGTCAAGCCAAGTAAAGCCAGGTAAAGCCATGTACAACTATGTGAAGCCAAGTGAAACCAAGTTAAGCCATATCCGTTGAAGCCATTTAAAGTCATGCCAAGTCAAGTCCAGCCAATCATGTCATCATATGTAGCCAAGAAAAGATGGGTGAAACCGAGCAAAGCTAAGTCAATTCAAGTCATCTGAAGCCATGTAAGTTTATGTCTAATCAGGTCATATTATCGCGTGTCCAAAAAAAATTTAGAAGAATAAAAAAATTACGATAAACTAAGAATTTCTAAAGAAAGAGCACGATCAGTATACCATCGGTATAGTCCAGTACACCATCGGTATACCGGTCCAGAGATAGAAAAAACACAGCAAGTCTAGATTCTAACAAATCGGTATATCGTCGGTATGCCATTACAAGTAGGCAAGAAAGGTTCTAGAAAAAAAAGTTCCACAAATCGGTATACCATTGGTATACTGTAGTATACCGTCGGTATATTGGCCAACAAAAATATCCTAAAGTCGGTTAACTATGTCGGCAATAATCAGTATACTGTCGGTACACTTCAGTACACCGTCGGTATGCCGATAAGTTTCATAGAAAATATCTAAAAATTTAAGTTTGTCGAACTGTCATGTCCCAATTTTGAAGAACTGAAAGTAGCCACAGACGTGATGTTCTACAAGTCTAGATTATACTTGTACAAGACAAGACGATAGACAATGCATGGTATATCTCAGAAATAACAATATCGCAGTAAAATTAAGCCAACAAATTAAAGTCACAATGAATATGATAAAATACTTCTCTTTATTAATAATGATAATTGAGTACATGGCTTACAAAAGATTTATAAAGCTCTCAAATACAACTGATACTTGGCCAATTGGCTTATATTGATATTTGCTGTCTTGTCTTACATTCTCACTGATATACTAAAATATACTATTTCATACATTATGCCATTTATAACAGAAGATGCGTCTAATGGAAGAAGAGATTATACGCGCCCCAACAATGCTTCGATGTCTCAAAATTGTTCCAGCCAATCTCCAATATTGAGTACCTGGGGATGCCTACAAATGTGTGTCAGTACATATCACATACTAGTGAGCAGAAACTAGTCCACTCGCCTAAATCGATACTAAATATTCATGTAAAAAGCATGCATATTAACTTAGTGATCTTTCTATTAGGAACTAGGTTCATTTCAATGATCAGAGTATTCGGCAGCATAATGAACATACTTTGGAAACAATAGTATACATTGAATATATGTAAATATGTACATATCACTTAACAGCAATTCTTACCAATAATCCACTCATCGTATCCCTGCAAAATAAGGATTAGCCACAGCATAATCACTACCAGAAAAAGTCAAATTAGCGACGTCTAAAAACGTTGCTAAATAACCAAAAATTGTCGCTAATTTGGTTTAGCGACGTTTTAAAGCAGTCAGAAAAAACTAAGTCGCTAAAACAAAAAACGTCGCTAAACGTCGCTATGCCGACGTTTTTTAGCGACTTTAATGTGTCGCTAAATTTAGCGACGTTTAGCGACGTTTATTAAAGTCGCTAAACGTCGCTGATTAGCGACTTATATAGCGACGTTACACCGACGTCTTTAATGACCTTGCAATACTGACATGTCAGCAATTTGCGACGTACAGCGACGTTATTAGCGACGTATTTAGCGACTTGTTACAACATCGCTAATTAGCGACGTATTTAGCGACGTAAGTGAACGTCGCTAAACGTCGCTAAAAATGTCGCTAATTTTCAAAAAAAATATTACATTTCTGGGTTTACCAACCCCCTTGGGTTCATTATCAGGTATATGATGGTAGTAGAAATAATTGAATAAAGAACACAGTAGCAGCACCAAGGGAAAAAATTCTAGTGCACTGGGTAAATACAGGTCAAGTATCAGTCATCAGTTGTAAACCAAAATATGAATAATATAATAAAATTTGAAGAAAATAAAGCATCCAGCAAATCTTATCGTAAACGTAAAGAATATGGCAAATTTATATCCATACAATCGCATCCTAAATAATAAAAAAAATATAAATATCCAGTAACTAACTATACTACTGCGGATCTGCAGGAGGCTGACTACCGACGCGCTTGAAGGATAAGAACTGCTCATACTCGTCCCGTGGAATCGACATCGATGTCGATGGAGAAGACAGTGACGTCGGTGGAGTCTGTGTCGATGTAGGCGCACCAGGAGGCCGTGCCCGCTCCAAGTCTGCGAGTCGCTGGTTGTAAGAATCTATGGTAGATAACAGCCTCGTACGGCTATGAACCATTGAATCCTGCATCATCGTCAGCCTTTCGCCCATTGATACCTGTGACGCCTGCAGCTCCATGATGTTGCGGTCATTGGAGGCTCTAATATCATTTGTCAAATCCCGGAGCTCCGTCATGTTGCGGTCGAGCATATCGAATTGTGCGATGAGCATCGGATCGTCCGCCTGCGGCTGGGACCGGGGCTGCTCCTCCATCCTTTACAGCAACTCGTCACGGAGAGACGTAATCTGACGGTCAACGACCTCCTGGACTCTAGCCGACGACTGCGAGGGCTGCGATTGCGAGGGCTGTGTGGAATACGCAGCTGTCGGGGAGGCCCTAGATGACTACGTCGCAACCAGGGCGCCATAGGAGCCCGTACCGTAGTACGTACCCCTTTGGAGACCACCAGCTGCGGTCACCCACAGGTCGTCCACCGACGGAGCTGAAGCGGGCTGCGATGAAGTATCAGCCTCTCCAGGTGTAGGTGCACTAGCAGTCGCCCGCTCACGCAGCCTAAGATACTCGGCCTAGAAAGGTTTGGAAACTAGATAATTGCCTAAGTTATATTAAAATTAACACAAAGTAAAGTAATACTTACATAGGTCTACGAGGCCCTCTCATTAATGAGATTTCTGTCCTTGCAATGGGTGGCCAAGAAGACGGTCACCATGTTGGCATCCTCACCCCTCTGTACCTGTTAAAAATATATTATTTAGTACTAAACTTAAATATTTTTTCCTACTACCATTTTATGGTACTTATATTAAAATAATATAATTTAAAAGAAAAAACATACCAAACGACGGAAATGTTCCGTCATCGGATTCGAGCCACCACACCACTTAGCAGCATTCTGCCTAGCCGCCTTGGCCTTCTCAGACCTTTCCTTGTAGCTCGGATCGTCGAATCTAACCCTCATCGCAGTCCACTGCTCAGGCGTGATCCAACCTTGGATCAGTTTTCCAGCACAATCACGAGCCTTCTGGTCATCCAGAGTATCTCGGATAAGCTTGGCGGCAACGGTCGGAAAGAGCTGCTCGATCAACTCGGCCCGGTGCGGAGGATAAAAATATGTTTGCTACAATAAATAATTTAGTAAGTGAGCATCACGGCTAAGTTATATAATATGCATAAATTAGAGGATTTATTTAATATACTTTTACTTGGAAGTGCGCAAACCAGAATGCCTTCCTCTCCTCCGGAGCCTGAGAGTAGTTGATCCAAGGGCCACCGTAGTTGTTCCTTAGAAATTGGTCCAGGCGTCTCTGAACTGATGATGGACGATATCTATACAGAGATAATAATTTAGAATACTGAAAAAGTCAATATACGATGAATAAAGAAATACACGATATATATTATTCTAAACCATCTAATTGACTTACTTTGTACCGTCGGCCCAAATCTCTGTCCTCGTCTCCTCCGAAGGTGCGCATGGAGGATCTTGCTGATGCTGGAACAACATGGGCACGACCTCCTCGACATGATCATCTGTCCCCATGGTTCCGTCAGCAGGAGGAACGCTGGACGAGGGTGTACTATCATGCCTGGAACTACTCGTCCCAATAGTCGGAGATGTGAGTGATCGATATACTGGAGTACTGGGCGACGATGATCCGGAACCCACAATAGGCAGTACCGGAGGAGCACTTTGTCTACCTCGGGACCTGCCGAATCCTCCGTGTCGTCCTACCATATCTGATAACAACATATGATGAATATAGAGAAATACAAATATATAGTACATTCTACAGTCGAAATATGATGCATATCTCAAAGCATTCTACAGTCAAAATATAATACATATATTTGTTAATGGAATATATTTTACAGTCAAAATATAGTTATATTCTACTTTGTCAATTTTCCAACCTTGATCTACATTCTACAGTCAAAATATAGTTATATTCTACATGCAATATATTTATTTTCAATCATCTTCAGAAAATTTATCTTGTTCGCCTTTCTCGTCCTCCTCTTCCTCTTCCTCATCTTCACTTTCATCTACTTCGTCTTCCTCCTCGGATAATTCTACATCTTCTACATTATTACTCGTGTAATGAGTAACTTTCGTTGAGTCCACATCTATAATATTTGTTACAAGAGGTAGATCGTCCTCCTGATAAGCTATTTCGTCAATGTCAAAGGTATTTCTAGCTTTAGTCTTGCATATAAGTTGTGAAGTACACGAGCTGAGCCTGACTTGATAGGACAAATGGTTCGTAGCCTTGATATCTACGCTTGTAGTTTATATCCACAAGGCCATGCTTGTAAATTTTCTAACCTTGATCTTGAACCGGATCGAACCATTCATACCTGAATAGCACGATATTAGCAGTTTCTGTGCCATAATTATATGTCAACTCCATAATCTCTCGTAAGATGCCAAAAAAATCATTGCCCGGATTGACGTCTTTGTAGTTCGATGATTTGATACACAAACAACTATTTTTCGTAGAATCAAGATCCAGAAAGCTGTCTCTGATAGGAGCATTTGTTGACTTGAACCTGAACCCATTCACACAGAAACTTGGCCATATTTTTAGGCAGTAATTGGTCCCTTGGCTAGAGTTCTAATAGATTCAGTCTCGGTAAATGATCGACCTAAATACCAAAGTAGCGATAGTAAGTTATTTGTTTTGCAAGTGCAGCAATAAAAAGTAATTACCAAGCATCTTACATATGCGCTCAACCAAGAAGGAAAATGGCATCTCATATCTTGTTCTACTTCTTCGTCTGTTATGTAGGGTCTAACCGACCTCAACTCATCATTATATGTGCTGAAAAATAATGAAGCAACTGCTGATTAGTAGCATAATAGTATCTTATACTATTACATTAAAATGATGTAAACGTGGACGTGTTAATTACTTACCCCTCTAGCTTCTCCACTTTATCCTTGTCGCAATTGAGTAATATATACAATTGAGCAGCCCTTAGCTCATCGTCATTCAAATATCTCTTCTTTATTTTTTTCAAAGGCTTTCCGGACGCATTGAATACTTTGAGTATTGCATCATTAGATTCCTGATATGTGTCGTCGTTTCTCGGGGCTTTCGTCCTATTAGTAGCAACATGCGATTTGAAATACTTCGAGCAAAAGTTTATAATCTTCTCGAGAACATAAGCTTCACAAATAGAGCCCTCAACCCGTGCCTTATTTTTCACCTTTCTCTTTAGGTGATTCATATGCCGCTCGAAGGGGTACATCCACCGATAACCGACAGGACCACCAACACGTGCCTCATAGGAAAGATGAATTGGCAAATGCTCTATAGAGTCAAAGAATCCAGGAGGAAACACCTTCTCGAGCTTACATAGTGTTACCGTAATGTCATTCTCTTGCTTTTTTAGACGATCGATGAGCAACTTAGTACAACAAAGATCTTTGAAGAATATGCTCATCTCTGTCAATGGGTCCCAAACGACCTGCGGTAAAAATTCCCGAAATGCAATCGAAATTAACCTCTCCATGAATACGTGACAATCGTGGCTCTTCATACCCACCAGTTTGTTCTCCTTGAGGTCGACGCATCTTCTCAAGTTTGACACGTACCCGTCTGGAAACTTTAGACCCTGAATCCACCTACAAAGTCTACCTTTATCCTCTTTCTCCAGTGAGAAAACTGACTTAGGTTGCTTTAACTTTCCATTCCCCTCCTCTATCAAATGCAATACAGGACGTCTACATATATTCTTCTAAGTCTAACCCGGCCTTCGGATTATCTTTCGTCTTCCCCTTTACCTCCATTACAATATTAATTATGTTATCAAACACATTATTCTCGATATGCATGACATCAAGGTTATGTTTGATCAGATTGGTGCTCCAATATGGCAGATCCCAGAATATACTCTTCTTCGTCCAGTTATGGGTGCGACCAAATCCGTCACACTTGTACCCCTTAGCAGGCTCTTCGATAACACTTGGTAAATCTTTTACCTCTTTTCATATTATGCATTCGGGCCACCTTGGCGGTGGATTGGCCTTCTCCATAACTCCTGCACGAAAAGCATTCCGGTTCCTCCGGTACGGATGATCCTTCGGCAAAATTGTTGAAACAATCGAAGAAGCACGGTTTACCTCCGTGTTTCAAATGGAAAGCCTGAGTACGGTCCATGCAATATGGACATGAGAGACGACCATGGGTACTCCATCCCGATAATATTCCATAGGCCGGAAAGTCGTTGATAGTCCACATAAGTGTTGCCCTCATCTGAAAATTCTGCTTTCTAGAAACATCGTACGTGTTGGCACCTACTTCCCATAGCAGATTCAACTCATCTATCAAAGGCTATAAATACACATCGATGTTCCTCTTCGGATTGTTCGGACCCGAGATAATAACGGTTAGGAACATATACGGAGTCTTCATGCACATCCAAGGAGGTAGATTATACGGAGTGACGATTATAGGCCAACACGAATACTGGGAGCCCGAAAGTCCGAATGGGGTAAAACCGTCAGAGGAGAGCCCCAATCTGACATTACGCGCTTCCTCGACAAAATATGGATACTCTCGATCAAAGTGCTTCCATGCTTCTCCATCGGATGGATGATCCAATACTCCTTCGATCTGTTTTCTCCTGTGCCAACTCATATTTTCTGCAGTCTCCTTAACCATAAACAACCGCTGCAACCTCGGTGTCAAAGGCAAGTAGTGCATCGAATCGGTAGGCTTCCTTGCACCGACAGACTTTCCTCTAACAGTGGCCTTGTAGCGATCAGCACCACAGAATCTGCACGCATCTTCATCCTTGTCGTCTTTGTAGTACAACATGCACCCGTTGTGACATGCATCGATTTTCTCGTATCCCATCCAAAGCAATCTCACCATCCTCTTAGATCGATAGAAGTCTTTTGGCAACTTTGCACCCTCGGGCAAGATCTCTATAATCAAATGGAGCAGTCGATTATAGCATTCTTGCGATATGTTAAAATCGGACTTGATGCTCAATAATCTTGTAACCACCTCCAACAGTGAATGATCCTCACAACCAGGATATAGTGGAGTCCTTGTATTCTCCAACAACTCCATAAACTTTGCAGCATCGGCATTCGGTGCCTCCTCAGCTGCATCATAATTGTCTGGATTGAAACTAGGTCCCGTCGCATCATAATTGTCCGGATTGAAACTAGGTTCCGTCGCATCATAAACCATGTTCACCAACCCATCGTCGTAAGCATCGTGGTCGTGGACATCCATATACGGCTCCGACTCCGATGCTAGAGATAAAAGTTCTCCGTGCGCGGTCCACTGATAGTAATTCGGCGTGAAGCCCTTCGAGTATAAATAATATGTAACTTCCACTTCTGGATGATATTTCCTATTGTGACATCTCACACACGGACACTTAATTTTGGTACCATCCATGTACTGAGGGAAAGCCTTGGCGAACTGCAGGAACTGCTGTACACCCTCAATGAATTCATCCCGTACACCGCACATGTCATCAGGATGACGGTTGTACATCCACGAACGATGACACAGATAGTAATTCATATCCATTTCTAGATACTTTTGCAAAAATGACAGTATGTATCATATAAATTATTACATACAGTCGTTTATCACCTAACTTCATAACTTAACCGTACTATAAAAATCATAACTGATATAATACATACTTTCATTTATCAAAGTCTAAAATAAGCAATATTCAAAACAACTGACCATTTATCAAAGTCTAAAATAAGCAATACTTTTATTTCATAACTGATATAATACATACTTTCATTTATCAAAGTCTAAGAGCCCTTGAAATGATAAACAGGGTTAAATAGTTCATGGTGATGTTTCTAAGCCACTTCTAGATCCATACTAGTTTATACTAGTCAATACTAGGTTAATACCTTGCTACACTATGTCTTCTAGGTCGTACTAGGATATTCTGCTTTGAAATTAAGTACTCTACTATCCATACTAAGAGCCTCTTACCCTTGGCCTGGCACCTTGTACTTCATCCTTATACTCACTGGACTATAACCCATAGCAGTCACTCCATGATACCACAGTATCAGTTCACTTCACAGCACTTTTGTGCTCTAATTGAACTGCACTGCACTGATCACTCTTTCCAATTAAATCCCTGATACCACAGTATCAATTAAGAGTTGTATGGCATGCAACAAGTGACCGGTGAACACCTACCCGATACTTGTCTATACCTTAACCCAAACACATGCCTGCAGACCCTAACTAAGTTTGCAACATCTGATACTTTGCACTTATTCTGTAGTGGCTAAATCTTCCCTTCACTTAGTTGTTTCCAACTGCCCTTAGCTACTGCCATGGCTCACAGCAGTGCTTGTTGCTGCCTTGCCATTGCTCAAGCATGCATGTATTTGATGCTGCTCAAGTGTGCACCAACACTCTCCCACTGCAGAAGATGATAGGAACCAATCCCCTCCTCACAGTGCCAACTCGACACCACTGTAACACATTGCTAGCTTGCCTAATGCACTAGGCCAAACTGAATTGAGTTCAGTTCCTGAAGCCTCATAGTTCAGTAGTGACACCCACACACAACTCGACTCTTCTATCCTCTCCCACATCAAGCACAGCTAGAAGATACTATAAACACCAACACAGATAATATTAGCTATATACCTATATATATATATATCGAGATACACCTATATATGCATACACTCTCTCATATGCAAATAGATAATACACCAATTTACATATACATATCATATGATACTCTAAGGCATAAATAGACACACACACACAACCACTAGTCCAATTCACAAACATTTGGTGTGCAACACCAAGATACTCTAGGATACATCCTCCATACACCATACCACCATGATACCAACCCTCAATTCACATGGACACATCCAATAGATAAAATATTATATGTGTGTCAGTGTGTGTGTGTGTGTGTGTGTGTGTGTCGTGCCTGTGTCAGTATCAGTGTCAATGTGAGTGTGTGTGTGTGTGTGTGTGTGTCTGCGTCTGTGTGTGTGTCGTGTGTGTTGTGTGTGTCTGTTAGTGTCTGTGTGCGTGTGTCATGTTTGTCAAGTGTGTCTTGTGTCAGTGTCACATGAGAGAGAGAGAGAGAGAGAGAAAGATTACCTAGAGCTCGAGGAGGAGGAGGGGGATGCCGGAGTAGCCGCAGCCGTGGAGAGCCGGTCGCCGGAGAGGGGGGGACGGGGGAAATCGAAAACTTTTGAATTTTTTGACAGATGGAGGAAAAGAAAACTGAGCCCTAATTAACCAAAATTTAGCGATGTTTAGCGACGTCAAATAAAAATGCCGCTAAAATAAAATTTAGCGACGTCAAAGACGTCACTAAATACGTTGCTAAATATTTTTGATATATACGTCGCTAATTACGATGCTAAACGTAGCTAAATCAGATATATTAGCGACGTTTAGCGACCTTAATTGAACTTATAGTGACTAATCTTTTAAAATCTTAATAAAAGTCGCTAAATGTCGCTAAATGTCGCCATTTAGCGACGTCTAGCGACGTTTTTTATGGAGTCGCTAATTTAGCGACGTTTTTACTTTGAGTCGCTAAAATACGTCACTAATACCACTTTTTCTAGTAGTGAATTAATACAAATCATTCTTACAAAGATAATGTTAAGCTTGCATAACTATTCTCGTTAGTATGCAGCCTGACTATATTAGTGTCATTGGTGATATACTTTCGTACCACGAGAGACATGCCATATAGGACTTCGAAAGGCATACAAAGCGTCATCATGAGATTGAGATCCCCAATGAATGTCTCGTTTATACCAAGTGCTACCAAAGCACTATATTTTCTCCTAGGCCGAACAATCTCGGTGCCCCGGTGCATCTCGTTCGAGAAAACTTACCAAACATTGTGCATAAGTTGTCCTTGACCATGCAACTATGATGCAAATAAAATCTAAGCATAAATTGCATTATAAATAAATGTAAGTAAAGCCTTGAATTATTAATCATTCATGTTTTGCTCATTCTCATATCGGTTGGTGACCTATAGGTCCTAATTTATAAACCTTCTCGTGGCCCGGTGGTACCAAACCACACTTATACTCGCATATGAAGCATTTCCTTCATAGTTACTGTGCACTGATGCACTTATACCTGTACATATATTCAATGTTCTATTCTCAGTGTTACCAGCATGTGAAGTAGATTGCATAATATTATTTCTTTCTCATGGCAGGCTTACTTTATAACATTCTTGTGTCAATAGTACTAGCAGTTCATTATTCATGTGTTTCATTGATTACAGCAGCATTGACCCCACATTGAATATAAGGCATCATTATCATTGTGTGGACTAGACCAACATATAGTTATGACATACAGCAAAGCAACACTAGCATTCATTTTATTAGGACATGAAGGAGTAGAGGAGAAGGGACATATCAACTAACTTACAAAAATTATTTCCATACCACGATCCCACATTCGCCTACGATCCCTCAAGAATGATCCGACGTAATGCATAGTCTTCTAACTTGGCATAATCATACATTTGAAACATGTCGCATAAGATATCCTATCAGGCCAAGTTAAGAAATACAGTATCATCCCACCAAGTATCTCGATTTCTTGTACCATTTGTATTCCATCGGTCATATCCATCAATAATTTTAGCGTAATGCCTTTTCACGGAGCGGGACATTACATAATATACCACTCAAAAAAAGTTTTCTTCTCGAAACTTAAAGAAATAACTCAATTCACCATATCACCTAAGTCAACCCATGAAAATATTCTACGCCAGCTATAGCTCAATACCCTGTTTCCATCCCTTATCAATATGCTCATTCATGAATCTCGTATACTTATGCATTACAACTATATCTTTTCTTCCCAATAATTTATTCAAGTTCTTCCATTCATCAATACTCTCCTGTAGCTCTATTTGAATTTCGTTCACCACTTCGCCTGGATCGTACATATATTTCAGGCGTCCTAGAAATATAATGCACTCAACCAATGCTGATGGTTAGAGAAACCAAACGACTTCAGAGGTAATTACATTCCTTATTTTTTATCATTTAATACTTTCAGCCAAGTTGTTCTTTAACATCGATTTCCTATAACTCTAATTTCTTATGACACTTATTCGGTCAATCTTGTTAATATCATTTCAACATATTGCAATCAAGTTTTGGTCTAAGCACTTCTCAATATTCACGTCATCCGTCCGGTCTGACATATGTACAAATTTTTTATCACGTTCATAGTATTCCTTCGTATAACCATTTTCCAAATCGATATCTTCCAATTATGCCAAAATATAAAAATCCTTAGGTGCAGCCCAGGTTAGGCCATTAACCCAAGCACGATACTTTAATCATTTTGAACAAATCGACCATAACAAAATTTCCATTAATTCTGAATTGCAATATTCATTCTTCCAATGCCAATTCTATCATTTCCATCTCTTATAAATAACTTTTACCTATCGTTACATTGTTTTGATCCATCTAACTTTTATTAATCCTATTAAGAATATCACCAACCATCTCTTTATTATGACCCAAGTGTATTTATAATCATTCTGACCGTTTCCTCAATATTGTAATTTCTTTTATTCAAACTTCTAGCAATCTTTTTTTCAATATTAGTAGCATCAAAATTCTAATGAATCCAGAGTTCCCTTTGCTTATGTCGATGTCCAAGCCATAAAATTTTATTATGGTTTAATGATCATAATCTATCCCCTACAATAGTCGCATTAGCCACATCACATATCAAGTTTCTTTTCCCAATATATAAAATTTCCATCAAAATTCTCAAGCGATATTTCTATCTTTTATTATGATTTATTTCTCATTCCCCTTGATTCCAAAGAAACCATTCCAAGAAAATCCATCCAACTGAACCCACTATTGATGTCCATTCCAATCGAGGTAATCAAATTCAACTCTAGTAACCGTCAATTCTTAGAACTTACCCATCCAACAGTTTAACCATTATGACACGACCTGTTATCCTGAAATACTCATACCCAAATCTCGTAACAAACTATCCAAACACCGACTGAACATAGAACAACTCATAATGTATATTATTTGAGTCTCACACGATGTTACATTACCTATGCAACATTAATAGGGTCATCCTATGGGTCTCCGACAAACAACATAACTTTTCGGTCAAGTCTCTATGGTTAGCTATACCGACAGCTAAATATAGTGTTCATAGGCAACACATCTCATGTTAGGCAACTAATAGGGACCATACCCATTACTATTCTTAAGGCCAACTGTAATCCGACCAATCTAAGGGACTTCTACCCAATCCCAATACCAACTCAAACCACGAATGCACTACCATTGACCTACCCACAAATAAGGGACATCCAACAGTCTGGGTCAGGCCTATCTACTCACGGTCAATTTTTTAAGGGTCTACCTCAAACAAAGGTTCATTCTAGACTTCCTCTAATCCGACAAGATCAATTTATAACTATATGTTCAAATCTCATATCCATCAAGTAAATTACGAACATTCAAAATTTGAATTACTCTAACATATTATTTTATTTCTGATTTCATAGTCATCCTCTAGTTGTACCAACATATCATTCTTGAATTTCCGTGCGTCTGATTTATCTATAGGACAAGGCAAGTAACCCAAAATCAAATTCTGATCGATTACCTTTACTAGTATATTGTGTCACGACCTGTACCCGGTATGAGGGTACGAGTACGTGGGTACTTCCAGCCTATGCTGCAACATCGATGGTAGAATATTGTAAAGGTCCACAATACTATCTACCTCATAATATAATATCAACCTGTCATGATATCTCCACTCCAATCGAAGGACAAAATCCCAATATATAATGATAACTTAATACTCTATCACAATATGCTATAAGGAAGATAATGGCACGATATCATAGAAGGAATAAAAACTCAAAGTCACAACAAATATCTAAGTCTATAAGTCTAACATCATCACATAATACTAAAAATCTATAGCAACTCAATATCTAAGCAGGAGACATATCCAGCACAATATTAAGTACTAACTAAGTCTAAGCAAAACTAGCTGGGGCCTCATCAATATCTGGTACTGGCTCCTCCTGTACCATTGGTGCAATCTCAGCTAACTCCACATCCGTTGGCCATGATGTGTAGGACACCAGTCCTCTAACAATTATCTGAAAAAATATATCCAGTCAGAAAATGAGCGAAGTACAAAACTCTGAAATTAGTTTCATGTACATGGTAGAGGATATATAAAAGCAATAGAAATGATTATGCAATGCACAGGTCAGTAGAAAAAATATAACTGAAATAAGTATATAAACACGAAGGGTAACTGAAAAAGTAAATAAAAGCAATGTAGTGTGAACTGCAACTAAGAGAACTATAACTAAGGGAGATGGTGATACTTTCTAGGTGATTTAGAGCACAAGTTTATTTTGTGATCGGTTTGGGTTGCACAAGTCTATACTACGGTAACACAATTATATGTGTATTGTATAATTGACATGCACAAGTTTATGCTAAAGGTTTGATCACATAACCAACTCCTTCTCTCCCGCCCCTGTCACGCCCTAGTCCCAAAATACGTAGGACTAGGAATACGTAAGCATGCCAGACGTATGTATATGGCAACTCTAATATATGGATACCATAATACACACGTACATTGTAATATGAATGTTAACTCACATGTGGTATATAATTATCATAAGTCACGGGACATAACTAAATCTCATCCACAGAATCAAATATAAATAAATAACCAATCTACTATATAACTGAATCTCGATATGAAGTATCAAAGAATGATATTCGGGTGGAAACAAATCCACTGCCGAACTAGAATATAAGAGAAACCACATAAGAACATCTAATGAACCATGAGACTCGAAGAGAAGACCTCCTTGAAAGAGATAAGTAGCAAGTCCTGATCCGTGCTCCTACGAATAGTCAAGATCGTCTACACCTGGAAAGGGACCAGGTCCTCAGAGGGACGTAACAAGATACATAGAAGCATGCCAATTTGAATACAATAAACATGCATAATAGGTAGAAAATATATAAGTATGATGTACAAGACAATCTATATGAATGCATAATGAGGACAACTTTTTGACGTATGGGCATGGGTAGGCTACTCTATCTAATCTCATAACTCACACACACGTCAGGGACATCATCAGCCATCATACCGCGAGGGTAGCGACCATCGTGACAACATCACCCGACATACCACGAGGGTAGGGAACATCGGACACGACTACCATAGTGCGTGCTAGTTACTATATTTTACCGGAGTGGTTATAGCCCATACGCCTACTAATTGTCCTTCCCTCCCATGATACTATGTGTCAAGTGTGTGTCAATATATATATACTATATAATTATGACTGAAAGAAAACACATATGCAATGAATATATAAAAATATAATAAGCATGCAAAGTACTGTAAGCAATTTGATAAGGTATCTTGCCTGGTCTAAAAAAAAGGATGAAGTCTCAACTCAAGGCGTCGATCTACCCGTCACATAAATTAAACAAGTTAGGTTACAAAACTGGTGAATAGTTTCCTCTATTTTAATCTATTTTAATTCTAAATAAAATAACCTAAAATAGTATTTTTAATCTTATTATAATCTGATTTTAATGTTAAACCCTAATTTTGGTCCAAAGAAAGTCAACTTTACAAATTTGTGATCCGTGGCACGCAAATCGAGGCAATCCGTTGACCAAAAAGTCAATCGACTCAAATCTTTGATTTGTATATGGAATTCTATAGATTTCAATGCTATATGAACAATGGAATCAACGGTTTCATAAAATCACAAGTCGATAAAGAGTTATGTCCATAAGGGCGCATAGATGGTGGTTTCCTATTTACGTCTACGTTGCATAAATTTTACAGTAGATTAAACTTACATGTTAAATTTTGAAAAAATAATTTTATGGAAGTTCATCATGTTAAATTTTTGAAACTTCAAATGGCTCGTAATTCCGAATTCGAGATCTCCCAAAATCTCAAAAATACGGAAACGCGTCTGATTTCGGGCAACTGGCACGTTTAGAATTTTCTGTAAAACTAGGTTCATAAATTATTAAAATAATTTATATTTTCAGAAAACTAACCTTGATATAGTTCTAACAAAAAAAATTGGAGCACGTTTGGAGTCCGGAGCTAGGAGATATCGTCTTTTTAAGTCGTCATAACTACTAGAAAATGAGGCTGAATTTATGACAAATTTTAAATATTTTTGGACAAAAAAGAGAGGAGTTTGGGGAAGAAAATTATGAAATATGATCTAATAGGCATTTATAATTATGGAGACTACTTAATTGAATACGACTAGGATTTGCTAATTTGGATATGATTAGAATGAGTTTAAATAAGGATAGGATATGCATGAAGTTGCTTTCCTAGTAGGCTCAAGATTTGAATTAATTTAAAATAGAGTTTGAGTTTATCTCAATAATTTATAATCTTAAATAGAATTAAAGATAATACAAATAATTTATATATAATCTTATTAATATCTATTAATACTAAATTAACATTTATCTAATATTAAGACTATATATATCCAAATAAATCCTAAATAATTACAAAAATCCAAATAAATTTGTTAAATTCAAAATAAATGACAGAAAAATATAATTAAATATTTTAACCTAAAATAAATATTTGGTAGAAACAATATGATAGTATGGTCTCATAGTAAATCAGGAAAGTCCTAGAAATTTATGTTTCCTATGTTTTAATTACCCAAAAATTCTAGAAAAATCTCCAAAATCTAAAATAGTCTAAAAATAATTCTAAATAAATATTTATATAAGTAAATATATCTAGAAATTTATTTTCTAATAAAGAAATTTAATATTTAAAATAATCTATAATAAATATAATAATATAAAATATACACAAAATACCTATTTTGGGTGAGGGAGTTTACAGCCCCAAATAATATTCATGTATCCAATCACGTCATATTACGCACACGAATAAAATATTAGCATATGGAGCATATGTATATGGCATAAGCACACGGGGACCACGAATATATACGAGCATAAGGAATACCCGATGCACACGATAAGGTACATGTGTAATGAGTACCCGATGCACATGTCAAATAAATAACATCTCTTGACTCGATCCATATAATACCAGTCCGTGTAATTATGGTGTCAGAATCAAGTAAAATAGATCTAGAACATTTGATATGTAGGCTATCAAGTACTGAAAACTAACAGAAAAATATAATCGCCTGAGGTCCTGAGCAAATGACACGAAACAGTGTCCGAACTGCTGTCGCACAGACCTATTTATGAAATTTCATGTCATTTGGTGTAATAAAGTGATAAACAAGTTTAATGAGCTAAAATATGATTTTATAGGTCAAGAATAGGTTACTATAGTCAAACTAGGTCAAGGGTTGACTTTTATGGTCAAACTAGTCAACATTAGTCAAAACTAGATTATACCTAGGTTTGTAGATCCACAGTAAGTTAATTAGACTCATATGAGCTATTAACTAGCTATTACAAGTCAATACTAACTATATTAGTTAATAACACTAATATATCTACATACTAGATAATAGAATAACTATGTATCCAGGTACACTATATATATATATATATATATATAGATGTCCCAGGTAAGTGCCAAGTATGGGGATTAGAGGGAGAGCGGTATTATATATATATATATATATATATATATATATATATATATATATATATATATATATATATATATAATACCTGGCACTTAACACTTAACTCAATACCCAAACCTTGATATTTCATATCCTTAGTGCTCTCCCTCTAATCCCCATACTTGGCACTTACCTGGGACATCTCACTCTAATACCTTAATATCTCATAAATATACTAGTGTCTACTAATATTTAGTATTACCCTAGAGTATACTAATTACCTCATTGATATCTAAATCTAAATGTTACTAATACTAATACTAATTCTAAGGTATTCTCCTAACCAAGTGACCAACACCTACCCACACATGCACATACCTGGCACTCTACCCTACTGCTACTGTAACTGCTACAATGCACCACCAGTAGTGTACCACAGTTTAGAACTCATTACCTCAGTTTCCTTGATACTACTAGACTAGTACCAATACTCTAGTATCCTAACATACTACCCCAACCATATGGTATTTCGAGATATTACTCCAACTCACACTAAACTAACTCACCAACTCAACACTAACTCTAACTCACCTATACTAGTCCCAACTGCGCACTGGTGCACAAACACAGTGGTTCACTGATACCCTCTCCAAATGATCACCCTAGCACCCTCTACGACAACACCAATCCTCACTCATATACACTAGATATTAATTAGGATACTAAGTATAGTCTCACTGTGCTATACTAGAGTATCATACAAAAGGATATCAAGGACACTAACTTAACACACTAATACCCACTGCTACTGTTGTACTAAATGCAGCCATATACTACTCTCCATCCTTCAATATCTGAGTTGTAACTTATCCCTTCACCACACCTGCAGTTAAATGCAACTGGTGACTAAAACCCAGTGCTCATTCCCCCTTAAAATCTGAACTGCATTTGTAGTAACCTGGCTGCATCAAGTGTAGTCCCTAAATTGCATCTTCTACCTCTTGCTAACTACCTCTGCTGCAAGTTCACTGTACAGAAAAGTATTATTATACCACTGGTACCCATAGCTGTTGTTCACCCTATTGCAACCTGTACTTCAATTCCCCTTCACTCTTTGCAACACAATTGTCATTTCTTCCAACTTACTGTTACTGATACTGTCGAGTATCAGCTCTAGCCTTACTTACTTTACTATTGAATCATATGCACCTCAATACATCGATAAACTGTTTACAACCTTAAACAAGTTCCTCAACTAAACTTTCCATTATTCAAGCAACTGAGTGCAAGTGCTACACTTGCAGTCAATACCAATGCAATTCACAACACCAGTAGCAGTAGCTACTTCCCACACTGCACACCCCAACCTTTGCTCTGGCCTACACCCTGCCTGCTGACCCAAGCCTCTTTCTGTACAACACCTACAAGCATACACACATTAATACACTGTTGCTGCCACTGATGTGCACTAAAGTGATGCACTTCTACATAAACTCGACCCTTGTTGCTGCCATGCTTGTCTTGCAGCTAATACTCTTTATATCTCTGCTGTCAATACTACTCCTCTGAAATCCTTGTTTGCAGTTACCTACAACTGTCACTCCACCAAGCCTCATCCAATCTACTTCCTATTACTCTTCTAGGTCTGCACTGGTCTGAACATAGTGCACTCACACACGCACACACAGTCACAATTCCCTACAAATTTATATATAGTTTACAAATATACATATATCATATATTTATATCCATATGATACTAGACATAATGAATATAATATACCAAATGTATATGAAACTGATATTCAATGAGACATACATATATACCTATATCATTCTAACAAACACTTGGTGTGCATCAAGCCATACATGGGTATCACACCTTGACACTCATGTGATACTCACTCCAATCACTCCCAAACACAACCAAATCATTATGAAACATCCAAAATACCAATAAGCAGTATAAATTAGTGAGAAATGATCTATTAGGCTTTCCATCAAACACTTGGTGTGCCACCTCAAAAATTTTCTCAAATGGACACAAAACCTTATGTAACTTTCTCTCTATAGGCCTCCGATGGACCTAGTTCTTCTTCTTAGGGGTAGTATTGAACCAAGGGAGGGTTCCTAGGGGTTTATTTTACTATTCAAATCTGAAATAACCAAGGAAATAGGATTTTTACCTATTGAAAGATAGATTTTCATTTTGGTTCATTCAAAGAGCACAAGAGTAAGGAATGAACACCAATCTCTAGCCAAACTTTACTTTCTCAAGCCTCTTGCAACCTTTAAGGTTCTAGCTCTCATTGGGGATGAAAATGAGAGAAATTTGAAATGATTTGGAGAAATTTGGTGGAGAAAAGAAAGCTTGGAGGGAAGAACTCAACTTAGGATTTTCTTCATGAACAAATAATAAAGAAGATGGGGCTCCCTCATCTTATATAGGGCCGACCACTTCTAGGTTTGGGTTGGTTGGTTTGAAAATTCTAAAATGTCATTCCAAGTTTTCATGAAGAGTTTAACAAATTAAGGGGTTTACTTAATGGAAGGTTCTAATAATTAATAAAGGGATTACTAGTCATTATCTCTAATTTAACTAGTCAACCATGACTAAACTAATTGGTCACACTAATGGGTCATGACAAGTCTATTTGGGTTCACTTAGGTTCACTAGCAATTAGTCTAACTAAGGTTAACAACTAACCATTCAACTAATATATATATATATATATATATATATATATATATATATATATATATATATATATATATATATATATATATATATAAATAATTTTAATTATTATGAAATAAAAATATAACAATAATAAATATATACAAAATGACAAAAATATCTCTCTCCAAAAAAATGGTAGTTACATATTGTTCATGATCCTTGCTCTTAATTCCTTTCCATTCATATTACCTATTCTTATGTACAATATCATCTAATAATTTATAACCAACAATGTCATCCAACCAATTTATTAAAAATATCTTTCTTCTGATTCATTCCGTCGAACATACTTTTAACAACATTATTTTGATAGGGTCAACTTTCATTCGCATTAAACATCAACTTAATTGTATCGCCTAATCAATGTCTCACATAATTTTATCTCGCTTAGCCACATTCAATAATTATTCACGTACTCGGTATATTGGTTAAACCATAAAGCTAATGATCATCCCATATTAATAATTTGATGAATTATATTTGTCAATCAACTGTTATTGATGCGATAAGACTTTTTGTCGATATAATTTATCCCAACGTGCTAGACCTCAAGTTTATTGGTATTCCATCCATCGAAGCCTCTTGACGAACTTTTATATATTCCTAGGTAATAAGGGTCATCGATTAGTTACTTGCAATCCCACAAGTTTATATGCTGATTAAATATTATTCGACAATCGCTAGGTTTAAGTATTCTCATTTCACGACTGCTACCCCATTTAAGTTAGGCATATAGTAAGTGCTCCACACCTAAGGTAAAAAGAAAGCAATTTCCAACATATTCGGTCCATCTATAATTAATTTTCAAGAACTTCCAAACTCAGGTAACCAACATAAAATCTCGCTTGTGATTCCAAATCAGTTCCAACCAATCTCATTAGATATATAATCCAACATGTTTATCGATAGTAACATTCGATCATCGATGCTAAAATTTAAAACTTTTACCCAGCCTATTTAAGCCACCATCTAACCATATAATCCAACTCGTTATTCCTGGCTAAGGCATCTGTCTCATACCTTCTCACTTTTTTGCTACCCCATGTAACACTAAGTTATCGAGGGTCTAATGTTGATAACTCAAATTTAACTATCAAGGATCCGATGTTGATACACAATCCGAAATACCGAAGGGACACTCGCATCGCATACAATAAGGTATCATTCCCGACTACATCTCTGAACTATCCCATTCATACTGGTAGGCTCAATACCATCACTTATGGAAGGGTCACTGCACATGCATCACTAAGAGGGTAGAGGCATATACCACTAAAAATGAAGTCATTTCCTAACTATCACACCGTTCTTACACTGATCCAACATCCATCCCGCACTACCTTTACATAGTAGCATTGCATGTTATAACATGATTCTCATACTCAGATATAAAATATAATTCCGCCATCGCACAAGAATCAACTCAGCTTTACTGTTAATTTTCTCCATTGAAATTACTCATGCATAATTCTTATTGATTACAACACACATATTAATTTTTTCATTTCTACATACAAAATATTAATCATAAGTTAGTTATTTATGGCATCGAATCATTGTTAGGTTCTCAGTATCATTTACAAATCAAGAATCACAATAACTAGGATATCATAATATTTAGGATCATTGTATGGAACATCCAGTGAGTGTAACCAAGCGGCCAAATATTCACGATTGCAGAAACACTTTCGAACAATAGCAGAAGCAACACAGAATGCTCATAGATGCAAATTCGATAATCGCAGAAGCGACTTTGAATACTCGCAGAAGGCAACTTTGAATACGCACTGAGGTTACTGTGACTAATCATGGAAGAGACTCTTTAATAGTCACTAGCGTAACTTTGAGTATCCGCAGAGGTATTATTGAGTAATCGTGGAAGCAACTTTTGATTTAGAATTTGCCGAGTCCAATGACGCATAAATTGTGCTTTTATACCAATTTATCATGCCCCGATTCCGAAGAACCGAAAGTAGCCACGGACGTGATACCGTAGAAGCCTAGATTATACTTGTACAAGGCAAAAAGATAGCCAAGACATGGATATCAAAGAAACAACGATGTCACAGCGAAATTAATCAGACAAATTGAAGTCACAATGAATATAATGAAAAGCTTTTCTTTATTGATAATGATAATTGAGTACATGGCTTACAAAAAATTTATAAAGCTCTCAAATATAATTGATACTTGGCCAATTGGCTTACATTGATATTTACTGTCTTGGCTTACATTCTCACTAATACACTGAATTATAATGTTCCATACATTATGCCCTTTATAACAGAAGATGCCTCCAATAGAAGAAGAGCTTCTGCGCACCCCAACAATGCTTCGAAGCCTCAGAACCGTTCGAGCCACTCCCCAATGCTGAGTACCTGGGGATGCCCACAAATGTGGGTCTGTACATATTGCGTACTAGTGAGCAGAAACTAGCCTACTCGCCTAAACCGACACTAATTATTCATGTGAAAAGCACGAATATTAACTTAGTGATCTTTCTATTATGAACTAGGTTTATTTCAATGATCAGAGTATTTGGTATCATAATGAACATACTTTGGAAACATTAGTATACATTAAATATATGTAAAATATGTATATATCACTTAACAACGACTCTTACCAACAACTCACTCATCGTATCCCTGTAAAACAAGGATTAGCCACATCATAATTAATACGAATCACTCTTATAGAGATAATATTAGGCCTGTATAACTATTCGCGTTAGTATGCATCCTGACTACATTAGGGTCATTGGTGATATGCTTTCGTACCACGAGGGACATGCCATATAGGACTTCAAAGGGTGTACAAAGCGCCATTCATCAGGTTATGATCCTCAATGAATATCTCGTTTATATCCAGCGCTACAAGAGTACTATGTTTTCTCCTAGGCCGAACGATCCCGATGCCCCGATGCATCTAGTTCGAGAAAACTTACCAAACCTTGTGCACAAGTTTTTTCTGACCATGCAACGACTATGAAAATAAAATCTAAGCATAAATTGCATGGTAAATAAATGTAAGTAAAGCCTCGCGTTATTGATCCTTCTTATTTTGCTCATTCTCATATCGGTTGGTGACCCGTAGGTCCCTACTTACAAACCTTCTCGTGGTCCGGTGGTACCAAACCACACTTATACTTGCATATGAAGCATTTCCTTCATAGTTACTGTGCATTAATGCACTTATACCTATACAGATGTTCAGTGTTCCATTCTTAGTGTTACCAGCATGTGAAATAGATTGCATAATATTACTTCTTTCTCATGACAGACTTACTTTATAACATTCTTGTGTCAATAGTACTAGCAGTTCATTATTCATGCATTTTATTGATTACAACAACATTGAACATAAGGCATCATTATCATTGTGTGGACTAGAGCAACCTATAGTTATGACATACAACAAAGCAACATTAGCATTCATTTTATTAGGGCATGAAGGAGTAGAGGAGAAGGGTCAGATCCACTCATTTATAAATATTGTTTCTATACCACGATCCCACATTCGTCTACGATCCCTCAAGAATGATCCGACGCGATCCACAGTCTTCTAACTTGGCATAATCATACATTTGAACCACGTCGCATAAAATATTCTATCCGGCCAATTTAAGAAATACAACATCATCCTACCAAGCATCTCGATTTTTCGTACCACTTGTATTCCATCGGTCTGATCCATATATAATTCCAGCGTAATATCTTTTCGCGGAGCGTGGCATTACAACAACTCCGGTACTGTTTTCATTACCGAGTTACCAAAAAGGGACGGAACAAGATTCTACTAGAAATTAAAACTGAAACGGTCAAAAGGCTAGAAATTACGAGATGAACAATAATAGTATAACAAGTCTAAGCTAAAAAGTAACAACCAAAGCTCCAGAAAAGTAAAATGACATAAAGTAAAGAAAGTTCATAGAATCAACAAGGTGTACTTGCCTATAGCGAGCTCCCAGCCTAAACCTTCTAGTCCACCACCACGAAGGGGTTCAGAAACCATACTCCAAGTATCAAGACCAAGCTCCAAAGCTCAAGAGAGAAAGGGTGAAGAGAAGAGAGAGAAAGAGAAATGAGAAATGAAAATCAAGGGCTATTTATAGAGAAATTCTCGAAAATATCTCGAAAAGTAAAACAAATATCTGTCGGGCAGTATACCGTCGGTATACTGTAGTTTACCGTCGGTATACCGGTCAGGTAGTAAAGTTTGAATTTTGGATAATTTCTTAGCTTCCTCGAGAACCAATAAAATATAATAAATAGCACAAAATATGTATCCGCATAAAATATGAATACTGTGAGACGAGTCTCACATGATCCGTGCATCGTAGAAGCTTGGAAAATTGAAAGCGACAAGGTGGCTCATTCCGAGTTAGTAGGAGGCTCAAAATAGAGCAGTATCATTGCTAACGGTACACTACCGGTATGCAGATGCTACTGCTTTTATTTTAGTGTGTATGTGCGGTATACCGCGGTATACAACCATTGTTATTCTCTTCCGGAACATCTCAGCGGTAGCCTGCATCGGGGACTGAAGGTCCAATTCTGGTATTTTATTAACACCGTTGGATCGTGAGATTATTTCAGGATTGAGATGGCTTAAATATGAGTTTTTTAACCCTAATCCTAACCGATAAAAAAGAGAGTTTTCTCAATAATGCAACTTTCAACCAAGAGGAAGAGGATGTTCGAAGTTTAAGGGTTGTATTTGAAGAGAGATCGGTTAGAGCAGTTCTACATCTTTCGTTCTAGTTATCTTGTCTTCGGTAATCCTCTATTTTTTTGTAATTAATTTTTAACTTATTTGAAGAGTTGTGCTGATCCATGTTGAAGCGGTGGAGAAGCTTGTAAAGGAGTTGGTGTTTTTTTATTCCTTAGTGGAGATTTCTTGAATTGGACTTCGACCGTCCTATGGTTTTTTTCCGTTATGATTTTTCACATTAAAAATGTTTGCGTTTGCATTGTGCCTTTGATGCGGATTTTGGAATCGTATTTGGGTCGTGTCTTCTCTCTGGCTCTTAATAGTTTTCTTCCAATTTGAAAAATGGTATTTTTCGTAAATTTAGTGTCCGTTTTCTACAATTTTGAGGTGTCATAGTGTATTTTAGAGTGAGTGTCGTGTCCCATACACGCCTGACATGCTGCTCACTGATTTTCAGAGTACTTTTCCAGTTTTGAAGTAGATTAGAGTCCAAAGTCATCATCTCCTACCTGCCCAATCTTTATCATGAGCTGCTGCTTCAGAAAAAACTAAAATTTATGTGAAGGAAATCAGGTTAGGATCCCTATCAGTGATGAACAGCTTGAAAAACGTGTTTAATTGAACTTATAACCTCTTGATCTGGCAGTCAAAACCTTACATATCCACCACGTGAATCTTCATACCCAAAGAGGAAAAACATTTATAAAATTGTAAACGAGATCCAGAGATTGAAGATTGTGACCAGTAACTCGGAAGAAAATAAAATGGTTGATTTTTCACAATTTTATGTCTATTTTTACAAATTATTGGCCAATTAGCTCTCTCCGAGAGAAACCAATCTGTCGAAAACCTTAAAAGACTGGTATAAATGTTGCTATGTATCAAGCATTTTCTAGATAATGTTAAGTGTCAATCTAAAAACAGTATGATCGAATTATTGTGCAAAAATTCTTTAATATGATGGCGAACTATTTCCTCAGGTTCATCAATTTGATACCTGCACTCATGTCATTTTGCTACGATCAGGTGCAACATGTTTAGCTATTTCTTGTGTTAAATGTGTATTAAATCTTGTCATATTATTGCCTATCAATTCATTCAGTGTTGAACTTGTAATGCTGCTGCTCTTGAAAACATGTTTGATGAATGAAATCATTGGTCATATAGCCTAAGGGGCTTAAAAAAACCTATATATTGGTAACATTTTAAATGGTTGAGCACTATATACATTGCTAGCCCTTTAATACTTTAAAGTGTCAATATTTTTATTTTATTTTATAAATGTATAGTGCATTTTATTTATTTATTTATCACTTTAAAGTGTATTATAAATTATGAATTGATTATTTTGACCTAAAATACTATGACATCATTTTAAATTTAAACACAAGTTCACTAGTACAAATGCAAAATATAAATTCATCCTTACATACTTTTATCGACACAATATTAAAACTATTTCATCCTCAATTGAAATAACAACAAAAATTATTTTATAATTTGAAAACTAGTTTGTTTGGGCACCTAAAATTGTTTAGATGTTAATTTTTAAGCGAAATGTCCATTTTGAACACCAAAAATTATTTGATAATTTGAAAAGTTTGATACTAATTTTTTTTTTTTTCAGAACTAAAAAAAGGGAAGAAAAAATGACTAGTTTTGCTTGGACATGTTCTATAATAATTTAATTTATTAAAATTTATAATGATCTTTTTTGAACTTACAAGCTAAGTGGTAAATTATAAACTTAAGAATTGAGCTTACAATTTACTACTTACAAATGACGTCACTATATCTATACTACTATATAATAAGAACAGTTGAGGTTTTACCGTGTAAGTTTTTTTTTCCTAAAATATTCTTATCTATGTTTACTATTTAAAATTATTCATTAAATTTAACATTGGTAGTTATATAATAACATGTGAGAGAAAATTTAAAAAAAATTGTTATTTGCTCTTCCAAGATGTAAAAAATTAAAGAATTTTGTTGTTCTCAAGTAGTAAAAAATGAAAAACTTATTGTTTGTTCTTCCTAAATAGTATGAAATACGTCCAAGGCACATACATATATATACTAGTATTACTATATAATAAGAGAAGTTAGGCTTCCCCATAATTTTTTTGTTAAATAAATATCCTTACCTATGTTTACTAATTAAATTGTTCCTTAAATTTAACACGGACACTTAAGTAACTACGTATAAAAAGATTAACGACTGTTGTTTGCTCTTCCAAAGTAGTAACACCCACAATTTTTTTTTTGACTTTCCTGCATAACGCAGGGGACCCGGTGTAATACTCGAGATTTTTGTGCATACTGCATTGCATGTCTTTGAGGCCACTGTCTTCCAACTCCCATTATTTATAAATGGAATGAATAATACGTCCTCGTGGCTCGATCCACTGACCTTCTGTCACCCAGCCAAAATCTTATATTTCTTTTCCGTAACCACAAGAGTCACGCGGTAGGTATCTACCAAGTGCCACAAATCTTCTGAAGTCAAAAAAGAGGAAAACGTTTGTTAAAGTTGTATAGGAGATCCAGAGATTGAATACTGTGATTAATACTGAGCAGGAAAAATATGAAGGATTTATTCCAACTTCAAATCCATCGGTACAAGAGGAAGCACAACGTACACGAGCTCTCCATACAATATAATCACTGTGTTGCTCGAGTTGCCAACGTTTTTAATGAATGAATCATTGGACTTTATAAACATTTATAATTAAATTGTTGTTTCGGATAATAAACGAAAGAGAATATGGAAAACGAGGTCTTATACGAAAACTCGCCCTTTCTACGGTGTTTACAAACAAGATTGTACAATTTAATCCTATACGAGGATGTCTAAGTACAATTTATTTAATCTGTGTAAATATTGTTATAGGTGTCTGATCTGCAGTCGATCACTTTAGCCCTTGGACCACACGATGGTGAAGAAGTGCCGTGGAAGACAGAAAGCAGCTTCGCAGGTTGCTAAAGAGGGTGGATGCCCGATGCCAAAGTCGTCGATCCCTTCTCTTTGCCTGAGCTCTGGATTCTTCTCTCTCTCTTGACCGTTTGACCTTTGATCTTTTTTTGACCTCTAATTGTCGACCCCTTTCCTCTGTTGATAGAGGTCTCCATTTATAGAGTTTTTAGTGACAGTGACCGCACAGTCGGCATAGAAATCGAGTAGTAAAAAGTACAGCACCCTTTTACACGACGATTTAAAATAACCAATGCCTGCGTATAGATGACATTTTGAGTGAGCATGTGACGCGTATCCAACTGAGGGACAAACGCGTATATCTGCTGCGAAGATCACGGCGTAGAAGCCACGTAGTTTATCCCTTGTATAGAAGAGGTTGGCATAGAAGCCAATGACTATCACCATGGCGTAGAAGCCAAGTAGGCATAGAAGCCGAGTAGGCGTAGAAGCCAAGCGGACGTATAAGCCGAGTGGTCATAGAGGCCGAGTGGGCATAGAAGCCGAGCAGGCGTAGAAGCCGAGATGATATGGACGTTTTAGCCAGAATTACGGCTCTTGGAGATATAATCAAATCTCTTGCATTAAATGCAGAGATCTGCCCCCATCCTGCGCATTAAATGTAGAGGCTTGTCTTTAAGATTTGCCATCATTCTGCGCATTAAATACAGATACGCGCCTCGAACTCTGTACGAAGAGTGACTGCTGGCGTGGCGATCTGTTTGCCTTCTACGGAGCGTAAGAAGCTCATGTCTGCCTGTGTAAAACTGGGCAGCGTATTCCCTTATATGCGTAAGAGTAGTTTACGCAAAAGGGATGTCACTAAATGACGGTTCGGTGACATTTAATCAAATCTCCTGCATTAAATGCGGAGATCCGCAGTTATCCTGATCATTAAATGAGGAGGCGTATTTTGAAGGTCTGCCACCCTTCTGTGCATCAAGTGCAGAGACGTGCCTTGGACATCTGTCAGTATTCGATGCTTTAAATGCAGAGACGTGCCTCGAGAAATTGTCACCGCTCTGCGCATTAAATATAGAGACGTGCCTCGAGCCCTGTACGAAGTGCAGCTTTTGACATGACAGGCCGTTTGTCTTCTGCGGAGCGTAAACAGCTCACATCTGCTCGTGTAAAACTAGGCAGCGTATTCCTTCGTATGTGTAAAAGTGGTTTACGCAAAGAAAATGGCAGTAAATGACAGCCTGGGTTGCAGTGTCACGCCATCATTATAGCCGTCGCTTGGGTTATCGTGCAGTACTCTTTGTCAGGAGTCCAGACGTCAGGTTCATTGCATGATCTGACAGGTTCATTTCGAAGAATACGAAGCGTTCTTCGTACACTTCAATGCTGCATTGAAAGCGAATGAGTTTTACGCCATAAAGGCGATGAAGCACCATGTTTACGCTGAAGCAGCCTGGACATACTGTATTACGCGGATGGTCTTTGAGCATATATTTTTATGCTGTGCTCAGCGGAAAAGCTCTGTTGCATGTTTGATGGCTCTGAGGTCCTCTGTTTACGCTGCCCTGCATCAACATGCTGCGTAGAGCTATCCGGCGTATTTTTCATGCTTCTACAAGACCCCCTTCAAAGATTTTAAATTCTTCGTAATTTGAAACGCTTTTAATGAAGCATGAACCGTTCCTCGTAACTCGAAACGCTCTGAATGGAGCCTGAATCGGTCAAGCCTGACACGTTCTTTCATGGCTGACTTTATGGCAGAGTTATTGGGGATCGGTGTGATCTCTTTCGCCTATAAAAAGGCTGAGAAGTTTTCCTGTTCTTCCCACACTTCCTTCACCACACAGAGATGATGGCCGGAGTTCGTCGGGTCGACTTGAGGAAAAAGAAGGAGACCATGTCCTTCCAGCATGTAAGGAGCCAAAAAAGACGGCGTCTACTAGCAAATATCCTCTGCAACGATGGATCATTGAAGGATATCATAGCCTCCTTTGCTCGGGATAATCAGCAACTTTGTATGGTGGTTCTTCGGGAGAGAGGAAGGGTCGTATTTTACCATGCTTCTTGCAAATGGTGCCTTCTTCCGTTACCTGTGGACGAGGGCAGGCAAACTGGCTCTGTCCAGGATTGAGTTGGGTGAAATATCTCAACTCAATCTGTCACGGCGTTGGATGTAGGAAAGAAGATTTACTCTGCTTTTCTTCTGTTGGGGGATGGGTCTATGCCCAGTTTTGTATCCTCCCACCGTTGACCAATATATCAGTCAGTTTGCGGTTACTGACTGACTGTTGGAGAAGATGGAAGAATTTTGCCCATGCGAGAACCTGGCAGAATAGATTTTGGGCGCGATCTTCAGACGACGATGAAGAAGTCCTTTGTAGACGGGATTTCTCTCATATGTAATCATGAAAATGAAGAAAACCCTTGTAGACTGGATTTCTCTCATGTAATCATGCTTTTAATTTTAATAAAATCGTCTTTCTTCTTTGAATATGATCATCTTGCCATACTTTGCTGTGAAGTCTGAATATGTGTAGCTTCGACACGTCTGATTCTTTACGCCGACTCTGTATAGAAAGAGTGCTAGGTCCTGTCCTGTCTTTTACGCATAACTAAGGATGCGCAGAAAGCCGCTTTAGCAGTCGAGTGTTCGAACTGTCCTTCTGTTTAGGAATGAGGAACCGCGTAGAATTATGAACTGTTACTTCTGATAAACAGAATTTTTATTTGTTCAGACATCATCTTCAAGAATGATTTCTCGAAAGTCCCTTGGAACAGGGCGAGAAATGGCTGTCGAACTGAGTCACCATCTTGAACTTTGTAGATAAAATATTCAGACTGGAGTCTGGAGGAACTTCCAATCGACCCATGGAGAAGAGTAATTTTTGATGTTGAACTCTGTATGCTTCGGGTACTAGGGGTATCTTGAGGTCAAGAAGGAGTATCTTCTGTGTGAACTCCTGCAATTGACCGCTTTGAGAATCGTTCAGACGTACGCGTACTCTGTCCGACGTATCTTTCAGATGTACGAAAAGTCATAGAGCGTGAAATCATAAGTTTGCAGCCTCTGAGCGTAAACTAAACGCCACCGAGCCTGAAATCATAGACTTGTAGTTTCTGAGCGTGAAGTCGTAGGTTTGTAGCCTCTCGAGCGTAAAAGCTACCGAGCACAAAGGCATTCGGACGTAAAACCATATACTTGTAGCCTTTGAACGTAAAACCGTAGATTTGTAGCTGTCGAGCGTAGAAAGCTCCTTGGCACAGAACTGTAGATTTGTAGCCTATGAAAAGGAAATCTTTCGAGCATGAAATTGTGGATATGTTGCCTCTGAGCGTAAACTAAACGCCACCGAGCGTGAGATCATAGATTTGTAGCTGCTGAGCGTGAAGTCGTAGGTTTGTAGCCTCTCGAGCGTAAAAGCTACCGAGCACAAAGGCATCCGAGCATAAAACCATAGACTCATAGCCTGTGAGCGTAAAACCGTAGATCTGTAGCTGTCGAGCGTGGAAAGCTCCTTAGCGTAAGAACCACGAATCTGCTTTGCGCGAAAACTTTTCGAATTTCGCTGACTGTCCGCCTTCTCTGAGTAAATAGGCTGATGTAGTCCCCAATCATAACCGAATATTAATTAGGAGATTTGGTTCGGGATTCAAGGAGTCCATCCGAACTCTATATATACCCCAAGTTTCTGAGAGAAAACTTTTCATCCGTCTTCTGCGAAAGAAAGCCTTTGACTGTTCGAGTTCTCCTTCGTTTCTTCTCCGAGATTCGAAAGTTTCCAGTAATGGCCACAAAACAATCCTCCTCCACTAAGGGAAAGAAGGTTGATTCTTCTTCTCATTCTTCTGCTCAAGTGAGAGCGTCTTCGGTCAGGCAAGGTGAACTTCATTCTGAGCGAAGTATCCCGCCGACGAGCAGTGCACCCGGCCTTAAAGGTAGAGCTTTTGGGACAAAAAAGAAAGACTGAAAATCCTTCGCACACGTTGTACGTGACCGTGCTAGGTCATCTTCTGTGCTGATAGCCTCTTTGAGGAAGATGATACACAGAGACGTTTCATCTTTTACGCCCACATTTCTAATGTGTCAGCGCAAAAACTCCATATTTTTGCAGTCTGGCGTAAAAGCTTTGACTGTCGAAAGTTGGCATATAAAATTTGAGTATTACGCTTCAGGATAAAGATTCTGGCGTAATACCTCAACTTTATCAGACTGGCGTAAAGCACAGACTGTTGATTTTTTGCGTATGCTGCATGATCTGTAATGTCTAGTTTATAGGAACTGACCTATTTTTCTTGCACTCTTGCAGTTGACTTGCATGTGTCTCCGCTAGCCGACGTGATGGGTTCTTCCGCCGGGATGCTGCACTCCAACTATTTGGAGGATCTGCCACACGTGATATTTCCTATCTCTGGGCCCCAGTATCCCGAAGGAAGGGAAATTTTGATATTGGCTCAGGGCGAGCGAACGCTGCTGAACTTGATCAACAGAGAGCCCCTGACGTACATAGACCGGGACCAGTAGCTAAAGCCGGCTTTCCTCTTCGGGGATATGATCGACAAGCAGTCCCAGACGAAGCCCAAGAGAGAACTCGGGGTTTTCCCTGTCGGGAGCTTGGTTTTGTATCTGCCCAAGATGCCGAGAGACTATCCCATCTCGGCATTCTTTTATGCTACACATCCCAGGAGGATGTCATGGACGCTGACTCCTGATCTTCACGGCAGGCCAGGAAAAATATTTCATCTGAAAGGAGCGGACCAGGGGTCGTTTGTCAGCCGTCCTTCCGACAATATGACGATGTTCAGGGGACTGTACCCGGGCAGTGTCCCGAGTGAAGACAGCTTAGTGATCCAGCCAGTCCAATTATCGACTTTCTGTAATATTTTTATGGGGCACGGGGGAGTTTACCCCAAGGTGAACCCTCGGTGCGGCGGGTAGATCACCCCTACAAATCTTCGATGGGCTCGCTTAGCTGATTGGGCCCTGAAACATTTTCAGACCGAGTTGGAGAATATTGGTCTGTTTGCAGTTGTGAGTGCCACCAGTGTTGGGTTACCTCTTAACCCCAACCTGTTCTTGGCACTGATAGAGCGATATATTTCGCTCACCGGGACTTTTGCCACTCCACTGGGGGAGTTGGGATTGGCCCTCCATGAGATAGCAAAGATCTCGAGACTGCCGATGGGGGATACTCCATATGAAGAGTATGTTCCTACAAACCGGAAGATGGGAGATTCAGACCCTCGGGTAGTGGAAGTGTACCAGGAGCTGATGTGCCACTACCTCGCTTGTACCGCTTTTTATGGTGAGCCCTCAAATTTGGCTCACATCAATAAATGGACATCCTACCTCTTCTTTCACCGGTCCAGGACTGCTAAGCCGGAGAAGGTATTGGAGGGCAAGGATCAGCCTGTGAATCCTCTAAGCGTGCTTAATGCTCAGGTAGCCGACGATCTCATGGTAGACGTTGGGGCTCCGGATTTGATCCTCGACGAAGGGATAGGACAATATCCTGTAGGCACTAAGGTCTATAGTTATTTGAGGCGCTGCCGCAGGCCTCTGTCCAGGGAAGCTCAACTGGCTGGCTTCCTCTCCATATGGCTACGCTGACTGGTGGTACCCGGCATCGCATCTGCGGACCGTATTCACCGCAATACGCTATGGCCTGCAGTGCATCTGGTATTCGGGGCAAGACTGGGCTTGCTCCCTGCCATGGTGTGCCGCATTCAAGCTGGCCTGAGGGCCATGACTGACGGGCTGCTCGCTAATGAAACTCGGCGTGATAGTTTTTCCAGGGTAGAATTACCATACCTGTATCTGATGGGATGGTTAATTCTTCATAACCCCAGGGTTATGTCTCCCGGGTTCGGCAGTAGTTCGGGGGCTAGTTTCTTGTTGAACTACCAGAAGTCTTCCTGGAATGTGACCACGGTTCTAGACTGTCGGCAGGTGCTGGGCTTCAGTCATAGCTGGAAGCTTTTCTGCACTGTCCCCTCTGTACATCACAATCAATCGGGGATTAGCCTTGAGGATTCAGGTAGAGAGAAGACCAATCTTTCTCCTGAAGCTTTTAATTGGTTGGTCTGCATTAGACCCTCCCATTTACTGTACAGGAGTGAAGACCATTGCTTCTTGGAGCCCTACCTGCCTAGTCGGTTTGCCAGGCAGTTTGGGTATGATCAGTTGCACGTGGGGAACGCCGTCACCAGCTTCTGGTCCAGGGGTAGACTCATTGATGGAGCGAGAGGCTGGCGATACTTCCTCATGGGTTGTACTGGAGCGATTTTTACCGTGCCGGTCATTACACTCTCCACGGAGCTGCGCCTCCTGCACTCGTATGCCCAGTTCTATGTGGCAACGAACACCTTTCATCACGATTTTGATATGCATGGAAGTTTTAGGGTGCCCTCTTCCAAGTCTGGGGGAAGAGTCGAAGTTCCTTCAGTTTCTTTCGACGAGGGTGAGGAGTCCGTCGATCCTGTCATGCCCCAGTCCCAAAAATACGTAGGACTAGGACACGTGAGCATGCCAGCCGTATGAATATGGCACTCCAATATATGGAAAACATAACACACGTACGCTGTAATATGAATAACAATATCCACAAGTGGTATAAATCCATCACAAGTCACATGGTATAATCTAGATCTCATCCATAGAATCAATATAAATAAATGTCTAGTATCAACGAGCTAGATATCAATATGAGGTATCTCAAAAATGACAATCGGATGGAAACAAATCCACTGCCGAACTAGAATATGGAATACACAAGATAAATACAAAATAAGAATATCAACTACCAATCATGGGCTCGACGAGAAGACCTCATCGCGAATGCGTAGCAAGTCTGAACCTGTGCTCCTGCGAATACTCATGAACAATACACCTGGAAATGGTCCAGGTCCTCAGAGGGACATAACAAGATACAAAATACATGCCATAAAGTAAATACTGTAAAAACTCCAGGGTGACCTAACCATCTAAGTGAATGCAATGTGAGGACAACGCTGGTGCGTATGAGTAGGTGTAGGCATAACGTCCATGCTCCGAAGAGAATGGCATCAGTACAGTATATCGTCCATATCGCTCCGAAGAACGTGGCGTCAGTATAAAAGGAAGGTCATTGGATCCGAGGCTCCTCCGAAACTACGGCTCCAATGTGTGTACCCCATACGCCTACTAGTTGTCCTCCCCGCCCAATGATCTAAGCATGTTGTATCCATAACACGCGTCAGCTACTATGCCTCAACATCGTAACCCTGGCTCATAGTCTATCACTAGAACAATAGCCTAATCCTTCAACTAAACAAGGAAAAGGATGGGACCATCGTACCACGCTATTCTATGCTCCGCTATCAATAACTGCTAAGTCTTCTAACATGCATCACTATTAGCAGTTATACCCTATCCGTCGCACACCTACACGTACAGGTGGTCAACCACATACGCAGGACTGTGCCCTACATGAGACTCACAATACGTGTAAGAGATGTGTCAAGGCCTGGGAGTCATACCAATAACTCCACGACTTTAGGTGGGTCTACTAGACACTAGGTCAGATACTATCCTAACGTCAACGCATTCGTTGACTGCACCCGAGTCTCTCTCGGACGCGTACAATTATAATAATAACATACAGCTAAAATAATGCAGAATTTAAACAGTATAACAAGGCAAGGTATACTTGTCTGGCGAGAAGGCTGCGTAGCACTAATAACCTGCTCCAGAAGTCGTGTAGAACGATCCAATGGTCCTCGGGGTCAACGTGCACAGGTACGGGAATCGGGGTGTCTGCTACGGTTGTCTGGCAAGGGTGAGGGGTCCATGATGAGCACAAGGACGAGGGTGATTAGGGCAATGGTGATGATGACAGTGATGAGGATGATAGGGATGAGGTTAATGTTGATGATCATTATGATGGGGATGGTGACGATGTCGGTGACGATGGCGATGGTGATGACGATGTTAGGGTCAATGACAACGACGACGATGGCAATGATGGTGGTGAAGGTAATAGAGGTGGGGGATGACTATGACGACGACAACGAGGATGAGATATTGATGAGACCGGAGGATGGTGGAGATGGTGATGATCACCGGATTCCGGCCAGTAGGGGGGTCCAGCCATGGGGAAAGAAGGGGTCAGGGAGTAGGGACGACAGGGAGGAGGAGAAAGGAGATGACAGGAAAGGGAGAGGGAGGTCGGATATGGCTGTGATGTTGCTGTAGGGTGGCCTGGGTGTTGTTTCGGTCGTCGAGGAGCAGTGTATAGGCGGGGGAGAAAGGAGGGCAGGGTGGAGAGGAGGTCGAGTCCGTCGTAGGTGGTAGAGTGGTGACGGCGGGCCGTGGCGGAGGCTGATCTGAGGTGGAGGTCGACTCGGGGAGGATGGAGATGACTGCAGGGCGTCCTCAGGCGGTCGGTAGCTCACGGCGTTCAGGGACGGCCGCGGGGTGTTGGTCGGGGAAGAGGAAGTCGATGAGGGGGAGGGCTCGGATGTGGCGAGGTGCAGTGCAGCGGGCATGGCGGAGGGAAGGAGGTCCGGCGCTGACGACTCCGGCGAGAACTCTGGCCTAGGTTGGTCGGCTGAAGGAAGGGGAAGGGTGAACAGTTGTGTCGGCTAGGATGGTTTAGGTTTGTTTTAGAAAAATAACGAAAAGGAAAGAAGGTTGCATTTATATGTGGGATTTGGGGTTTTGTTGACCTAGGAAACTTGACTTTGGTCCACGTCCTCTTGGGTTGGGCCTTGGGCTCACAGGGGGATGTTTGGGAAGGCTACAATTTTGTATTAATTAAATACAAGGCTGAAATTTAAATTAGGACGATGTGCGCGTTTGCACATCCCGAAAATTACGAAAAAAACTACGTGAAGGGAAAATTGGATTTCTTCACGTATTGTCCAACGGTGGGGACAACTCAGTACATTTTTGCATAATAGCCCCCCAACAATTGGGAAAATTGCACAAGGCAAAAATTAGATTTAATTAAATTAATTGATTGTGCACGATGTTCTGGAATTAATTAGAAGTACCTGGGAATAGAATTAGGTCGGACACAAGTATCCGAGGCATAGAAAATACAGTATAGAATATTAATAAAAAATTCGGGTGGTACAAAAGGGTCAAGATTTTGTCTCCAATTTCGATTGGGACGCACATGGGTAGAAGATGTAATTTTATTTAGAATTATGAAATAACATCCGCGACGTTTATTGTGCGACTAAAATGTCGCACCAGAAAGCATAATTATAATTTATACAGAGGTCAGAATAGATGGTGGTCAAGTCTAGGACAGGGTTGTGAAATTCGTTGGAAGGCAATGGTTAGTGTAGAGCTCCAATTAATGAAGCCACGGTAAGGTGCGCTACGCGATAAAATAATATAAAGTTAAATCAAATGTCATTTTCTAAATTCTAATTAGGTTCAACTAGCCCTAATTCCACTATATAAGCCAAGTAACCCTAATTTCGGGTGAGGGGGTTTACAATCTACCCAACTTAAAAATAATTTCGTCCTCGAAATTAAAATAAGGTATCATTGGTTTAACTTCTTCACTTGCGTACGTAAGGCAAGTTAAATCGCAATCTCTTCCAAAATTTAACTTTTTCAAATCCATCGAAATCTCTTTCAAATTGAACCATTGTTTAAATCGAACGTCCACACATCGCGTTGTCTTCTCTATTCTCAATTTAATAATCCACATCCAATCTAATTCAAATCTCTATGACATCCCAAATCAGAATTTACGTCGCAATCTTCAACTGTTAAAATTTTCTCTAGAAAATTATAATCAATTATTATTTCTATCCTCAACTTGTGAATTACGTATTCTTTAATTTTTTTTAAAATTCAATTTCTATCCTCAATAGTTCAAATAGGTAATCCTGCAAACAAACAAAAAATTCTTTTAATTTAATCCTCAAATCCAAAATTTAATCCGTCCATGTCCACGTTTAGAGTTCTATTTATTTTCCTCGAGATTTAAATCGATGATTCAGTTCCCAATTCTCAAAATTCGAATCACGTGCTAAAAATTGAAATTCATTGATCCTCATCCTCTTACTTATTCGTCCAAAATTCAAAAATTAAAATGACTTGAATCTTTAAATCAAAATTTGTTCGATCACAATCTAAAGAAATTCCTTTCAAGTTGATAATGCAAATGCTACCCAACTTAGGATCTACCACAACATAAGGCTCTTACACTTCAGAAATCTCATTCCTCAATTTTACTTAATCCTGTTACTCAATCCTCAAAAATTTTAACACCAATATATTACATGTGATATGCCCGTGGTTACAAAATAATCATCAAATAATGTATTTGGCCCATAGGATACATTTAATACTATTCGTGTATCAACTTATGCTAAGCACGAGATTTCGTCTTTCCGAAATAAGGGAAGACAGAAAACATTGATAAAGAGTTCAAGGGGGAGGTAATAGATTAGGAGTGTGGGGGTCAAGGCGTTTAAAGAATTCAATGGGAATTGTCAAGGCAGTTGTGGATTAAAATCCTATTTTGGGTAATTTCTATTCACTTGCTCGTATCAGTACAGTTATGTAACGAATACGATATACTCAGGCATATCTAGAGGGCAAGTACATTCGTCTACTAATCATTATCTATCTCAATCCACGTAAAGTAGTTATGCGAAGGGCGAACCAAGCGCACTATGGTTGATCAGACCGTAGTACACTGATTCTGAAATGTATTAGTGTACGCGTCCAATAATACATATGTCATGAACAAGCTTGATAAAAGGATGATCTTGCAAAACTAGGCTGTCACAGCAGCATAAGTCGAGGGAGTACAAAAACATAAGCACGCTAGATTATGATGAGAGACATTACAAAATAACTCGAGTTCACAAACAAAACAAAATAAGACTCTACCGTCTCTCTAGTTGTCATACTACTCCTTATCTAAGTCGCTAGTCGATCAAATATAGGGGTATAGACCTTTAATTTCTACAGGCCGAATAAACACTATCTTCTTACGCAAGTTTAAAGTTGTGTCATCCTATTATACTTCATCAATGGGTCAGTAGGGCTATGTGGTACTATGTTGTGAGGCATATTACCCTACTTAAAAATAATTAACTAATACTATAACTACATTAACGGAGTTTCTACAAGATGATATTGTCCTTGTAAATAAGTATAGACTCTTATTGGGGTACATGCGGAAAAGGTCTTGGTGCTTATTAGGGTCTCATGTTGTATTATACAGGTAATGACCAACTTAAGTCTTAGTCATAGTGCTCATAGAATATGTGTCATTAGTAAGAACGGAAGCGTTAATGTCCTTAAGAGAGAAGGGAAATATAACTCGTATCGAGTTACGGATACAAATCACGCGATTTAAGGCTAAGAATAATCGGGTCACAATCTAAAGGAACAACTCAACTATCAAGCTCTAACTACCAAGCACATAATTCAAGGTTCAAATTACCAACTATAACCCTAGCAAACTGTATATCCTAACATAGAATAAGATCACTTGGCCTACAGTCATAAGAGTTTATGTGGCACGGGTTAAAAGATGGAGAAAAGAGGAATCATACTTTAATCGTCGCACAATTAGCGAACGTTAAGGTTGTAGGGGAACAAGATATGAAATTATAATAGAGGGACTTTAGATACTATCATGGTTTCCTAAAGAAAGGCAGCGAGAAAATCTCCATATTTGAGGTAGGATCTCAAGGGAAATATAGTACTCGTTGCTCTGGGCTTCCTGAGGTACTGTCCGCTAATATCACGACAAGAATCTATATCCTAACACTATCTCATTATGCACATTGGGTTCAGTCCCTACATTCGATCTCGGATTTCTATTGGTTCCTCAATACTAGGGTCAAACATTAGGGTCAAATCTCTAACTAGCTCTAGTAATGCCTATACTATTCTTAGGCCATTCATAATTATGTCAAGGAAAAAAATGGTAAGCCATTTTGTAGATAAGGGACGCTAGGGTTCAATAAGCATTCAAACTTAGTGACGGGTCAAGGTTTTAGTTACTCTTACTAGGAAGGTTACCCTACTTATTATCTAACAATAGGGTCTTCTATTTCCTAGGAGAAGGCTACACTCAAGGAACAAAGGAAAGGGCACATGAATCAAGCAAGATACAATTATTCAATGGAATAGATTGGAAGGAGGATGAGTCATAGTCAGACGTGGATGAGATCCTATACTCTAATCCTATTTGAAGGCTTGCTCGGTACAGTAACATAACCGAGACAATATGCTCTGACCTGCATGGGCCACCACAAAAATATGTCACGCCCCAGTCCCAAAAATACGTAGGACTAGGACACGTGAGCATGCAAGCCGTATGAATATGGCACTCCAATATATGGAAACCATAACACACGTACGCTGTAATATGAATAACAATATCCACAAGTGGTATAAATCCATCACAAGTCACATGGTATAATCTAGATCTCATCCATAGAATTAATATAAATAAATGTCTAGTATCTACGAGCTAGATATCAATGTGAGGTATCTCAAAAATGACAATCGGATGGAAACAAATCTACTGCCGAACTAGAATATGGAATACACAAGATAAATACAAAATAAGAATATCAACTACCAATCATGGGCTCGACGAGAAGACCTCATCGCGAATGCGTAGCAAGTCTGAACCTGTGCTCCTGCGAATACTCATGAACAATACACCTGGAAATGGTCCAGGTCCTCAGAGGGACATAACAAGATACAAAATGCATGCCATAAAGTAAATACTGTAAAAACTCCAGGGTGACCTAACCATCTAAGTGAATGCAATGTGAGGACAATGCTGGTGCGTATGAGTAGGTGTAGGCATAACGTCCATGCTCCGAAGAGAATGGCATCAGTACAGTATATCGTCCATATCGCTCTGAAGAACGTGGCGTCAGTATAAAGGGAAGGTCATTGGATCCGAGGCTCCTCCGAAACTACGGCTCCAATGTGTGTACCCCATACGCCTACTAGTTGTCCTCCCCGCCCAATGATCTAAGCATGTTGTATCCACAAGACGCGTCAGCTACTACGCCTCAACATCGTAACCCTGGCTCATAGTCTATCACTATAACAATAGCCCAATCCTTCAACTAAACAAGGACAAGGATGGGACCATCGTACCACGCTAGTCTATGCTCCGCCTATCAATAACTGCTAAGTCTTCTAACATGCATCGTTATTAGTAGTTATACCCTATCCGTCGCACGCCTATACGTACAGGTGGTCAACGTCCTCTTGGGTTGGGCCTTGGGCTCACAGGGGGATGTTTGGGAAGGCTACAATTTTGTATTAATTAAATACAAGGCTGAAATTTAAATTAGGACGATGTGCGCGTTTGCACATCCCAAAAATTACGAAAAAATTCACGTGAAGGGAAAATTGGATTTCTTCACGTATTATCCAACGGTGGGGACAACTCAGTGCATTTTTGCATAATAGCCCCCCAACAATTAGGAAAATTGCACAAGGCAAAAATTAGATTTAATTAAATTAATTGAATGCGCACGATGTTCTGGAATTAATTAGAAGTACCTGAGAATAGAATTAGGTCAGACACAAGTGTCCGGGGCATAGAAGATACAGTATAGAATATTAATAAAAAATTCGGGTGGTACAAAAGGTCAAGATTTTGTCTCCAATTTCGATTGGGACGCACATGGGTAGAAGATATGATTTTATTTAGAATTACGAAATAACGTCCGCGACGTTTATTGTGCGACTAAAATATCGCACCAGAAAGCATGATTATAATTTATACAGATGTCATAATAGATGGTGGTCAAGTCTAGGACAGGGTTGTAAAATTCGTTGGAAGGCAATGGTTAGTGTAGAGCTCCAATTAATGAAGCAACGGTAAGGTGCGCTACGCGATAAAATAATATACAGTTAAATCAAATGCCGTTTTCTAAATTCTAATTAGGTTCAACTAGCCCTAATTCCACTATATAAGCCAAGTAACCCTAATTTTGGGTGAGGGGATTTACAGATCCAGATGAGCCTCTGTTGGCGGTATCGAGGGGTAAAGTACCTCTGCCTGCGGGGCCCTTGGTAATCTCTGGGAAGCGAAGGGATCCTACTCTGAAGGAAATTTCCCCTCGCAAGAGGACGAAGAAGACGGTTAATCGTCCTCTCCGGATTCCTGGTATTGAGACTTATGGAAGTGAGCCTGCATCTTCCCATGTTGGGGATGATTCTTTGATTGGAGGTTCCTCGCCTTTTAGAGAGGGACCCTCTAATGTTCCGGCCGGTGGTGCCGGAGAATCTCTGCTGGAGGCCGCCGTCGCTGCTACTGCTTCAGGTAGTAGAACGAGGTCGCCTCCGGAGCTGAGTATACCTTTATGCGGATCGGCATCGGGAGGGATCCTCTGCCGTGCTTGTAAGCGCACCTGGCGAGATTCCAGCCGATGAGCCTCGGTTGGAATTTGACGAGGACCTGGAAGACTATTTGCCAGTATCGGTTAGCAGACCCCTTTCTCCAGGTATGAAAGCTTGCTTAGCATCATTAAGAAATGATTTAGCTGTACAGGCCGCAGACGCGACATATATGTCGTCGGCCATGGGTAAATATCGTCTTCACGTCTCTTCTTTAGGAAAATTAACATTATGCTAATATTAACTTCCTTTCGTCTTCTCTTCAGGGGAAGGCCTCTTCGGGAAGGGCAGTGTAGATGCGCCCTTCGGCTTTGTGTCAGGTCCTGGCGGCGACCCAGAGGTGGCTGATTTTGAAGAGGAAATATCTTCGGGTGCCGGCTCGCCTGTCGACGAGGTCCCGATATCTCAAGAGGAGGACGTGCCTGTCATTACGACAATGCCTCCTGTGAGTATGCTGGTATCTTCGTCCGGTGTTGGCGCTTCTTCTTTCGTCGCACCACCTGTTGAGGCAACGGCCGTGGCAACATCGTCTGCGGTTGTTCTTGGAGGGGGATTCGCCAATATCGAGGCCACTCCCGGCGTCCATTCGGATCTAGATCCGCTGATCGAGCAGTACACTGGCATCTTCTACACCACTTTGAAAATGTTAATGTCAAGGGTGTTGGCAAAGAATCTGAGCTTTGCGTCGCTGAAGAGGTCCTCTCGATCCGCGATAGTGCCGATCCGAGAGTTCGACGACACTGGGCTAGATGATACGCTGGAGGAGAAAGTTAATGGTTTGGAGCAACCCATTAACGAATACTTACAGCTAGCTCGAGACAATGTTGAAGATCTGGTCCAGGCTAGATACGACTCCATGACTGCGCAGCTTGCCAAACAGATGGCAGGTGTAAATAAATCCATCCAGACACATCAGCAGGAGATGGATGAAGGAAAAGCCGTCCTGGAGGAGGCCATTTCTTTTCAAACGAAGTGCCAGACCGAGCATGAAGGGAATGTAGCGAGGGTCCGCAGGCTGGAAACAAAACTCGCTCAGGCAAAGGAGTGGGCTTCTCAGTCGTTGGAAGCTCTAGCTGTGGCGAATAGCCGATTGGGCGTAGCACAACAGAACTTGGCGTGTGCAGGAGTCGCCCGTGCTGGTTTTCTTCGGGCTAGAGCCGAACTGTCCCTCCTGAGCAATGATGAGGCACGACTGGAGCGGGCTCGCGCTGTGCCCTGGATTCCAGGACTGAGAGGATGGCCGCACTGGCGCAGCAGCTTCGCGACCTGACTGCTCCCCCTCAATGTACTTTTGCTTTTGCTTTTCAATGTACTTTTGCTCTTTTTTGGGAATAATAAAGAGGCTTTCATCTGACTTTCTGGACCCATCATTTCGGAATGTAAATGACAGGTTTAGATGAAAGTGATATCAGAGGTAATATGGACGTGATATACTCTCGGTAAGTTTTAGCGGGATATATCTATTCAGAGGTTATATGGACAAGATAGAAATATATTTTTTAGCCAAAATTTGTACACAAGACACTATCAGAGGTAGTATGGACGTGATAGGTCTTGAAGTTCCAAATTAGTTAAACATATCTATTCAGAGGTTATATGGACATGATAGAATACGATCCAACTAGTTTCGTTTTGGAAGTAGTTTTATCAGAATGAGGTTTTCGCCATATTCCACTTGAGAAGAGGAGGTTAAGCATGGTACCTTTTCAGGAATTTGCCATTGATAGGAGCCATTAACAGGTCTCCATTAGGCTGGGCTAACCTGTAAGCGTCGTTTGAGAACGTCGTCTCGATCACATAAGGGCCTTTCCATTTTGGCTAGAATTTACCTTTACTTCTGTGAGTAAGAATCATCGGCCTTCTCATAGCTAAGACTAGCTCACCGACTTTGAACACCCTTTCCTTCACTTTTTGATTAAAAGCCCTGGAAATGCGTGCTTGGTAGAGCGCGATGTGCTGTTGAGCTTGGAGGCGTTTCTCGTCTAATCCTTCTAGCTCTTGAAGCCTTAACAGGTCATTCTTTTCTTGAGTCAACTCATTAGCCACGGCTATCCTGAGTGACAGAATTTAGATCTCGATGGGGAGAACTGCTTCGCTCCCGTAAACTAATGAGAATGGGGTGCAACCTGTCGGTGCTCGTACCGTTGTGCGGTATGCCCAGAGACATTCTCCCATCTTCTCATTCCAATCCCTTTTGTTCGAAGAGACGAACTTCTTCAAGAGCTTGATAATGGTTTTGTTGAAAGCTTCCGCCAAACCATTAGCAGCAGGATTATATGCCGTAGAGGCAATATTTTGTATCCGATTTTTATCGTAAAATCAATGAAACGCTTGGCTGATGAATTGAGGCCCATTGTTATGGATTATCCTTCGGGGTATCCCAAAGCGATAAATAATATGATGCTTGATGAAGCTGATCACATTAGATGCCTTCACCTCAGCAAGAGGGATCGCCTCTGCCCACCTGGAGAAGTAATCCGTGATGGCCAGTATGAACCGGTGACCTCTGGAAGAAGATGGGTGAATAGGACTGATGATATCCATACCCCATGCTTTGAAAGGCCAGGATGCAACCGTAGGATGTAGATATTCGGGAGGTTGATGGATAAAGTCTGCATGGACCTGACAGGCTCTGCATTGTCTTACATAATTTATTGCATCTGTGATCATAGTAGGCCAGTAATAGCCCATTCTCCTGATGCGATCTTGTAGCTTAGGACCGGGTTGATGTGCTCCGCATACGCCGTCGTAGGCTTCACAGATAATCTGCTGTGCTTCATCACCAGAGAGACATCGTAATAATAGTCCGTCATAAGACCGGCAATATAGACATTGTGACGATGCGTCGAAATAGAAGCGTAATGATCGTCTTTTGACGGATACTGCTTCTTTAGGATCCTCTGGCAAGATTCCGTATGCTACGAAATCTATAAAGGGACTTCTCCAGTCTCTCTTGGGAGGATCTGTGTCCACCGCGTAGCTGCGTTCTATGTGAAAGTTATTTTTCACACAGAATAAATCTCTGTTAAGAAGGATTACCGAATTTTGCCTTCTTATAGGGGCAGCTAAATCTGCAGCTAGACTGGCTAGGGCATCAGCTTCAAGATTCTGAGATCGAGGCACATATTCCAGGAAGAATCCTTTGAATGTCATGGCTATCTCGACCGTTGCTTGGTGATAGGGGATGAGGTCTGGATTTTGGACTTCATATATTCCTCTGACTTGATTGACGATCAGCAGAGAATCACCGAAAGCTTCCAGAGATTCGACGCCCAATTCTTTAGTGACTTGGAGGCCGATTAGTAGAGCGTTGTACTCCGCCACATTATTGGAACAGGGCTCGCTAAGAGAATATGCTCGGTAGATGACGAGCTTATCAGGAGTGACCAGAACAATTCCTACTCCCGAAACCACGTTTCTCCTGGGACCAGTTCTGGAGGCACCATCGAAGAACAGTTGCCATGCATCACTTTCCATTGCGGAATTACATTCTGTAATTTGTCGAGAATGTCCTCGTACAGTTTGGAGGCCTCCGGGATCGGATAAGCAGCTAGGAAGTCAGCCAACGCTTGGCCCTTGACGGACTTCTGAGGGACGTACACCATGTTATACGGTGTTAATAACATCGCCCAAGTCGCGAGTTGGGAATTAAGAACACTTGGCTTATTTATCAGTACCCGAAGAGGATTGATCCTGGAGATGATGTGAATGGTTTGGCCTGTGACATAGTGTCGCATTTTCTGAATAGCGAACATCAGAGCCAAGCATTCTTTCTCCACTGGATTGTACCAGTGTTCGGCTCCGACCATCATCCTGCGGAGGTAGTAGATAGCCTGCTCGTGACCCCTCTCGTTCTTTTGTACAAGAAGAGCTCCCAGAGAATGATCCATCGCTCGAATATACAGCGCGAATGGTCTTCCTATGACGGGAGGCACTAGAACTGGCGGACTAGTGAGGTAGCGCTTGATATCACCGAACGCTTGTTGACAGGCTTTGTCCCATACGAAGGATACACCTTTCTTCATGAGATGAGAAAAGGGCTGACATCTCCGAGAGGTTGGATATGAATCTCCGGATATAAGCCAGACGACCTTGAAATTCCCTGAGTTCCCTCAGATTGTGGGGCGGTCGCATTTCTAAGATGGCCTTGACATTATCAGGGTCCACTTGAATGCCTTTGGCGGTTATGACAAATCCCAGAAATTTGCCACTAGATACCCCCAGAAAGGACTTTGTAGGATTCATTTTGAGTTGATGTTGGCACATCAATTCAAATATTGTCCTCAAGTCTTGGATGTGATTATCCGTGAGGCGGCTTTTGACAGCTACATCGTCCACGTAACACTCTACTGTCTTGCGTAAATGCTCACGGAATATGTTACTCATAGCCCGTTGGTACGTAGCCCCGGCATTCTTTAATCCGAAGGACATGACCGTATAGCAATATACCCCCAATGGTGTCCGAAAGGCAGTATGCTTCTCGTCTTCAGGATGCATCTTGATTTGATTGTATCCTGAAAATCCGTCCATGAAAGACATATGTTCAAAACTGCATGTATTGTCAATCATGATGTCTGTGATGGGAAGAGGAAACTCATCCTTGGGGCAGGCTGTATTCAGATCTCGGTAATCGATGCAGACTCGTACTTTCCTATTTTTTTTCATGACCGGGACAACATTGGCGACCCAGTCGAGATGTTGTTCTTCACGGATGAAGCCGCAGGCTATCAACTTCTTGATTTCAGTTTCAATAGCGTCCATCATATCCGGGCAGAACCGGCGTTAGTGCTGCTTCACAGGCTTCAAATCGGGCAATATATTGAGCCTATGTGTAGCTACCTTTGGATCAAGGCCTGGCATGTCCTCATAATTCCACACAAAGACGTCGATATATTCTTTTATCAGCTGGATAACTTTTTCCCTTTCTGCTTTGGAAAGATTGTTACTGATAAATATCGGCTTTGGCGAAAGTTCATCCCCAACGTCAATCTGGATAACTTTGTCTTCAGTGGAAGGTTCTCTCTGCTCGAAGCGGAACTCCCATTGTGTATCCATTTACTGAGCCCCAGCGTCATTCTCAAACGGTTCAAATTCTTGTTCGTCTGATTCGAAGGAATCCGTCACTACCATATTTACTGATAATGTTCGCTCGAAAGCATGAGATGAGTCGGAGGGCGCTGAGCCGTTTTGAGAGGAGGAAAAGATATCCTCGTTTGACTTAGGAGTTGCAAGGGAGGTGGTATACCCTAACCCAAAACGAGTTCGTTGATAGTAGGGATCGTCGTGCAGCGGCATTCGTCTGCCTTTCCCGTAGTTGAGACCCGGTTCCAGCTTCAAGTTATAACCCATATTTTACATGATCTTCAAAGCTTGCGGGTTGTATCTGTGAACCTGCATTTTACCGGTATCGTCGTCGGAAGAATCCTCTTGCATAGTCGGTTCATTACGCATGCGGCCAAAGACTATTGAATGTTGACTGCCGCAAGTAGGCGGAACAATGAAGATAGAATCCTCATGCGGTCCATATATCATGGTGACATTGGATGGTGACGCAACTTCCCATATATACAGATGATAGGAATCTATAGCTTCCAAGAATTTTTGCGCTATAGGTTCTATATCGTCGCAGGGGGAGGATTCCTGATCTGGAATTTGGGCGTCAATATACTGGAAAAGAGGATGTTTATTATCATCTGAAACTCTGTTCCCGGTTGCATTTACATCACTCAGCTGCCTGTTGCGACGGAGGTTGATGACCAAGGGTGGGGGCTTCTGGTTCAAAGTGATCACTAGAGGATCACCCCCTTTTCCTGACCTGGTCTCTTTCAGGTGGATAGCCATAGGCTTTATGGCTTTTGGACGAGTAGTCCGTCCTTTCACCTTAATTGACAGAGGTTGCTTGGCAGAGGTTTCTTCTGGCTCCCGGTGGGATTCCTTCTCTGCTTTAGTTGACGCCTCTTCCGTGCAGTCTTTAGAGTACAATACGGCATCAAAGTAGTAGGATTCTACTCCTTTGAACGGGTTCAGGTCAGCAATCTCCGTTTGTACTGTTCCTCGGACGTCTACATATTTGAAGCATTGATGTAGAGTCGAAGGAACGATGTTATTGTCGTGGATCCAAGGTCTACCCAGCAGAATGTTGTAGGACACCTCTGAATCGATGACGTAACATGTAGCCACCGATCTGAGGTTGCCAATTTAGATCCTCAGGCAAATTTTCCCCAACGACTTACTTCTTCCAGCGTTGAAATCTACGATCGTAGTGGTGGTGTACGCCAATTCGTTGGTAGGAATCCTGAGCGGTCTGAGCAGACTATGAGAAATGATGCTGATTAATGATCCCGGATCTATATAAATTTGGTCGACCTCCATGGAACCGACGTACCCGGTGTAATAGAGGGGTCTGTCATGCCTGTTATATTTTAACAGCATGTCATCTTGAGTGAAAGTGATGTTTGGGACCACCTCTATCACACTGTGGCATTAAGGACAAGCCACTGGTTCTTCGTCAGGGGACTTGAGCTTAGTCAAATATGCATCCGCCTGCATCAATGCTTCATTCAGGGCTTGACGAGTGTCCTGAGAGAGCCTGAGTAGCTCGAAGATGGACAACCTGGCTGGTGTATTAGCCAGTTGGGCTAGGATGTCGAAGTTGTTGGGCTTCTCTAAACCTTTGTTTTGAATATTTTTCACAGGTTTATCGAAGCTCACTTCTTTTTGCTTCCCTTTGTCCGCCGAAGTTGGTCTCGAAGGACCGGCCTCTGGTACGACGGATTCCGGTTCTGAAAGCTTGGTAGCTGAAGCGTCTGCCGATGCATCCTCCTGGCTGGCTCCATAGTCCTGGAGGTAGGCTTTCCCTGAGCGGGTTCCAGTAGCCAAGACCTCATCTTCTGATGCCGAGTGTATCGTAATCATGTGACACGGTTTGTGCTTTGAGTTCTTTTTAGACTTAGCCTTAGCAGCTTGAGTCTCTTTCTCGATCTCTGGAACCAGATCTGGATGAACCTACATAGTCTTGCCTCGCTGGGTAGTTAGTGGTAGCAGGTCATGATTTTGACCTCTAGTTGGAGGGAGATTAACGATGTTCATCGTCGTCCGAGAAATAGGCGTAACACCTTCCGGGATTTCTTGGGGAGGAAGATTGCCAAATTGCAGGGAGATCATGTTGGCCGTGACCGTCTTCTCGCTGTTGCACAGAGTGATGGCCTTAGCGTCGATCAGCTCTTGGATCTTCCTTTTCAGTATATAACACGCCTTTGTGGGGTGGTGTATGTACCTATAGAAGATGCAGTACTTGGGGTTGTTGGTACTGCCGTCCTCATTGGGCCGTCTCACCTCAGGAAGGGTAATCTTGCCGCTTTTGACGAGACATTCGAATATGCTTAGAATATCGTCGTCATCGAAAGAGTACACTTCAATGGGCCTGGAAGTCCCAGGTTTCGTCTGCGTGGTAGCCACCGTCTTTTGCCTGGACGTGTTGATTGCCAGAGCTTCTTTACCCTTGGTACCACGAGGATGGTCGATGTTGGAGGATGACCTCTTGCCTTTATCAGAGGCCGAGATCATGATGCCATTATCGTATGCCTTCTGACTATTATCCTCCGCGGCTACCGCTGAGATGATGAACGAGGGCCAATCATGGAACTGATATGGTCCTGTGAACACCGAGATCACGGGGAGAAGGTTCTTCCTGTAGATGTCCTCCAATGCCGAGTCTGGGACTCCTGGAGGCATTTGCAGAGTGGCTTGACGAAAACGTTCGATGAAAGCACGAACATTCTCTTTTTCCTAATGCCTAACTTCGATGAGAGAGGACATAGACATGTCCATCCCTCCCTCGTAGAATCGCGTAAAGAATAAAGCCTTGAAGTCTTCAAAGGAAGTAATGCAGTTGTCCGCCAGGCTGCGGTACCACTGGTAAGCTACTCCCGAGAGACAGCCCTTGAACACCCGAGTGAGGAGGGCATCGTTCCCTTGTAACAACACTGTCATCATGCTGAAGTAGTTTATGTACTGACTTGGTGATATTTTCCCCTCGAACAAAGCCAAAGTCTGTGGTTTGTATCTAGGGGAAAAAGGGACCTCTTCCCAGATAGCTGGGTAAGGTTGGTTGATTCCCAATTTCTTGAGTTGATCTTTGTGCTTCAGGACGTCAAATTGGGCTTTCAACTCCCGTACTGCCTGCATCGGATCTTCAGCCGGTAGTGGGACTACGGAGTAATGAGGAATCGATTTTATCGCGACTCCGACGGGTGGTAATACATTCTCCGAGTGAGGAAGCGGAGGAACTGCTGACTCCTGATCTAGAGCAGGCTCTTGGATCATGTTGGATGGTGGCAAGTCCACCCCCATATATATCTGAGTTGGAGGGGCCGATGCTTGAGCCATGGCGGCTGCGTATTGAGTTAGCATCATCTGGTGCATGTTCTCCATCATGGATTGTATTTCCTTCAGAGACGTCTCTAGTATAGTGATGCGTTGCTCAGCGCTCCCGGACGGGGAAGCTTCCTCGCGCTCATCTCCAATGGCATAAACTCCCATCTTCCTAAGTGTCATTGAAAGATTAGTATAGGTCTCTGTATAAGTTGACTCTATACTTTCGGCATCTGATTCGGGAGACTGGCGACCCACAGCATCGGAATCAGAAGAGTACGAAGCCGGTTGTCGCGACCTCGAACGAGTATTTTGGAACACCCCAGCTTCGCTGTTCCTAATAAGCATGTTGAATCTCCTTCGGCTCGGAGTTCTAGAGGGATGACGTATTGAGCCCGACCCTCCTCTAGGTATGTGTGAAGCCTTGTTCACAGATGCATGTGTGTGCTCTTCTTCCTGGAAAGATGGAGAGTAGCTCAACCGGTCGAAAACCGACCGTTTTGCTTCAGAACAGCAACAATTAATTACAATCCTATGACTATTACAACAGTGCTCGCTAGGAGGCGTAATAGACATGCTGGAAGATCCCCTCTCCTTGCATTTCTGGATCAGATAATTGCGCAGGTCAGGAGGAGTTACAGAAGAAGAAGATGATGGCTTGTTCCTTCTGTTCATATTAGTGGGCATGCGGATGTTGGGAACCATAATTTTCCCTGTGCCACCTATATACAACAGGTTGGCCATCTGGGTGGCGGATAATCCCCGAGGAGGGTGTCTTCCCGCAAATTGAGCCTTCTTTACGCTGAGGGGCTTCTCCTGGCATAATTTAGAGCTCTGCTCTGGTTGGCGTAAAGCCGAGGATGTCCTCAGTCGGTCATCAGCTTCTCGGATAATCCGGAGGGCAGGCATATTGTTCCCTTGCTGGCGTAAAGGCCGAGAAGTTGAGTAGTCCGCCGCTTGCTTTCCCTTGCGTAGATTGCAAGAATTATCTATTTTTCTACAGAAGGCAGATACATTTTTACGCGCGGAGCGCGTTTGTGATTCCTGATTTGGTGCTGAGGCATCATCAAAAATTTTGTCTATTCCGCCAGGGACGGGAGACTGAATTCTACGCGCAGAGTGCGGAGCAGGCTTCTGGACTAGCGCTAAGGCATTGTTCGAAGTTTTGTCTTTTCCGCCAGGGATGGGAGACTGAATTTTACTCACAGAGCGCGGATTATACTTCTGGGTTAGCACTGAGGCATTGCCAGAAGTTTTGTCGGACCTGCCAGAGACAGGCGACTGAATTTTACGCGCAAGGCGCGGAGTATACTTCTGGGTTAGCGCTGAGGCATTGCCAGAAGTTTTGTCGACCCTGTCAGAGACAGGCGACTGAATTTTATGCGCAAGGTGCGGAGGGAGCAATGCTACAACCTCATTGGTCGGAGAGATCGGAGAGTCCACAGGAATGGTAGAGGATGTCTTGGGCATCCAGACCTTACGCAGCTTCCTATTGTTTTGGACCGAGAGGGAGTGAGAGCTACCCCCTGTTCGAAGCATATCTTCGTAGGTAGACTGGTCGAACTGGACGACCAGTGTCTTCTTCACGGATCCCACGGATACTGCATCGTGTTGAGCAATAGCTTCCTCATCAGAAGAGAAAGATGTTCCCAGCAGAGCCGCCATCTTGTTTCAGATAATAAACGAGAGAGAATAAGGAAAACGAGGTCTTATACAAAAACCCGCACTTTCTTCGGTGTTTACAAAAAAGATTGTACAATTTAATCCTATATGAGGATGTCTAAGTACAATTTATTTAATCTGGATAAATATTGCTATAGGTGTCTGATCTGCAGTTGATCACTTTAGCCCTTGGACCACACGATGGTGAAGAAGTGCCGTGGAAGACAGAAAGCAGTTTCGCAGGTTGTTAAAGAGGGTGGATGTCCGATGCCAAAGTCGTCGATCCCTTCTCTTTGCCTGAGCTCTGGATTCTTCTCTCTCTCTCTTGACCGTTTGACCTTTAATCTTTTTTTTGACCTCTAATTGTCGACCCCTTTCCTCTGTTGATAGAGGTCTCTATTTATAGAGTTTTTAGTGACAGTGACCGCACAGTCGGCATAGAAACCGAGTAGTGGAAAGTACATCACCCTTTTATACGATGGTTTAAAATAACCAATGCCTGCGTATAGATGACCTTTTGAGTGAGCATGTGACGCGTGTCCAACTGAGGGATAAACGCGTATATCTGCTGCGAAGATCACGGCGTAGAAGCCACGTAGGTAGTTATCCCTTGTATAGAAGAGGTTGGCGTAGAAGCCAATGACTGTCACCATGGCGTAGAAGCCAAGTAGTCATAGAAGCCGAGTAGGTGTAGAAGTCGAGCAGGCGTATAAGTCGAGTGGTCATAGAGGCCGAGTCGGCATAGAAGCCGAGCAGGCGTAGAAGCCGAGATGATGTGGACGTTTTAGCCGGAATTACGGCTCTTAGAGATATAATCAAATCTCTCGCATTAAATGCAGAGATCTGCCCCCATCCTGCGCATTAAATGTAGAGGCTTGTCTTTAAGATTTGCTATCATTCTGCGCATTAAATACAGATACGCGCCTCGAATTCTGTATGAAGAGTGACTGCTGACGTGGCGGTCTGTTTGCCTTCTACGGAGCGTAAGAAGCTCATGTCTGCCTGTGTAAAACTGGGCAGCGTATTCCCTTATATACGAAAGAGAAGTTTACGCAAAGGGGATGTCACTAAACGACGGTTCGGTGACATTTAATCAAATCTCCTGCATTAAATGCGGAGATCCGCCATTATCTTGCTCATTAAATGAGGAGGCGTGTTTTGAAGGTCTGGCACCCTTCTGTGCATCAAGTACAGAGACGTGCCTTGGACATCTGTCAGTATTTGATGCTTTAAATGCAGAAACGTGCCTCGAGAAACTGTCACCGCTCTGCGCATTAAATGAAGAGACGTGCCTCGAGCCCTGTACGAAGTACAGCTTTTGACGTGGCAGGCCGTTTGTCTTCTGCGGAGCGTAAACTGCTCACATATGCCCGTGTAAAACTAGGCAGCGTATTCCTTCGTATGTGTAAAAGTGGTTTACGCAAAGGAAATGGCAGTAAATGACAGCCTGGGTTGCAATGTCACGCCATCATTATAGCCGTCGCTTGGGTTGTCGTGTAGTACTCTTTGTCAGGAGTCCAGACGTCAGGTTCATTGCATGATCTGATAGGTTCATTTTAAAGAATACGAAGCGTTCCTCGTACACTTCAATGATGCATTGAAAGCGGATGAGTTTTATGCCATAAAGGCGATGAAGCACCATGTTTATGCTGAAGCAGCCTGGACATACTGTATTACGCGGATGGTCTTTGAGCCTATATTTTTATGCTATGCTCAGCAAAAAAGCTCTGTTGCACGTTTGATGGCTTTGAGGTCCTCTGTTTACGCTGCCCTGCATCAACATGCTACGTAGAGCTATCCGGCGTATTTTTCATGTTTTAATAATTGTAGGCTTAATTACAACTTTGACCCTCTCAACTCCCCAAAAAGTTTAACTTCATCCGCTCAATTTTGATAGGTGTTAACTTAATATTTTATTTCAACTAATATTTTTAACTTGATACCCAATTTTTTTTAATTCCTAAACTATCCTCTCCACCCCCCACTCTCCCCCCTACAGTGACCATCCTACCGCGACGACCCTCACCTACCCCCTCCGGCGACCGTCCCTACCCCGACAACCACCCCCTACCAGTAATGCACCCCCCCTTCGCGTCTGCCTCGGATCCATCGCTCGCCTGCCTGCAGGTTTGCTGTACGTCCTCCCGCGTGCCCGCCTTCGGTCTGCCGATGTTAATGTTGCTGCCGTCGCCATTGCTGCTGTCGCCACCGTCGCTGCTGTGCACCCCCTTCCAGTCTTCGGCGTCGGAGAGGGAGAGGGGGTCGCTGGAGTGGGAGTGGGAAGGGGGAGGGGTTTCGCCGGAGTGGGAGATGAGGAGGGAGTGAGAGAGAGTTGTAAAGAGAGATATTTTAGACAAATTTTTTTTGGTACTAAATTATCATCTATCAAAGTTGATGGGATCAAATTGAACATTGTGGATAGTTGAGAGGATCAAGTTATAATTAAGCCTAAATTGTAAATGAAGATCCAGAGATTGACGATTGTGACTAGTAGTACTGAGCAGAAAAATCAATGATTGAGGTCATTGTCTTGAGAGCAGATCTGCTGTTCCACTATTCTGTTCTTACCTTATTATATGTGGGCTCCTCTTTTATTTATACCGATTGTGGCCTATATGTAATAGGATAGAAACAGAATATATGACAGAAATAGTGGAATAACATATCTTGTATTCAATAATTTAGCTACCCAAATTTTCAGACTAGTCAAATCTTTTCGGACTTTTCCGGAATCATTTGTCATGTTGTAATTTCTAGGTTTATATATCTTGGCCAAGTTGGCTCCGTCTGAGTAAATTATTCAAATCCTTGACTTAAAAGTAATCAAAGAAGCTAAAAGACCAAATCCTATGCTGCACGAACACAAATACACAACACAAAAATGGCACATGTTTTGCGTTCTCGAAGTCTAAAGATAAATATAGCAAACACAAGAACACATATACTAAAAATTACAGGAATTCTCAATCTTTTCCTATGGAATCATGAAGCCTGGATATGACCACTAATTATAGGAAACCAAAACAAAACTCTAATCCATTCCCAAGCATACTCAAAGAGGACAATTGTGAGTGGTTTAATAGTAACACTAATAAAAGAGTGGAAGCGAGTTCGAATTTTAGTCCGAACGTAATCAAATAGAACAAGGTACTGGTGCTAATGGTCCAAGATTAAAACGGTCATTAATGACTAGTCTTATATCATATCGACCTAAGGCTGAAGTGGGTCCATCTTCAGTCCTATGAGGTATTCGACTATGTTTATCATATTTTTTTACTTTTCATGTAATTAATAATATTGTCTAATCTATAGATATACTAGCCTTACTTTCCTTTTCTCTTTCTGTAGATATACTAGCCTTATCTGATACTGCACCCTCGGACCCCTCATCTGCTTTACAGGTTGAGTCGATTGTGGTGATGATACTCCTGCTTCTCTGATCTCGACCTGAACAAACGGATAACGTTTCATGGATTTCTACGGCTGCTGTAAAACTCCTCTCGTAGCAATATATTTTCTATATATTCTCTCGGAAGAAAGGAGAAAGAGAATATATATAGGGAAGGCTCACGCCAAACCCTAAGAGTCGTTAATCTATAAATTCCAGAAGATAAGGAGCGGTTTAAACATAATATCCACTCAAACAGCCATTAAATGTCATTTTCACACCAAACAACAACATTTTTGTAGGAAAGTATAGTACATGCATTGTTCCGTGCACAATGCCCGCATAAAAGAGCGCAAATGGTGCAACTTCACGTAAAAGTTCTATTTCACACCAAATGTGTATGTGTGAAGTACAAAGTACGTTATTAAAGTGCTACTTTTCGTCCTTCTCCTGAGCCCGAGTCTTAGTCGCTAGGCCCCTTTGGGACCTAGCCTCATAATAAAAATCCAAAGAAATGAGTGACAAAAAATATAAATATTTTTTGGGTTCTTGAGCCTTGCCCTCTAGATAAACTTTCCATCACCTCAACCACATGGGCTACCACTCCCCATGTGCAAAATTCAATAAAAGATTAATCTTATATTGAAATACACATTTGGGGTTGCCACATGGATATGGGACTATTATCTAGAATTCAAGTTTAAACCTAACAATTTCCTACATATTTTAATATATGGGCTGAGCGTTCCACACATTGATTGCACATCATACATTAAGATAGTTGTCGCTTACAACTTGAATCATTCCTTACGGGTCAAACAACATAATGATACATAATGGACTATGTCTTGAATTAGTACTATAGTTGTTATCCTTTCTACTGACATAATGATATCAACTCTGCTTCTTATATCATGTTAAATTTCATGTCCCGAATTCGCAGAACCAGAAATTAGCCAGTGGACGTAATATCGTACAAGTCTAATTTGCACTTGTAAAAGGCAATAAGATGGACAATTAATAGTGTATCTCGAAACAACGATGTTGTAGTGGAATAAACAAAGTCGTAACAAAATCACAACAAAATATACAAAAAAAGATATTTGTTATTACTAATTACAGTGATACAAAGGCTCTAAATAGCCAACTAAATAGACCAACTTTGCTTACAATACTCACTACTAGAATAAGCGGGATTAGCGAAGTTTTTTAGTGACTCCAGGTAAAAACGTCGCTAATTTAGCGACTCCATGTAAAAATATCGCTAGACATCGTTAATTGGCGACATTTAGCGACGTTTAGCGACTTTTATTCAGTTTTTAAAAGATTAGTCGCTATAAGTTTAATTTAGGTCGCTAAACGTCACTAAAATATTTTATTTAGCGACGTTTAGCGACGTTTTTAGCGACGTATATATTTTGGACATTTAGCGGCGTCATTAGCGACGTTTAAGACGTCGCTAATTTAGCGACGTCATTATTGGCGTAGCTAAAATGTCGCTAAATTCTAAATTAGCGACGTCATTATTGGCGTCGCTAAAACGTTGCTAAATTTTTTACTTAGGGCTGATTCCCCCCATTTTCTTCGATCTCTCCCTCTTCCAAATTTTAAACCCGCTCTCGATCTCTCCCGCTCAGGCTCCCCTCCTCCGCTCCGGCGCCACCTCCTCCCTCCGAGCGACCCCCCTCCAGCCGCGTCCTTCCCCCTCCGGCCGCGTCCTCCCCCCTCCTCCTCCTCCTCCTCCTCTAGGTAAACCCTAACTCTCTCTCTCTCTCTCTCTCTCTCTCTCTCTCTCTCTCTCTCTCTTTCTCTCTCTCTCACAGGACACACATGTGACACTGACACAAACATGACACACACACACATACACATACACAGAAACTGACACTGACACAGATATACACACACACACACACACACACACACTGACACAAACACTGATCAGGACCTAGGGTTAGGGTTAGGGTTAGGTTTTTTGACCTGGGGTTAGGGTTAGGGTTAGGGTTAGGGTTTTTTATCAGGATTGATTCCTAACACCTACCTATCCCCATGATCATACCCTGATACTACACTCGACACACGCATGCACACTAAAATATATGTGCACTAAACATCGAGAAAGCAACAAGAGCAGTGACTATTGGCACCAAATGCCAGTGCATATAGCATCTGTATTGTTAGTGTTATTTGTGTGGTTGGTATTGATACTTTTATATTAGTTAGAGTGTGTGTGAGAGTATTATTGAAGTATGCAGGAAGGGTATATCAAAGTTGAGGGTATCATAGTGGTGTCCTATGTTAGCAGCAAATGAGTTAGGAGATGGTGTATACTGATACAAGTGTATCAGTGAGCGTAATTCAAGTTGGGTTTTAGATGTGCAATGGTGAATATATGAGGGGCTCGGGTTTGAGTGCCCACAAGCACATAGATTGAGGTACACATGTAAGCATGGCAAGTAGAGGTAACAGCAGCAGTGAGCACTGCTTACTAGCAGTGAGCAGGGGGAGACTTGAGGCACATCAGCCCAATATGCATTGGAGCATGCTGAGGTAAGTCAGTGAGCTAGGAGTGTGGTTGGGGGCAGCTGCAGTTCTATAGTATGGCATACTATCTGTAGTGTGTTGACTGCACACTTATAGTGCAGTTCATAGTGCTATGGGGGGAGAGGTAGTCAGATAGTCCACCGTAGGAAGAACTGCAGTAAGCATCAATATAGGGAAATCAGGTTGCTGTTTAGGTGTAGTTCAGTGGGTGTTGTATTCAGATTTGAATACAGTTAAGTCCAGGAAAGGAAGTTGATTGTGGAACTTGAAGTTGATGACTGTTAGTTCAGTCGCACACTGTCTGTAGTTAGATAATTTATGATGGTTAGTATATGGTGAAGGTTAGTGTCAGGTAGTTGTAGGAGTATGATAATTAGATATGACTTTTAGTTTGGTATTCGAATTAGAGGCCATGATGTAATGTCAATTGTTAGTAAATGTTAAGTTATATGTTAAAGGGTGGTTAGTGTTACATGTTAGTTGGGTATTATTCTCAGTTTGTAGGTAAGTTAATACTTGATGACTGTTAGTTGATAGGTGTATGTGTTAGTTTAAATGGTTAGTTATTTTGAATATTGCTTACTTTAGACTTTGATAAATGAAAGTATGTATTATATCAGTTATGATTTTTATAGTATGGTTAAGTTATGAAGTTAGGTGATAAACCACTGTATGTAATAATTTATATGATATATACTATCATTTTTGCAGAAGTATCTAGAGATGGATATGAATTACTATCTGCGTTATCGTTCGTGGATGTACAACCGTCATCCTGATAACATGTGCGGTGTGCAGGATAAATTCATTGAGGGTGTACAGCAGTTCCTGCAGTTTGCCAAGGCGTTCCCTCAGTACATAGACGGTACCAAAATTAAGTGTCCGTGTGTGAGATGTCGAAACAAAAAATATCATCCAGAAGTGAAAGTCACATATCATTTGTACTCGAAGGGCTTCACGCCGAATTACTATCAGTAGACCGTGCACAGAGAACTTGTGTCTCTAGCATCGAAGTCAGAGCCTTATGTGGAGTCGTATATGGATGTCCACGACCACGATGCTTACGACGACGGAAGGGTGAACATGGTTTATGATGCGGATAATTATGATACGGTGGGACCTAGTTGTAATCCGGATAATTATGATGCAGCTGAGGAGGCACCGAATGTCGATGCTGCAAAGTTTATGGAGTTGCTGGAGAATGCAAGGACTCCGCTATATCCTGGTTATGAGGATCATTCACTGTTGGAGGTGGTTACAAGATTATTGAGCATCAAGTCCAATTTTAACATGTCGCAAGAATGCTATAATCGACTGATTGATTTGATTATAGAGATCTTACCCGAGGGTGCAAAGTTGCCTAAAGACTTCTATCGATCTAAGAGGATGGTGAGATCGCTTTGGATGGGATACGAGAAAATCGATACATGTCACAACGGGTGCATGTTGTACTACAAAGACGACAAAGATGAAGATACGTGCAGATTCTATGGTGTTGATCGCTACAAGGCCACTGTTAGAGGAAAGTCTGTCGGTACAAGGAAGCCTACCGATTCGATGCACTACTTGCCTTTGACGCCACGGTTGCAGCGGTTGTTTATGGTTAAGGAGACTGCAAAAAACATGAGTTGGCACAGGCGAAAACAGATCGAAGGAGTATTGGATCATCTATCCGATGGAGAAGCATGAAAGCACTTTGATCGAGAGTATCCACATTTTGCTTCGGATTTGCATAATGTCAGATTGGGGCTCTCCTCTGACGGTTTTACCCCATTCGAACTTTCGGGCTCCCAGTATTCGTGTTGGCGTGTGATCGTCACTCCGTACAATCTACCGCCTTGGATGTGCATGAAGACTTCGTATATGTTCCTAACCGTTATTATCCCGGGTCCGAACAATCCGAAGAGGAACATCGATGTGTATTTACAGCCTTTGATAGATGAGTTGAATCAGCTATGGGAAGTAGGTGCCAACACGTACGATGTTTTAGAAAGCAAAATTTTCAGATGAGGGCAGCACTTTTGTGGACCATCAATGACTTTCCGGCCTATGGAATGTTATCGGGATGGAGCACCCATGGTCGTCTCTCATGTCCGTATTGCATTAACCGTACTAAGGCTTTCCATTTGAAACACGGAGGCAAATCGTGCTTCTTCGATTGTTATCGACAATTTCTGCCGAAGGATCATCCGTACCGGAGGAACCGGAATGCTTTTCATGCTGGAGTTGTGGAGAAGGTCAATCCACCGCCAAGGTGGCCCAGATACACGATATGGGAAGAGGTAAAAGATTTACCAAGTGCTATCGAAGAGCCGCTAAGGGGTACAAGTGTGACGGATTTGGTCGTACCCATAACTGGACGAAGAGGAGTATATTCTGGGATCTGCCATATTGGAGCACCAATCTGATCAGACATAACCTTGATGTCATGCATATCGAGAAGAATGTATTTGATAACATAATTAATACTGTAATTGAGGTAAAGGGGAAGACGAAAGATAATCCGAAGGCCAGGTTGAACTTAGAAGAAATATGTAGACGTCCTGCATTGTATTTGATAGAGGAGGGGAATGGAAAGTTAAAGCAACCTAAGTCAGTTTTCTCACTGGAGAAAGAGAATAAAGGGAGACTTTGTAGGTGGATTCAGAGTCTAAAGTTTCCAGACGGGTACGTGTCAAACTTGAGAAGATGCGTCTACCTCAAGGAGAACAAACTGGCGGGTATGAAGAGCCACGATTATCACGTATTCATGGAGAGGTTAATTCTGGTTACATTTCGAGAATTCTTACCACAGGTCATTGGGATCCATTGACAGAGCTCAGCATATTCTTCAGAGATATTTGTTGTACTAAGTTGCTCGTCGATCGTCTAGAAAAGCAAGAGAAGGACATTGCGGTAATACTATGTAAGCTCGAGAAGGTGTTTCCTCCTAGATTTTTTGACTCTATGGAGCATTTGCCAATCCATCTTTCCTATGAGGCACGTGTTGGTGGTCCTGTCAGTTATCGGTAGATGTACCCCTTCGAGCGGCATCTGAATCACCTAAAAGGAAAGGTAAAAAATAAGGCACGGATTGAGGGCTCTATTTGTGAAGCTTATATTCTCGAGGAGATTATAAACTTTTGCTCGACGTATTTCAAACCGCATGTTGCTACTAATAGAATGAAAGCTCTGAGAAACGACGACGCATATCAGGAATCTAATAATGCAATACTCAAAGTATTCAATGCGTCCGAAAAGCCTTCAGGAAAAATGAAGAAGAGATATTTGAATGACGACGAGCTAAGGGCTGCTCAGTTGTATATATTACTCAATTGTGACGAGGATGAAGTAGAGAAGCTAGAGGGGTAAGTAATTAATACGTCCACGTTTACATCATCTCAATGTAATAGTATAAGATACTATTATGCTACTAATCAGCAGTTGCTTCATTGTTTTTCAGCACATATAATGATGAGTTGAGGTCGGTTGGAGCCTACATAACAGACGAAGAAGTAGAACAAGAAATGAGCTGCCATTTTCCTTCTTGGTTGAGCACATATGTAAGATGCTTGGTAATTATATTTTAATTCTGCACTTGCAAAACAAATAACTTACTATCGCTACTTTGGTTTTTAGGTCGATCGTCTAATAACACCCGAGATTGAATCTATTAGAACTCTAGCCAAGGGACCAATTACTGCCGTTAAAATATGGCCAAGTTTCTGTGTAAATGGGTTCAGGTTCAAGTTAACAAATGCTCCTATCAGAGACAGCTTTCTGGATCTTGATTCCACGAAAAACAGTTGTTTGTGTATCAAATCTTCAAACTATAAAGACGTCGATCCAGGCAATGATTTCTTTGGCATCTTACGAGAGATTGTGGAGTTGACATATAATTATGGCACAGAACCTGCTAATATCGTGCTATTCAAGTGTGAATGGTTTGATCCGATTCAAGATCAAGATTGGAAAATTGACAAGCATGGCCTTGTAGATATAAACTATAAGCGTAGATATCAAGGCTACGAACTATTTGTCCTATCAAGTTAGGCTCAGCTCGTGTACTTCACAACTTATCCTAGACGGGGGACAGCGAGGTCAGATTGGTGGGCAGTATGCAAGACTAAAGCTAGAAATACCTTTGACATTGATGAAATAGCTTATTAGAAGGACGATCTACCTCTTGTAATAAATATTGTAGATGTGGACTCAACAAAAATTACTTATTACACGAGTAATAATGTAGAAGATGTAGAATTATCCGAAGAGGAAGACGAAGACGAAGACAAAGTAGATGAAAGTGAAGACGAAGAGGATGAGGAAGAGGGAGAGGAGGACAAGGAAGGCGAACAGGATACATTTTCTGAAGATGATTAAAAATAAAATATTTTGCCTGTAGAATGTAACTATATTTTAACTGTAGAATATACTATTTTAACGAATATATGTATTATATTTTGACTGTAGAATGCTTTGAGATATGCATCACATTTTGACTGTAGAATGTACTATATATTTGTGTTTTTCTATATTCATCATATGTTGTTATCAGGTATGACAAGACGACGCAGAGGATTCGGCAGGTCCCGAGGTAGACAGAGTACTCCTTCGGTACTGCCTACTGTTGGTTCCGGATCATCGTCGCCCAGTACTCTAGTATATCGATCACTCACATCTCCGACTGTTGGGACGAGTAGTTCCAGGCGTGATAGTACTCCCTGGTCCAGCGTTCCTCCTGCTGACAGAACATGGGGACAGATGAGCATGTCGAGGAGGTCATGCCCACGCTGTCCCAGCATCAGCAAGATCCTCCATGCGCACCTCTAGAGGAGACGAGGACAGAGATTTGGGCCGACGGTACAAAGTAAGTCAATTAGATGGTTTAGCATAATATATATCGTGTATTTCTTTTTTCATCGTATATTGACTTTTTGGATCAAAATAATTATCTCTTTATAGATATCATCCATCGTCGGTTCAGAGACTCCTGGGCCAATTTCTAAGGAACAACTACGGTGGCCCTTAGATCAACTACTCTGAGGCTCCGGAGGAGAGGAAGGCATTCTGGTTTGCGCACTTCCAGGTAAAAGTATATTAAATAAATCCTCTAATTTATGCATATTGTATAACTTATCCGTGATGCTCACTTACTAAATTATTTATTGTAGAAAAAGTATTTATATCCTCCGCACCGGGCCGAGTTGATCGAGCGGCTCTTTCCTACCATTGCCACCAAGATTATCCGAGATGCTCTGGATGACCAGAAGGCTCATGATCGTGCTGGAAAACCGATCCAAGGTTGGATCACGCTTGAGCAGTGGACTGCAATGAGGGCTAGATTCGACGATCCGAGCTATAAGAAAAGGTCTGAGAAGGCCAAGGCGGCTAGGCGAAATGCTGCCAAGTGGTGTGGTGGCTCGATTCCGATGACGGAATATTTTCGTCGTTTGGTATATTTTTTGTTTTAAAATATATTATTTTAATGTAAGTACCATAAAATGGTAGTAGGAAAAAAAAATTTAAGTTTAGTACTAAATAATATATTTTTAACAGGTACAGAGGGGTGAGGATGCAAACATGGTGACCGTCTTCTTGGCCACCCATCGCAAGGACAAAAATCTTATTGATGAGAGGGCCTCGCAGACTTATGTAAGTATTACTTTACCTTGAGTTAATTTTAATATAACTTAGGCAATTATCGAGTTTCTAAACCTTTCTAGGCCGAGTATCTTAGGCTACGTGAGCGGGCGACTGCTAGTGCACCTACACCTGGAGAGGCTGGTACTTCCTCGCAGCCCTCTCCAGCTCCGTCAGTGAACGACCTGTGGGTGACCGCAGCTGGTGGTCTCTAGATGGGTACGTACTACGGTACGAGATCCTATGGCGCCCTGGTTGCGACGCAGTCATCTAGGGCCTCCCCGACAGCTGCACATTCCACACAGCCCTCGCAGTCGTCGGCCAGAGTCCAGGAGGCCGTTGACCGTCAGATTGCATCTCTCCGTGACGGGTTGCTGCGAAGGATGGAGGAGCAACCCCGATCCCAGCCGCAGGCGGACGATCCGACGCTCATCGCACGATTCGATATGCTCGACCGCAACATCACGGAGCTCCAGGATTTGACAAATGATCTTAGAGCCTCGACAGACCGCAACATCACAGAGCTGTAGGCATCACAGCTATCGATGGGCGAGAGGCTAACTATGATGCAGGATTCAATGGTTCATAGCAGTACGAGGTTGTTATCTACCATAGATTCTTACAACCAGCGACTCACAGACTTGGAGCGGGTACGGCCTCCTAGTGCGCCTACATTGACACAGACTCCACCGACGTAACTGCCTTCTTTATCGACATCGGTGTCGATTCCACGGGAGCAGTATGAGCTGTTCTTATCCTTCATGCGCGCCGGTGGTCAGTCTCCTGCAGATCCGCAGTAGTATAGCTAGTTGCTGGATATTTGTATTTTTTGTATTATTTAGGATGAGATTGTATGGATATATATTTGTCGTATTCTTTACGATGAGATTTGTTGGATACTTTTTTTTCTTCAAATTTTATTATATTATTCATATTAAATATATTATTTTACCGGTGTTGAGTGTTCAACCCAAGGGGGTTGGCAACTCCAAAAATTCAACGGAGGATTGCTCCGGGTCTATTTGTACAGATTATGATTTAATAAACTGCAGGAATAATAGTTTGAAAACAATTTAGTATTCTTTTTTTTATTTTTCTGTAAAATTAGTGACATTTTTAGCGACGTTTAGCGACGTGTACGTATATACACATCGCTTTATACACGTCGCTAAATACGTCGCTAATTAGCGACGTTAATACACGTCGCTAATGACGTCGCTAAACATGTCGCTAAAAATGTCGATGTACGTCACAAATTGCTGACATGGCAGTATTGCCAGGTCATTAAAGACGTCGTTGTATAAGTCGCTAATTAGCGACGTTTAGCGACGTTAATCAACGTCGCTAATTAGTGATGCTGCATCGCTAAACGTCGCTAATTTAGCGACACATTTAAGTTGCTAAAAAACGTCGGGCATAGCGACGTTTAGCGATATTTTTTCTTTCAGCGACGTGCTTTGTTCCAACTTTTTTAAAACGTTGCTAATTATGTCGCTAAAAGTGATTAGCGACATTTTTTGGTCATTTAGCGACGTTTTTAAACGTCGCTAATTTGACTTTTCTGGTAGTGACTCATGATCACTCTTGCTTACAAAGGATTACGTAGTTCCATACATCATGTCCTCTATATTCAAACAAGCATCCTCGGTCGAACTTCTTCAATATTGTCAATCCAATCTCTAATGCGTTAGTACGTCTTAACAGATCTTCTTACTTGGGGAGTTGGGTATTAGTATATATCGCGTACTGGTGAGTGGGGTATCCTACCCGCCTAAACCAACACGTTAGTCATGTGAAGCATATGATTATAAAGTAATATTGCTATTAGAACTAGATTAATTTTCAGTTAATATCCATGGAATATAGTAAAACTGGAAGCATGTAAGCATGTTATACTGATAGCTTATATGAAAGTAGAAAATATATAACTCATATCACTTATTAGTGACTTCTTACCACAACCGATGTGTCCGTCCCTGCATCAGACAAAGGTGAACACTTATCGCCTCTGCATAAGACATGCATTAGCATGTTGCCTATCTATATGAAGGTCACTGGCATCACGAACCATCTTGGACTATATTTCTGGTAAGACAACGATCACTTTATGTACGGGTTGCAAGCCCTACCGAAGGTCCTGAACTACCTGATTGCGATGTGCCACATAGTCGATTGCAAGCCTTCAATGAATGTCCCACAATATCTATGCTATCAAAGCACATCATTTTTTCCTAGGCCGATACAATCCTCGGTGCCTCGATAATTCGTTCAAGAAAAACCAAACCTTGTGCACAGGTTCTCCATATCCATGACCATATTTTACTATAAATACATATATGGTACTGAAATATAAGTAAAGCAATGTATATATCTACTCGTACGTTATTCCATCATTCTTATGCTATCCACGTAAAGCAATGTACTAATTGATGACCACCAGGTCCTAAACATACCGATCATTTAGTGGTACCGTGGTACTAAACCACAACCAACCGTTCTGGGTACCGCACACCTATAACAGTTTCGTGGTACCGAACCATAATTGTTCACTTCACCTACGAAGCCTACCGAACGACATATTGATAGTTATGTGGTATCGCACTACAACTGTTCGCTTCTCCAACGATGCCTACTAATCACCTACTGACAGTTCCGTAGTATCGCACCACAATTGTCATCTTTTTCGATGAAGCTTTTACTATATGTGTCATATGCATTGATGTACCTGACAATTATATTTATTTAATGTTATATTCTAAGTATTAAACATGCATATTAATTTTTCTTATCAATTATAATCTATGAAGAATCATTGATCTATAATATTGCAACACAACAAGTATATACATTTTATTAAGGATGTAAAGGAGATTAAAGAAGGGCCAGAGCCTACCCACTTATATAGATTTGCCTATCGCTTTGACTGAGCCGATACATCATGATTCCTCAACGACATGACTTGACATGATGCACGATCCTCTTAACTGGTATAACCATACGAGCACGTCGTGCTTCCCAAATATCTAATTTGACTAGATTAATCAATTCTGCATCATCGCTTAAATCTCGTGATCTCTCGCACCTCTTAGAACCAATCTAGCATTTTAATCCATGACGCTAACACTATGCCTCTTCTTATATGGGGAAACACATCGATCACCAGAACTCTGCATCTATTCATATACATAAAACTAAGTCCAATCAATTCTTCTTTGAGCCAATAAACCATCATAATGAATTGTACAGAGTGAAAAATTACTTAAAGGCCCTGTGCTGACCTGGTTTCTGTGTACGTATCTTGGGTGTCTACATGTTTACCCTCAAAAGAAGGTCTACATCTCTATTCATACACATATGTGAGTTCTTAAGAGAGTTTAACTTATCTCAACATGAAGTGTAAACACCCTAATTTTTTTTAGAATTAAATTTTTAGAATTTTAATTTTAATATTTGTAATTACTGAGTTTAATGGAAATTTTCTGTAATTTTTAGCCATTTATAAAATATAATATTCATGGATTTATAATTATTTCTATTCAATCAATTATTAATATAGTGCAAAACATATAATTTTGGGTGTAAAACTATTAATAGAGTATTGTATAATTTTTTTAGATTTTATGGAGGTCCAAAACTATTTTTAGATGGCCATATATATATATATATATATATATATATATATATATATATATATATATATATATATATATATATATATATTTGGTCATTTAATTTAACCCAAACCAAACCAAACCAAATCGGACCCAGACCCGCACCCGAGACCCGAACCTAAACCCAGCTACCCGAAACCCGCATCCCTACATCTACTATAAAACCTAAACCCCCGCACCCCCTCACTTTTTCTCCCTGTAACCGGCCGCCGACCGATCCCCTTCCTCTCCCTATAACTACCCCCCCTTTACCCTATATAAACCCTAGCCTAGCCGACCACCACCACCATCAACTCCTCGACCACCCTGACCATCGCCGCAGCCGTCAACCCCCGACCGCCGCCGCAGACCGCCGCGAGAAGACCCACCCCAAATCCCGATCAGCCGAGACTACACGAGGTACTCTACTTCTCGCCCCTATATCTCACTGTACAGTAATCCAAAAAGTGACCCATTGAGTCCTATGCGAAAACCACATAACCCCCTTGAACCCAGTATAATTAGTTTAGTATATCGTGTCCTTTGTCGATCGTAAATCGCGATACAAAATAGAAGAAAATGACAGAGTTTTGGGAACATAAATTGTTCCAAGTACGCGTGTTTGAGTCCCGTTATCCTCATAACGGCACGCGATTTTTAAATTCTACTTGAACAGTAATTTAGAAAACATAAGCAAGTTTTAATCATTTTAATTAGTTTATTTTAATTCGATGTATGATGTATTTTGTTTGCTGTTGAAATCTGTCAAAAACTTGGTTTCTTAAACTTAAATTTTCCCGAAATGGGGTGCGTTCCGCTAAACGAGGTGACTTCATCGTGTGCGAATTACACCGAAAGGCATGTATCGTCAATGTAGATGTGTGGGATTTTACGGAAGTTGATTTGGATGTGCGTACACACCGGAATCAACGCGTATCCGTCGAAAAGTCCCGTATCAGCCTTTTCTGACACTCATCATAATTTCATGTGTGCTTGTCATTTTGCAATAAAACTTGCGCCATCGGATTTGCAGCGTTAAGCTGGTCCTGTGACCCAAGTTTGGTTCGATTCTGAGAACGTTGACGAAACACCATTTTGCGGGCCCTACGGTTCCATTTGACAGACAATTTCTTAACCGGTTCATCGAAATCTAGTTCTGGATGTTCTGTTGAGTTCGTGCTATTATTTTAGACTCACAGACACTAAGTTTGATGAATTTGGAGAACTTTATCTTTGACACATTTTCGGTGTGAAGCGGGCCACATGTGGACCCCGCTTTGACCAGAAACTATCAATTCTACCCCTGTGTCCAAATTAGACTTATGGATAGTCAATTCTAGCTATTTCAAGTTTTCTGAGGGCAATGGTAATGTTTGTTTCATCATCTGAAGGCATACATAGAGATTCCACTTATATCAGAGCAACTGACGGAGCTTAGAACCCAGGCAAGTGTACCTTGCCAACTTGCAGTAGATCTTGTGATATTATTTGCTTGAGTTATTTCTATATATATACTTCTGTGATTTACCTGTTTAACCTAGGACCGTGAGACATTGCTTAGCGTCTAAACAAGATTCGGGTGTCGACGCCGTACGCGGAGTCGTGTAACGTCACTTAGAGAGTTGATACCATGATCCTATATTTTTACGTGCTTGCTTTACCAAGTACGTCATACCATAGGACACTTGATACTATTCATGTGACAGAATCTTTTCTGAGTTATTTATGGTGATTCTATATAGGCTTACAGGATTCGTGACATGAGACTTTCATATACATAGATATCATTATGACTCACTGCACTAGCTAGAGGTCATGATCTTGCATGTTATGGACATGAGACGTTGGGGACATGAGACGTGAGGTTACATTGGATGGGGAGAGACACACAGGCTACAGGATGCTTATATATATATATATATATATATATATATATATATATATATATATATTACTACTGGAGGTGCTTTAGTCTCTGTACCAGAGCTTGGCTCATTACGTGATATTCTTGCTGCTACGGGCTCCCCGACACAGAGCTTGTAGTGGTCTCAGCCTGAGTACTAATGATGCTCTCATTTGAATTTCACTTAGCTGGTTACATAGCTTGCCCTGAGGATCTATTTTTATAATTACTGTATTTTATCTGGCTTGAGTATTTCTTGTATCTTGCTATGTCCCCTGAGGACCTGAATCTGGATTATGTCCCCAGGTACAGCAGAGGAGGATTACCCTGAGGTTCACGAGACATGAGCTGACACTGGAGTAGTACTAATACCAGAGGACGAGATTGTAATGCCCCGCTCCGCGTCGGCATTATGTATCAGGTGAGTGGGTAGAACTTCGTTCTCTGATTCTTGCACGCCTTAATAATAACCTGAGTTTTTTTTGCTTGCAATATTTTCATAAGAGAATGATAGAACCTGCCTTTCATGTTAATGAACGAACTCACCTAGCTTGTCTTTGAAACGATAAGTCTGCTAAACGAGAATCCTGAAACGCTTGCCTAGAGTGCATGAACATGTTCACTATCGTCTATGCTTCGAGAGAACCATATTGTGCCTGAATGTATTCAAGTGATAAGTCGGATTACCCCACAACAACGATAACTGTTCTGATGGTTTGTCTCTTCTGCATACTAGAGTTTATTTGATAGTGTTCCGTGCATTCACACGCGGTCGGACAATGGCTTTTGGTGGAGAGTTGAACTGCATGTGTCACGGCTGCTACCATGATAGTCAAAAGCAACCATGAGTCACAGTTGCCATTAGCATCAGATGAATGAGTCATTAGTATGCTGTACAACCAGCTACCGATCCCGAGATACTCGGGGACTGCCCTGCATATAGCAAAGTCATTATGTTGGCTTGGATAGAGGACTGCCCCTAAGATCGTGCATGTATGTCTAGCTATACATTTAACCCTGGAGTCTCACGAGACACGCTGCGCACACCCTGAACATGAACGATTGCTTGCTTATATATCGCATATGAAACTCTTATTTCTAAACATGTTTCCAAATAATGTAATATGACTCTGCTAGCACTGCATGTAACGAACCTAGGTAAAACTAGAAAGATCACTAGTAATGTAATGTTTATAACATGATTACTTAGTGTTGGTTTGAGTGAATGATTATTTCTGTTCAGTTGTTTTATCTCACCAGTACTTATAAAAGTACTGACCCACCAACAGTTTACTTGCTTGCAGGTACTGGATCGTCCGAGGGAGCGATAGGCGTGCCACAGTCCCTAAGACCCGGAATCCTGGTTTCGATTGTTGCCCCGAGATGCTATCATATAAGGGGGCATAATATATGGAATGAACGAATGCCTTTGCATAAAGAAACTCAAGTTACCTCGATTGTCCCAAATACTCAGTTGGCTAAATACATTACATTGTAACAAGTCCTTTTATGCTGCTTACTCGATTGATGTGATGATAGCCAACTATCAACTTAAACGATTGGCCTTGTGCGGGCGCAACCCCAGGCTCGTACGGCATCATGTCCCCGATACACTCGTGCGGGACACACAAAATCCCTTCCTCGCACCCACGGGACGAGCGCAGTGATTCGCGTCCAGCGCGTCGAGGCGCGGTAATTCATGCCCGGTTCGATATACGGGGCGAGGCAAGGCAGAGCGGCGGGTCCGGGCGGGTCCGGGGCATGACAGAGGTTGTACTGGAGGATTTCTCCTGAGTATTTCAGTTTCATACTCAGTTATTTATGCTCATTATTATTTCATATATGGACTCATGGACATATGTATTGGTGATATTCTCTTTCCTTTATTATGTTGGGTTGTTCCCCGAGACACTATTTACTTGGACTTGTTGATGGATTATTTTCTTTATCTATTATCTTGACTGATTTATCATATTAACTTATGTTTACTTTCTGTGGATGAGATTAGAATTATACTGTGATAGATGTTGTAGATTGCATTTATATTTATTACAGCTTATGTGCACTCTAACGGGTTCATTAAATTTGGTTTGTCCATTGGAGTTGTGCTGCTTGCCATTGCCACGTGGCTAGTCCCTCGGTATTTTGGAATTGGGGCGTGACATAGTTTTTGTGGTGACCCATGCAGGTCTCATCTATATTGCTTCGGTTTCAACTAAGGAACCGAGCAAGCCTGCAATTAGGATAGGATAAATTATAGGATCTCATCCATTTTTTGAACTATTCTTGACCTCTATATCGACTTCAAAATAATTTTTTCACTTGGATCCTGTCTTGATTCCTCTATACAATTCTCATAGTTTACTTTAAATGCAGAGTAATGGATCCACGAGCCATTGAGGAGACTCCTGTAGGTACACCACAAGGTGTTATGGTCACCTACGACGATGGGGTGACACCATTAGGTGGAGATCCATCCACTCAATAAATCAATCAAGCAGATCAGCACGCCTCGAGGTTCCGGCGAGACGATATTTCACTACCGCCGTAATTTACTCCACCGATGCCCGTTTTTCTACCAGGACAGCCTATGGACGGAAAACAGATATTCCAAATATTCTACACAATGATGCAAGCACAACAACAGGTTCATCAAGAGGTATCACATACCAGTCCCAAAATACGTAGGGCTAGGAATACGTAACACGTCAGCCGTATGTATACGAACTCCAATATATGGAAACCATACACACACGTACGCTTTACATGAATATCAAATCCACCTGTAGTAATATACTGTCAATAAGTCACACATAATCTATATCTCATCCACAGCACAAATAAAAAATAAATAGGAAATAAATAACTGAATCTCAAAGATGAAGTATCAAAGTATGATAGTTGGATGGAAACAAATCCACTGCAAATCGACTATACTAAAAACTACTAAATAACAGAAGAGATCAAACTCTAAGATAACATAAATGTCTATAAAAGAAATAGCAACTAAAATCTCTAACAGCTGCAATGAATCAAAGATACTCCGAAGGTAAGACCTCCTTAGTCTGATAAGAAGCGTCAGGTCCGGGTCCGTACTCCTGTGGATACTCCTGCCCGTCTATATCTGGAAAGGGACCAGGTCCTCAGAGGGACATAATAAGATACATATAAATATGCCAATAAAGTACTGAAAATAAACATCCAATGGGTCGCCTAACCATCTATGTGAATGCAATTTGAGAACAACTTTCCAACAAGTGGGCTATCTGGCTAAAATGGGATTGGCATGATTCTATTAGAGATTCAGGAGCCTATAAAGCATGTCGTCTTTTGAACGACAGAGGCCACCTGATAATATATAATATATAGTGGTATCATGATCGCGCATCTCCGGTGGAGCGTACGGGTTACACAAGAAAAGTGCAAAGGAGCCCAAATGCCTTACTTGTTGTTCTATCCACCCCATACTTTAAGCATGTCACATCCATGACACGATGATACCTCTAAATAACTGCCAGGTCTACTAGCATGCAAATTTTCTATCAACAGTTATCCCTATCCGTCGCACGACCAATATGTACCAGTGGCCAGCCGAGTACGCAAGTCTGTGTCCTACATGTGACTCACACGCGTGTAATAATAGTGTCATGGCCAATGAAACATAAATGCCTCATGATAATGGGATGGTCTCATCAAGTAGGTCCAAATGCATATACATAATAAAAACAGAATACGACATCACCGTCGTTGCACCCAAGTTCCCTTGGACGCGCAGTATATATAGAAGTTAAAATAAATGAACTAAATAGACAAAAATAAATGCATGCATCATATAGGATATAAATTACAGTACAATGGCAAGGTATACTTGCCTGGCAAGCAATTTGTATAGAGTAAGCGTCCAGATGTCAAGGACACGGGATCAGAAACTAAGGCCTCCGAATAAACATCTCCGGATGCTGAAATAAACATCACTAACATTTCTGGAATCAGTGAGATAGCTAGAAAATACTACCCTTTCGTCCAATTTGGACATAGGGGCAAAACGGTAATTTTGGATCAAAGTGGGGTCCATATGTGGGCTACTTTGCACCGAAAAGTGTGTTAGGGATAAAGATCTCTAAATGGGACAAATTATTGGTCAAACCAATTCTAAATGTCATGACGTACTCAACGGTATGTCCAATTTTGGATTTCGGTGAGCCGAACATAATTTTGCCCAAAAAGTCAACCGTGGAGCCCGCAAATAGGCGACTTTGTCAACTGTCTCAGAATTGCGTAAAAATTGGGTCACAAGACCAGAACGATACCATGAGTCCAATGGCATAAGTTTCGTTACATTCTGACGAGCGTACACTAAATGGTACAGGATTTTGCAAAAGTCGCGATATTGAGACTTTTTGCGGATACGCGTTGATTCCGACGCGCACACGCGTCCAAATCAATTTCCGCAAAAGTCCACACATTTGGGTCTATCATGCGCGCCTTTTGGTGCACTTGGTACACGATGGGGCAGTCCTGTTTGGCGGGACGTGCTCCGTATCACAATTTTTGAAGGTTTCAAAAATAGGTTTTTTGTAATTTTTAACCCAATTTAATTCTGCATACAGCATCAATTAAAATATTATAATTGACAAAAAATAATCTAGGTTAGGTGGTCTTCACATAGCAAAAAGAAAATTTTCGTTTGGATCTCTATGGTGGAAGATACGAGTCGGTAAACATTGATGGTTACAACACTTTTTCTGAGACTAAAAGTTATTTTTTTCTCCAACTTGGTCTCTGTTTTCACCTAGGGTTACGCGCTGATCGAAGGAAACTAATACACAGTATTGGAAGTGGGATAGGTCATGAACATACCGGTGAAGATGGAGTCAAATTTGGTCGAACAATAGAACGGAAATCAGGGCCTGAACAGGGGTACGCTACAGCGATTCTGTCGCGGTACTCGCGCGGGGGGGAGATGACGGCGTGAATTCCGGCGGCGGCGCGGTCTCCGGCAGCGGCGGTCTGGGCTGGAGGTTGGCGTTGGGTTGTGGTGAAGAGATTAGAGCTGGGGTTAGGGTTTGGAATAAGTTATAATATATACATATATATAGAGGATGAGGGGGCGCTCGCGGATGCTACAGGGCTCGGAGGGAACTTGGCCGCGGGTGTAGCGGGCTGGGTGCCTGGGGTTTCACTTAGGGGGGTTTAGGAATTTATTTAAGGATTTTAGATATAAGGGTTAGCTTAGTGATTATTATTATTATTATTATTATTATTATTATTATTATTCTTTTTTCTTTTTTAATTCTTTTCTTTTCTTTATATATATATATATAAAATTTTAGAAAATTATATTAGTACATACAAAAAAATCTATCAACCGTCCACAAGATCTCCTATATGAAATAAATTAAGGTAAAATAATAGTTGCTCCATAAATCTCTAAATGCATAATTACCTAGTAGTTAAAATCCAATAAATTCATATCTTCTAATTAACTAATAAATACTGTAAATAAATTAAATAATTAATTAAATACTTAATATGATTTTTAAAATTAGGCGGTTTTACATTCTACCCAACTTATAAAAATTTTGTTCTCGAAATTAAAACTAAGCCACGATACAAAGTCAAGGATGGTATAAGATAGAAATTTACAAAGTAAATTCACACCTTGGTCTACGAATAGGTACAAAAAATATTTGCGCATGTCATCCTCGTGCTCCCAAGTTGATTCTCCTGGCGCGCCATGCTTCTATGCCACGCGAACCAAGGGAATAGACTGGTTCCTCAACACTTTCTCTCGATGATCAAGGATTTCCATGGGTTGCTCTTAGAATACGTCATGTACTCTCTCAAGTGAAGATGGTAATGCCAGTCGATATGCCACTTCTCCTACTCTCTCTAGCACGTCAAATGGCCCAATGTATCTTGGACTCAACTTGCCACGCCCTTCGAGTCGAATGGTGCCTCTAGTAGGTGATATCCTCAAGAAGACATGATCGCCTTCTTTGAACTCCAAGAGGTGACGATGAAGGTCTGCCCACTGCTTCTGTCTGTCTTGCGCTACTCGCAAGTGCCCTTATATCTTCTTCACTGTCTCAACGGTGTTGACTACCAATTCTGGTCCCAGAATCTGATGTTCTCCCATGTCACTCCAACACATGAGAGACCTACATTTTCTTTCATACAATGCTTCAAACGGATCCATCTGAATGCTTGCTTGATAGCTATTATTGTAAGAAAACTCTACAAGATGTAGGTGGTCCTCCCATGATCCTCCAAAGTATAACATACAAGCCCTCAACATATCCTCCAGTGTCTGAATAGTATGCTCGGACTACCCATCTGTCTGCGGGTGATAAGATGTACTGAACTTCAGACGAGTCCCAAGACTCTCTTGCATGCTTCTCCAAAAGTGTGATATAAAATATGAATCCCTGTCTGATATAATGCTGACTGGTATACCGTGCAATCTCATGATTTACCTCATGTATAAGTCAGCCAAAGGTTCTGTAGACTGGCCAACTCTAAATGGCAAGAAATGGGCTGACTTGGTGAGCCGATCCACTAATACCTATATTGCATCTCTTCCACTTGGACTCTTGGAAAAACCAGTGACGAAGTCCATAGTGATGTGCTCCCACTTCCACTCAGGGATCAGAAGTGGTTGCAATAGCCCCGCTGTTCTCTGATGCTCCGCCTTTACCTGCTGACATACTAGATATTTTTCTATAAAGCGAGCTATCTCTCTTTTCATCCCATGCAACCAAAAGTGCTATCGTAAGTTACGGTACATCTTCGTGCCTCCAGGATGAATAGAATATATTAAACTATGAGCTTCTACCAACAGCTCCTGTCGAATCTCTCCATTAGGAATATAAAGACGATCACCATATCGTAATGTCCCGTCATCATGAATACGCAATCCCGTCTGCTCTCTGGCCTCTGTCCTTTCTTTCAATCTCCTGAATATGGCATCCATAGGCAAAGCTGCCTTGATCCTCTCTACTAGTGATGACTGTACTTGCAAGTTGGCTTATGTCCCATGTGCTCTGGATAATATCACTTATATGCCAAGCTCTTGCAAGTCCTCTAATAATTCTCTCTGTGTCATCAAGAAGTAAGTTGTTGGTTTCCGACTTAACGCGTCTGCTACAACGTATGCCTTGCATGTGTGATAATGTAGCTCTATCTCAAAATCCTTCATCAACTAAAGCCATCGACGTTGCCTCATATTTAGCTCTTTCTGCGTGAAGACATACTTAAGGCTTTTATGGTCTGTATAGATCTCCACTCGTTCCTATATAAGTAATGTCTTCATAGCTTCAGAGCAAATACAACGGTTGCAAGTTCTAAATTATGAGTTGGATAATTCTTCTCATGCACTCGTAACTGTCTAGATGCATATGCAATCAACTTGCCATGCTGCATCAACACGCATCCCAAGCCTTTTCCTGATGCGTCACTGTAATCACATAACCTCATGATCCTGATGGAATAGTCAATACTGGTGCTGATCAGTCGCTTCTTCAACTCCTCGAAAGCGGTTTGACACTCGTCGGTCCATACGAACCCTTGATTCTTGCATGTTAACCGAGTCATAGGTGCTTCTATCCTTGAGAAGTTCTTCACGAACCGTCGGTAATATCCCGCAAGTCCAAGAAAACTTCTCACATCCGATGCTGATTTAGGAACGGGCCATGTCTCGACTGCCGAGATTTTCTCTGGATCAACAGAAATACTATCTCCCGTAACGACATGCCCAAGAAATGAGACTCTGTCCAAGAAAAACTCACATTTACTGAGCTTCGCATATAACTGCTCTCTCTTCAAGATCTCTAGAATAATCTGTAGGTGCTTCTCATGCTCCTCGTGGCTCTTCGAATAGACAAGTATGTCATCTATGAAGACGACCATGAACTGGTCCAAATACTGATGGAATACTCGATTCATTAAGTCCATAAAGATAGCTGGAGCATTGGTCAATCCAAATGGCATGACTAGAAACTCGTAGTGTCCATATATTGTCCTAAATGTCGTCTTCGGGATGTCCTGCGTCCGTACCTTCACCTGGTGATATCCCGATCTCAAGTCTATCTTCGAGAACACCTTGGCTCCACTAAGCTGATCAAATAAGTCATCAATGCGCGGCAACAGATATTTATTCTTTACGGTCACTACATTCAAGGCTCTGTAGTCAATGCACATACGCACTGACTTATCCTTCTTTGGTATAAACAACACTGGTGCTCCCCAGGGTGATGCACTCGGTCGGATGAAACCTTTCTCTTCTAGTTCTTTCAACTGTGACTTCAACTCATCCATCTCCTTCTTCGCCAATCTATAAATATGCGACGCTATGGGTGCTGCTCCTGGTGTCAATTTAATTAAGAATTCTACGTCTCTGTCCATAGGTAGTCCTGGCAATTCCTCTGGAAAGATGTCTTAAAACTCTGAAATGATAGGGTGATAAATAAAATCGTCCATTACAAGCTGAAAACCATCAAGGGCTTCTGTGGATCCTCGTGCAAACTCAAGTTCAGGCTGGCCTGGTACCTTAAAAAGAATGCTTCCTCTAAAATAGTCGAAGAAAGCATGGTACTTGCTTAGCCAGTCCATTCCAAGCACAATATCAAAAGTTGGCATTGGAAGGACTAAGAGTCGGGCACTCATCTCTCTGCCACGAATTACTACAGGAAACGATCTACAAATTCGACTAACAGGTATAACTCCTCCTTAGGTAAGAATTCTAACACAACTAGGTAAAGGTGTAGTGGCAATATTTTATTTGGCAATAAAACTAGAAGATATGAATGAGTGGGTGGCTCAAGTATCAAACAATGTTACAGCAGAAAAAGTAAAAGCAAGAGTAATACCTGCTATAACATCAATCTCCTGATCCAAGTCATCCGCTTTTAGCGCAAAAGCTTGCCCATTCCTCTGTGGTAACTCATGACTGGCCCTCGTGCACTGATCCTCCTGAGTAGGTAGCGGTGGTCCGCGTTAAAATCCTCCTGCTGCTGGAGGTCGAGGTGCTCCTGGTCTAGTCATCTGCTGAACTGGCTTTGGTGCTGAAAGTGCTTGCCTCTGTACTGGCGATGTAAGTGTCAATGTCTGCTGTATTGGACAGTCTCTCGTCATATGCTGTCCGGAACCACACCTCATACATTGTCCTAAGCGAGTCCGACAGTCTCTCGAAATATGTCTGCGCTTCCTACAGTAATTGCAGTGGGGCTTCTCCAAAATCTGGTATGGTCCTGCTCTGTGCTGGTACTGCTGTTGCTGTGCCAAAGGACGTATGATAGGCCCTCCTTATTGTGTCCTTGTTGGTCCTTGATGTGTCCTTGCTGGTCCTTGTTGTGTCCTCAGTTGACCTCCTTTTTTCCTGCTGATGGTCTCTTGTAATCTAGCTTATGTCAGTAATTCAGCATAAGAGATCCGGGACTGTGAGCTAGTGTAGTGTTGGAGCTCCTGCGTCAGTCCGTGGTGAAACCTCTTAGAATTTCCCAAGTCATTCGGTATCAGGGTAGCACCATATTTACTGAGGTGACTAAACTCTGCATCATACTCGTCAACTGTCTTGTTTCCCTGCTCCAGATGAAGAAACTGATCGTACAATGCGTCCCTGACAGTGTCCGGGAAGTACTTCTCAAAGCACTCCAAGAATTGCTCCCAAGTATGATACGTGCCTAACTGGCGCTCCATTGATTCCCACCAGTGGTGAGCGTTACTATCTAGCAGCATCCTTATGTATGTCATCCATAGATCTGTAGGTAGCTGCGATACTTCTAATAACTTTTGAGTGTGAGTAATCCAGTTTGTAGTCTCTTCTGGGCTCTCAGTACCTTTGTAGGGCTTGGAATCCATCTGTATAAAGTCCTTTACTGAACCAACTCTAGCTCGAGGTACTGGAACTAGTGCTTGAGCTGGTACAGTAGCCTGTGCAGCCATTCTCTCAAGTGCTGCTAGAAATTCTTGTCTCTGCTCTGCCGCTTACTGCCTCTGCTCTATAGCTAGTACGGCTGCCTGTTATCTCTGTTCCTGCATCATCATTTAGAAGAAATGGAACAGCTGTGTCTGGCCATCCTGCGGCGTCGATGATGCTGGAAGGGTCCCATTAGGTGAAGCTGAAGGATTAGATGGAACTGGATTGTAAGTCTGTCCATCTGGCCCCAGAAGTCTAGGAGTCGTCGAGGTGTCTTCTCGAATTTGGCCATTGACTCCTGAAGGTGTGTCGCCATCGGCGGCAGTACATCCACTACGCATATCCATCTCTCTGCAGGTGTGGACGAAATAATTAGAAGAAGTACAGGAAATCAAACAGGATGCAAGCATTTAGGAGGTTGAAAGGAAGGATGAGTTTTAGTCAAGCGTGGATGATATCTTATACTTTATTCCTATACGCAGGATTGTTCGGTACAGTAACATAACCGAGACAATATATTCTCAACCTGCATGGGCCACCACTAAAAATATGTTACGCCCCAGTCCCAAAATACGTAGGACTAGGAATACGTAACACGCCAGCCGTATGTATATGAACTCCAATATATGGAAACCATACACACACGTACGATGTACATGAATATCAAATCCACCAATGGTAATATACTGTCAATAAGTCACACGCAATCTATATCTCATCACAGCACAAATAAACAAATAAATAAGAAATAAATAACTAAATCTCAAAGATGAAGTATCAAAGTATGATAGTCGGATGGAAATAAATCCACTGCAAATCGAATATACTAAAAACTACTAAATGACAGAAGAGATCAAACTCTAAGATAAGATAAATGTCTATAAAAGAAATAGCAACTAAAATCTCTAACAGCTGCAATGAATCAAAGATACTCCGAAGGTAAGACCTCCTCAGTCTGATAAGAAGCGTCAGGTCCGGGTCTGTACTCCTGTGGATACTCCTGCCCGTCTATATCTAGAAAGGGACCAGGTCCTTAGAGGGACATAACAAGATACATATAAATATACCAATAAAGTACTAAAAATAAACATCCAATGGGTCGCCTAACCATCTATGTGAATGCAGTTTGAGAACAACTTTCCAACAAGTGGGCTATCTGGCTAAAATGGGATTGGCATGATTCTCTTGGAGATTCAGAGGCCTACAAAGTATGTTGTTTTTTGAACGACAGAGGCCGCCTGATAATATATAATATATAGTGGTCATCATGACCGCGCATCTCTGACGGAGCGTACGGGTTACACAAGGAAAGTGCAAAGGAGCCCAAATGCCTTACTTGTTGTTCTTTCCACCCCATGTTCTAAGCATGCACATCTATGACACGATAATACCTCTAAATAACTGTCAGGTCTACTAGCATGCAAAGTTTCTATCGACAGTTATCCCTATCCGTCGCACGACCTATACGTACCAGTGGCCAGCCGAGTACGCAAGTCCGTGTCCTACATGTGACTCAAACTCGTGTAATAATAGTGTCATGGCCAATGAAACATAAATGCCTCATGATAATGGGGTGGTCTCATAAAGGAGGTCCAAATGCATATACATAATAAAAACAGAATACGACGTCACCGTCGTTGCACCCAAGTTCCCTTGGACGCGCAGTTTATATAGTAGTTAAAATAAATGAACTAAGTAGACAGAAATAAATACATGCATCATATAGAATATAAATTACAGTACAATGGCAAGGTATACTTGCCTGGCAAACAATCTGTATAGAGTAAGCGTCCAGATGTCAAGGACACGGGATCAGAAACTAAGGTCTCCGAATAAACGTCTCCGGATGCTGAAATAAACATCACAAACGTTTCCGGAATCAGCAAAATAGCTAGAAAATACTACCCTTTCGTCCAATTTGGACACAGGGGCAAAACGATAATTTTGGATCAAAACGGGGTCCACATGTGGGCTACTTTGTACCGAAAAGCGTGCCAGGTGTAAAGGTCTCTAAATGGGACAAATTATAGGTGAAATAAATTATAAATTTCATGACGAACTCAACGGTATGTCCAATTTTAGATTCCGGTGAGCCGAACACAATTTTGCCCAAAAAGTCAACTTTGGGGCTCGCTAAAAGGCGGCTTGGTCAACTATCTCAGAATTGCGTAAAAATTGGATCACAGGACCAGCGCAATACCACAAGTCCAATGGTGTAAGTTTTATCACATTCTGACGAGCGTACACTAAATGGCGCGAGATTTTGCAAAAGTTACGATATAGGAACTTTTTGCGGATACGGGTTGATTCCGACGCGCACACGCATTTAAATTAGTTTCCGTGAAAGCCCACACGTTTGGGTATAACATGTGCGCCTTTCGGTGCACTTGGTACATGACGGGACAGTCCCATTTGGCGGAGCGCGCTCCGTATCATAATTTTTGAAGGTTTCGAAAACATGTTTTTCGTAATTTTTAACCCAATTTAATTATACATACAACATCAATTAAAATATTATAATTGGCAGAAAATAATCAAGGTTAGGTGGTCTTCACATAGCAAGAAGAAAATCTATGTTTGGATCACTGTGGTGGGAGATACGAGTCCGTAAACATTGATTGTTACAGCAGTTTTTCTGAGAATAAAAGTTGTCATTTTTTTTCCAACTTGGTCTCGGTTTTCACCTAGGGTTACGCGCTGTTCGAAGGAAACTAATATACAGTATTGGAAGAGGGATAGGTCGTGAACATACTGGTGAAGACGGGGTCGAATTTGGTCGAGTGATGGAACGGGAATCAGGGCCTGAACAGGGGTACGCTGCAGCGATTCTGTCGCGGTGCTCGCACGGGGGGGTGGGGGGACGCGGACGGCGGCGTGGATTCCGGCTGCGGGGCGGTCTGGGCTGGAGGTCGACGTGGGGTTGTGGGGAAGAGATTAGAGCTGGGGTTAGGGTTTGTAATAAGTTATAATATATACATATATATAGAGGAGGAGGGGGCGCTCGCGGATGCTACAGGGCTCGGAGGGAACTTGGCCGCGGGTGTAGTGGGCTGGGTGCCTGGGGTTTCACTTAGGGGGGTTTAGGAATTTAGTTAAGGATTTTAGATATAAGGGTTAGCTTAGTGATTATTATTATTCTTTTTTCCTTTTTCAATTCTTTTCTTTTCTTTATACAATTACTTATATATATATATATATATACATATATATATATATATATATATATATATATATAATTTTAAAAAATTATATTAGTACATAAAAAAAAAATTATCAACCGTCCACAAGGTCTCCTACATGAAATAAATTAAGGTAAAATAATAGTTGCTCCATAAATCTCTAAATACATAATTACCTAGTAGTTAAAATCCAATAAATTCATATCTTCTAATTAACTAATAAATACTATAAATAAATTAAATAATTAATTAAATACTTAATACGGTTTTTAAAATTAGGGTGTTTTACAAGAGGTCCAGCAACGCCAGGCAAAAAACTTGAGGAACAGCCTAGTGACAGCACTAGAGCAGGCGAAACCACCAGCTAGACGGCCATCGACGGGATCTATCATTAATTTCTGCCAGTTGAAGTCCCGTACCTTTTCAGGTAAGGAGGAGCCCACTGAAGATCATGAGTGGCTCACAAACACTCAACACCAATTGGAAGCAACTGAGCTTCTGAGGGAACGTTGGATGACTGCCGTCAGGATGTAGTTGACAGGCAATGCATATCACGGGTGGCTGTAGGAGGAGAGACGGCTCAGACCAGACCGAGTCACTTGGGAGGAGTTCTCTAGACTTTTTCAGGAGATGTACATTACAACCATTACCAGAGCGAAACTTAGGGATAAGTTTAACCGCCTCATTCAAGGCAACATGACGATAGAAGAGTACAATGCAGAGTTCATCAATAGACGTCGCTAGTTAAAAAATTAGTGATGTCATTAACAGACGTCGCTAAACGTCGCTAATTAAAATTTTACGAAGTTAGTGACGTCACTAAAAACGTCGCTACAAATCGAAAAAAGTAACGTCGGTAAATACGTCGCTAAACGTCGCTAAATCAAAAAATTCAGCGACGTTTAGCTACCTTAAAGAAGCTTATAGCGACTATTATTTTAAAAAACTGAAGTACAGTCGCTAAACATAGCTATGTGTCGCCAATAGCGACATATAGCGACGTTTATTTTTGGAGTCGCTCAAGTCTTTAATATTAGTGATATTTTATGATGACGTTGCAAAAAATATTGCTATTTCATCATATTTTGGTAGTGGAAGGTCATGGTAAGTATTATGCAGGTGATGCAGACGGGCAGGTAAAAGTCACCGAACGGTGACATGTTTATTTCAGTAAACTTCCATATCTAATGCTTGCTTCTAAAATAAACTAAGGCAAGATAGAAAGAGCACATAATAACTTGCATGTTTCATATAAATAACGTGTTGATTGGTATAGTTGGGTTAGCTCGCCTTCACCAGTGTATTTCGATGTACTGACCCTCGTTGCAATAGGTTTCCCGCGCCAAGGCGATCCTGCAAGGAACCTAGCGACTTTCCAATCTAGTCCACCTACCGGCACGTCATGATCGTGCCTTCGGAGAGACATTTTGAAGTTTCAGGAGCTCGTGCACATAACTTATACAGCTCCGTGGAAAGGCGATAGCTTCGCCAGAAGGAGTCTATAGCTTTTGAAGTTTTAGTAAAATAATATAATGTACAAGACGGTTATCTCATTTTGCGTCCACTTTTGTAAGCCCGTGCGACAATTATCCGACTCGTTCAATAGTTTGTATAAAGATGTTCATTATCAATAAAGAGAACTTTTTTATGTTTTAATATTTTGTTCAACTATCTGCGTACTCTGAATATATGCCCGTTGTATAAAATACCTTGGCCTTATGCGATGTGCAACTTAGGTACGCACGGCGTCACGTCCGGGGGACGACTATCGATTCTATAGAATCGGAGCGTGAGACATTCTGGGCTCCATAGTTCTTCGCTAATCCGTCGCTAAGTCGTCACTCCCAGTGACGAATTAGCAACGGATTTTAGCGACAGACCCTGATACATGTTTGGTACATTTGTGTGTCCCAGACGTTTTAGCGACGGAATTATCCGTTGCTAGGTAGTCGCTGACCTGAGATTGTCCATCGAAAATCCGTCGCTGACCTGTGATTTTTTAGATTTTCTGTCGCTAGTATGTCGCTAGTCCGTCGCTAAAGGTAATATTTTCCAGAAATCAATTTCAGTTGAGCATATACCTATTATACATTTACCAATATTTACATAAATAAATTTCACACAAGTAAATTCCACACAAAGTATGAAAACCCACACTAACATGTCCAAATGTTATATATACAATGAACTAATAAAGTAGAGTAATCCAAACATACCACAAACTCAAAAAATACAACGGTAGAGGTGGAGGCGGTGTTATACAATTCAAGTCCAAAAATACGACGGTGTTATACAATTCCACAAAGTCAAATAAATACAATCAAGTCAAATAAATACAATCAAGTCAAAAAATACAACCAACTCAGAAAATACCACAAACTAAAAAATCTATCTAGTCGACGGTGGAGGCGGTGGCGGCTGTCGGCTACCCATGTACTGTGCCACAATCATAGAGATGATATTCTATTGATCATCGGGAGCAACGACAAATGGAGTAGTGGCAGGAGCCGTCGAAGGAGCTGGAGGACCCATCGATGTCGTCGGAGGAGCTGGAGCCGCGGAGTAAGCTGGAGGAGCCGTCGGAGGAGCAGGTGCTGGAGCATCACGCGTGTCTATCAACTGTCGGACCAGCCCATGTAGCTCATGCACAGTCGTTGTGAGCTGCTATAGAGACATCGTACCAGAAGGAACGCCGAAGCCTGACACTGATGGAGTTGGAGTAGCCGTCGGAGGAGCCCTGGAAAGAACCGACGGCTGGGATGCCAACGATCCGGTACCGTACACGCAGCCGCATTTTTCTCTCCCGACAACTTATACCCACCGATTGTTTCTCTCAGTCGACGTACTGCTCTCAGCTCCCCCCTCTGACGATCATACGTCTCCTATATTTATTTATATAAATAGGTTTAGAGTTAAGGATTTTAGAGTTATATGTGTTATATTTGATTTTGGTTAGAGTATCATATTAGATACTAGATATCATATTATATAATTTAACCAAGGTTCAAAGTATCGGAACCGGAATCGGTATCGAACCATTCCTTAACTCTAAACCTATTTGATTCTTAGTATTTTAAAATTGAATGAAATAGTAATCACCCTTGTCGATTAATTTACATGCGATAGATAATTTTTCCTCTTTTATATACTTTTACAATCTTAATATAATCTAATATAACTTCATAAACCATTAGAATGGATAAAAAATCAACCTAGAAACTAGAAAATGTCATAGTTTGACTGTTTGACCTAGAGTTGACCTAGTCATTCTCACCTTGTTATTTTGGTTTTCGCTTGGGCTTGTACCTACAGGCAATGGTCCTTCTTACCATAGTTGAAGCATGCTCCGTCATTGCCAGGCTTGGGCATGAAAGAAGCTGACTTACCTTCATAAGGTTGAAGTTTTTTTTTTTTTTTTTGCTATGAGAAGTCGTATGCTTCCTTTTGGAGTCTCTAATTTGCACCATGTTCGTCTTAGCAAACTATTTGGACAAAATGTCCATCTTTATTAGGTTTCTAGCTTCAACTTGGGATCCCGCAGAATCAAGTAGTGACGTAGTTTCGTGGAAACTGGTTATAGCGTAGAATTCCGTGAAAGTTATATGTGGTAATCCTTGACGTCTGCAAGCAGATTTTTTTTTTTTTTTTTACATCAACACTATATATATATATATATATATATATTTCAAAACCCTAACCTAAATCTCCAGACCTCCTCTTCCCATCTAGAGCCGTCATCGCAGTCAGAGAAGCCCCGCCAAGCCATCCAACCATCCCGACGACTCCGACCTCGCGTCCTGCAGAATCCCACACGAGGCACCTTCACTCTAGAATTGTTTTCCGTCGACTCGCTCAACCAAACGCCGTTCCGTCTTCACCGGTACGCTCACCCCTTAACCCTCTTCCATAGTTATATTATAGCCAACCTCGAAAAACGTGTGCCCCTAGGTGAAAAATAACGTCTAAAGTGGGCGGAGCAGACCCAATTCTGGGATCGCAGAAAACTGCGGTGACCACCCATATTGCTGAGTTCGTATCTCCCACCACAGAGATCTGAATTCGGTGATTCTTTTTGATACCTGTAGAACATTTGACCTAGTTTATTTTCTGTTAAATAACCCTATGCTATTAGTTGCTGTGGACATAGTTAAATTCGTCACAAAACTGCGCGCACCCACTTTTTCCATATTTCTAAAAGTTGAAAAACGGAGCGCGCTCCGCCAAACAGGACCGCCTCGCCGTGTACCAAGTGTACCGAATGATGCACGCAGCGTAACCGGACACGTAAAAATTCGTGAAGACTGATTCGGACGCGTGTACACGCCGGAATCAGGCCGTATCCGTGGACACACCCCGTGTCGCAACTTTTGTGGAACTCACGCGTATTTTGTGCACGCTTATCAGATTGCGATGAAACTTACGCCACTGGACTCGTGGTAATGCGTTGGTCCTGTGACCCAATTTTCACACAATTCTGAGATGGTTGACCAAATCGCCAATTTGCAGGCCCCACAGTTGACTTTTTGGACAAAATTTTGTTCGGCCCATCGGAATCCACATTTGGATATACCGTTGGGTTCGTATTGACATTTAGAGTTGTTTGACCTATAGTTTGTCCCATTTAGAGACTGTTACCCTCGGCACACTTTTCGGTGCAAAGTGGGCCACACGTAGACCCCACTTTTGCCCGAAATTACCGTTTTGCCCTTGTGTCCAAATTGGACAAAAGGGATATGTTTTTTAGCTATTTTGCTCATTTCGGAAACGTTGGTGATGTTTATTTCAGCATCCGGAGACGTTTGTTCGGAGTCCTTAGTTCCAGGTTCTGTGTCCTTGACATTTGGGCGTGTACACTTTACAGAGTTCTTGCCAGGCAAGTATACCTTGCCATTATACTGTATTTACATTCCATATGAGGCATGCATATTTATTTTCTGTTTATTTAGTTTATTTATTTTAACTGCTATATAAACTGCGCGTCCAAGGAAACTTGGGTGCAACGACAGTATCGTCGTACTATATTTTTATTTATGTATATGCATTGGACCTATTTTCTGAGACTACCCCATTTTCATGAGGCATTATGTTTCATTGGCCATGACACTATTCTTACACGAGTGTGAGTCACATGTAGGACACGGACTTGCGTACTCGGCTGGCCACCGGTACGTATAGGTCGTGCGACGGATAGGGATAACTGCCAATAGAAACTTTGCATGCTAGTAGACCTGGCGGTTATTAGAGGTTTATCGTGTCATGGACATGACATGCTTAGAGCATTGGGTGGAGAGAATAACAAGTAAGGCATTTGGGCTTCTTTACACTTTTCCTTCTGTAACCCGGAAGCTCCGCTGGAGATACGGGCGGTGATGACCCCTATACTACTTGGCGGGCCTCTGCCGTTTAAAAGACGACATGCCGTTGAGGCCCCTGGTTCTCCTAGAGAGTCATGCCAATCCCAGTTTTCAGCCAAATAGCCCACTTGGTAGAAAGTTGTTCTCAAACTGCATTCACATAGATGGTTAGGCGACCCCAATGGATGTTTACATTTCAGTACTTTATTGGCATGTGCTTTTTGTATCTTGTTACGTCCCTCTGAGGACCTGGTCCCTTCCAGATATAGGTGAGCAGGAGTACCCGCAGGAGTATGGACCTGGACCTGACGCTACCTATCAGTCGGAGGCGATCTTACCTTCTGATTATATGTGATTCATTGCAGCTGTTTAGAGATTTTAGTTGCTATTCTTTTCGAGACATTTATTCTTATATTAGAGTTTATTCTCTTCTCTCTTTAGTAGTTTATTATGGTCGATTTGCAGTGGATTTGTTTCCACCCGACTATCACACTTTGAGATTACTATTTGAGACTGCTTCCTTGATATTCAGTTATTGATTTCCATTATTCTATTATTTGTGCTGTGGATGAGATATAGAACTGCGTGTGACTTGTTGTGACATATATTACCACTGTGGATTGGATATTCATGTACAGCATACGTGTGCATATGGTTTCCATATATTGGAGTTCGTATACATACGGCTGGCGTGTTACGTATTCCTAGTCCTACGTATTTTGGGACTGGAGCGTGACAAGAGCCCGGCAAAAGCAACCCGACTCCTCGAACTCACCCACCACTGCACCGACCTGATCACCACCGTCCCTCTGTAGTCCCGCCGGAGCAGCTCGATCCCGTCCCGCCGACGACGAGATCCCCCGCACCACCACCACGAACTATCACCACCACCACCATGAGTTATCTCCACCCCGAACACCATTAGCTCCGGCCAACCTCCCCTTCTCCACCACCCATCACCACCGTGCAGCACCACCACCCCCTGCAACCTCCCTCCGCCTCTTCCCTCCGCCCTACTCGCCTGAGTTCCCTGCACCACCCTCATCAGCTCCACTCCGGCCAAACCTCCATCGAGCCCCACTCCTCCCTGCATTCCCAGTCCGGCCATCTCCTCCCTGCTCTCCTCCCAACTTCCCTCGAGCGGCCACCCGTCGAGCCAGCACCACCACCCCCTGCCTAACTCACACAGCAACACCATCGTCGTCGTCAACACCGTCATCGTCTTGTGCCAGTATGCAGGTGCGTACCTGTCCCCCTCCTTCATGGTGTAGTATATATATCTATTGGTATGTGTATAATATATATATATATATATATATATATATATATATATATATATATAGTATATGTGATTATTTAGTATATGTTTGTAAGGTATTTGGGTGTAGGTATGTACGTTTTAGCATACGTATTAAATGTATAATGGTACATATATATATATATAGCTTTTTCTCAAACTAATAGATATATTTAAATGTATTTTTGGCATACATATATATATATATATATATATATATATATATATATATATATATATATATATATATATATATATATATATATATTGTATAAGAGTATTGTTCAATTGGTATAGTATAGTATGTACATATATTTACTATGTGTACATTATTCAATATGATGTATATATATATTGTTCAACTAGTATATATTATATATGTAATTAATTGGTATACATATATTGTATATGTATTTAATTTGGTGTATATATATATTGTAAGTATTAATGCTAGTTAATAATATGTATAAAATGTTTTATGTATCTATCTACTAGATGACCCAAGTATGACCACGTAGCATGTTAGCAGACGGCCATATGCACACCGACATACTAGCAGGACCGTATCATTGATTGTCTGATTGCACAGCAATTTCAGACACAACACCCGTGCAATTGACGCACACTTGACCCTAGTTGACCAGAGTCATACCTAGCATAGTCCCGAGTTCAGTGTATTTATGATTGTGTGATTAGTGTAATGTCTGATGCAATGTTGTATTATTTTTATGATATATCTATAGGACTGTTGGATCATCCAGACGATACTCTGGAATAGGACATTGGTATTACCAGCTAAGGACCCAAGGCGAGTACATTCTCTGATAATTTCCAATTATTGATAATATCTATAATTCCAGTATCTAGAAATATTACATTTGATTCTTGACACTGTGCTACACGGACTAGTATATAGATTGGATCTGCAGTCATGAGATATTACATTGATTATCGTATTGACATTGTACACGACATTGATATTTAGACCTTGTACATGATATATTGGATATTGCTCGTGTATCGTGACGTGTCGTGATTGGATCCACTGTACTAGTTGGGGGCGGAAGAAATATTAGTAGATTATGTGATCATACCCAACTCTACATGCATCATAGCTCACCCCACATCTCACGTCGGGTGCGGCCTGACCATTACATGCGTCATAGCTGTTATATATGATTAGCCTGACCACTACTTGCATCATAGCTAACCAAATGGTTATCCTGACCTTACATGAATCATAGCTAATCATATATAACAAGCCTGATCTTGTCCCAAGTCGATCACATGATAGACTGATATTTCAAACACTTAGAATAGTTACAGTTCTCTATTTTAGATCATATACCACATCACCCGTATATGATATTGTACCTCGTTCTCTTCATTTTATATATGTATTGACTGTATCATATTGCATGTCTCTTTATTATGCCATTGTATTTATTCATTGTCTTCTCTCAGTATATAGCATCATCTGTTTATTATTTTTAGCCCTTATCAATTAAATGGAACTATTATTTGAGATGTACTTTGCTCCTTCCTGATTGGAAATATTTTTCCAGACTATGCCTTAGAGGACTGGTGTCCGACATTTATGGACCACAGGGTGAGTAGCTGCAGACTTGGACTTGGTAGTTCAGTTGTGATTCCGGGAGGTTTAGCCGGAATCACTAGTTATCTAGTTAGTTCTTTTAGCAGATTATTTTGGTACCAGATTTGTCTCCGGCATACTCTTTGAGACATGGATTATATTGTTGAGTTAGACTATTTCTATTTTAAACTTGTGTTGCATCTTACTTGTTTCTTAGAGATCTTATCGTGTTGTAGTTATGTGATTGAGTATGGTGTTCATATTATATTGTGGTATCCGTGTCTCCTTATGGAGTTGGATGCTCGTGTGAGATTGTTTAGATAGCATCATGACCTAGACAGCATTCTACCGTCGATGCTGTGGCGTAGGCTGGACGTACCCACGTACTCGTGTCCCAAATTTCGGGTGCGGGTCGTGACAGAATCGAGGCGTGACACATTCTGGGCTCACATAGTTCTTCGCTAATCCGTCGCTAAGTCATCACTCCCAGTGACGGATTAGCAACAGATTTTAGCGACAGACCCTGATACATGTTTGGTACATTTGTGTGTCCCAGACATTTTAGCGACGGAATTATCCGTTGCTAGGTAGTCGCTGACCTGAGATTGTTCATCGAAAATCCGTCGCTGACCTGTGATTTTTTACATTTTCTGTCGCTAGTATGTCGCTAGTCCGTCGCTAAAGGTAATATTTTCCAGAAATCAATTTCAGTTGAGCATATACTTGTTATACATTTACCAATTTTTACACAAATAAATTACACACAAGTAAATTCCAGACAAAGTATGAAAACCCACACTAACATGTCCAAATGTTATATATACAATGAACTAATAAAGTAGAGTAATCCAAACATACCACAAACTCAAAAAATACAACGGTGGAGGTAGAGATGGTGTTATACAATTCAAGTCCAAAAATATGACGGTGATATACAATTCCACAAAGTCAAATAAATACAATCAAGTCAAATAAATACAATCAAGTCAAAAATACAACCAACTCAGAAAAATATCACAAACTCAAAAATCTATCTAGTCGACGGTGGAGGCGGCGGCGGCTGTCGGCTAGCCATGTACTGCCCCACAATCATAGCGATGATATTCTATAGATCATCGGGAGCAACGGCAGATGGAGTAGTGGCAGGAGCCATCGAAGGAGCTGGAGGACCCATCGATGTCGTCGGAGGAGCTGGAGCCGTCGGAGTAAGCTGGAGGAGCCGTCGGAGGAGCAGGTGCTGGAGCATCACGCGTGTCTATCAACTGTCGGACCAGCCCATGTAGCTCATGCACAGTCGTTGTGAGCTACTATAGAGACATCGCACCAGAAGGAACGCCGAAGCCGGACACTGATGGAGCTGGAGTAGCCGTCGGAGTAGCCCTGGAAAGAACCGACGGATGGGATGCCAGCGATACGGTACCATACATGATGCCGCATTTTCCTCTCCCGATAACTTGTACCCACCGATCGTTTCTCTCAGTCGACGTACTGCTCTCAGCACCCCCCTTTGACGTCTCATACGTCTCCTATATTTATTTATATAAATAGGTTTAGAGTTAAGGATTTTAGAGTTATATGTGCTATATTTGATTTTGGTTAGAGTATCATATTAGATACTAGATAGCATATTATATAATTTAACCAAGGTTCAAAGTATCGGAACCGGAATCGGTATCGAACCATTCCTTAACTCTAAACCTATTTGATTCTTAGTATTTTTGAAATTGAATGAAATAGTAATGTCGATTAATTTACATGCGATAGATAAGTTTTCCTCTTTTATATACTTTTACAATCTTAATATAATCTAATATAACTTCATAAACCATTAGAATGGATAAAAAATCAACCTAGAAACTAGAAAATGTCATAGTTTGACTGTTTGACCTAGAATTGACCTAGTCATTCTCACTTTGTTATTTTGGTTTTCGCTTGGGCTTGTACCTACAGGCAATGGTCCTTCTTACCATAGTTGAAGCATGTCCCGTCATTGCCAGGCTTGGGCATGAAAGAAACCGACTTACCTTCATAAGGTTGAAGTCTTTTTTTTTTTTTTTTTTTTGCTATGAGAAGTCTTATGTTTTCTTTTGGAGTCTCTAATTTGTACCACGTTCGTTTTAGCAAACTATTTGGACAAAATGTCCATCTTTATTAGGTTCCTAGCTTCATCTTGGGATCCCGCAGAATCAAGCAGTGACGTGGTTTCGTGGAAACTGGTTATAGCGTAGAATTCCGCGAAAGTTATATGTTGTAATCTTTGACGTCTGCAAGAAGATTTTTTTTTTTTTTTTTTTTTTTTACACTATATTCAAAACCGTACGTTATCAAAACAAACATTGAAAACATAGTAATAGACATAGTTAAACTCCACAACAAATTACTGTAACTTTCGGCCGTGAAAATGATTGAAACCCATTAGATTCTTGGGTCCACTGTCACCTCCTAGTTAGCCAATCCTGTTTTTGTGTATGCACAAAGTCTAGGCAAAGACTAGAAATTTCTCCTGGAAAGCAGTTCACTATATCCATAATTATGTTCATACTACTCACTCATTCTCTCTTTGCCTCCATACTTCAAGATCCCTTGTCTGTCTGTCTGCCACTCATAACATAAATCACAAATCCAAAATAAAATAAAATAAAATAAAATTAAACAAAACTAATTGTACAATTCTACAGAAATTTTTTTAGGAAGTGCTAAACTCAATTCATAACGTAAGGTATGGAAAATTCTGACCCCATGCTAGTCATATATATGATCAAGGTCAGTGGCAGCACTAGGTTAAATTTTATATATAATTTGAACGACACGAGAACAGTAACATTACACTAAGTAAAATATCAACTGAATTTATTTATCATTTAATGTTGCATACTTCAAAATCATATATATATATATATATATATATTTTAAATTTTGGGTTTGATAATAGTTCGATCGTGTCCATTCATAGTTCTGCCTCTGATCAAGGGTAGGAACGGCAACGGGACAGATAGGTGACGAGACCATACTTTTTATCTCTGATTTCGAGTAGTGTTCGAATCTCTGTTTCCATCTCCGGCCGGATTCAATTTTTTACCGACATTTCTGTTCCCGTTAAATAATGCACTTTTCGTTTTCGTTCCCCTCCCGTTAACACTTTCGGAACCAAAAAATTTCTTCCTCTGTCTCGTTAAAAAAAAAAATTGTACAGTATAAGCCTAAAAAGGTATTTTTATTCCAATTTTTTACATATGGAGTCTCAAACTTGCAATTAAAAGAAAAGTAATGTCTAACTAATATTAATGAGTTGTACATACGGTATATAAGTAATCGGGATCAGAAGTTACTGCAGGAAGTACTATACCAATATTCGACCCCGAATCGGACAGTTAAATTTTTGGGAATATTTTACTTTAATCCCACTAAATAGTATAATTTTATAGTTACATCCCACACTTTTTTGTTTATTAGACTTACATCACACTTTTTGTCATAAAAAATATTTGAAGACAGTTTTTCGTGACAAAATAAATATTTTTTTGACAAAAGGTGAAATGTAAGTCTAATAAACAAAAAATTGTGGAATGTAAATCTAAAATTATATTATCAAGTAGAACTAAACTCAAAAAATTTCTAAATATTTTTATTTTTCAATTCCGTTTATGTTTCCATTTTTAAATCTCTAATCTCGTATCCATCGGAAAAAAAAAATCAGATTCCAACGGTTCGAAAAAAATTGCCATCCTTAATATGATCTTATGGTTCATAAGACGCAAGGAATCGATTCGACCGACCGTGATTGAATAAAAAATCGTTCTTGTTTATTTGTAGAGAAAGCATATAGAATTACTACTGTGTTTCCAATAAATTGTAAACAATTAAATTACTCACACAAAGTGGAAGGAGAAGAAAAGGAGCAACAGACAAGGTTCCAGACATGAAACATGCACAAATTAGTAAAGAAAGATATGGGCAAGATCTCACCATACTAATGTATGTTGATATTACTTTACTAGTAAGATTTGCTTTATTGTCCCCTCTATGACCTATTATTATTGTTATTCCTTCTATCATCATCATCATCATCATGATAGCTACAATTATTAGTTAAACATCAACAAACGTGCATCCCTACTAACAATCTCCATCATATCTCATGGATCTCATTCTAAGTAATCTCCATCATATCTCATGGATCTCATTCTAGTATATATACCTTATTCACATAACCCCTCCAACTTTATGAGCTAACTAAAATGTTTCATCATCCCAAAAAAAGAAAAAAGTATTACTAATTAACAATCAATAGTTTAGAATTTCACTATTTGAATCTATTATTTTGAGAGAGTTGACGCAGAGAATGTTTTTTTTTTAAGTTTCGACAAGTTACTCCTACCATTAGCTTATCACTCTGTTAGCTTCATCATAGTATTATTTCGTCTTCAACTTTTATATAGATATATGTAAGGATGGAATCAAAAATTCGAACTCGGATGGATTTGAATGGACTAGAATAGACTCAATGTGGACCGACTCATATAAAAAAAAAAATATATATATATATATATATATATATATATATATATATATATATATATATACATCAGAGGGAGAAAATTGTTTTTTTGGTATGGACTAGCCTCTATGTAGATCCGTCCCTGAATGTTGTTAGAGGATACAAATTAAATTAGTGGTGTATGATTTATTTTCTGAAATTTTAGTTTCAAGTAACCTAGATCCGGAGTCAGGGGGATTTTCTTGACAATCACATCAATTTTTTTTTTTCTCCTCTTGCATTCTTTGGGAGAAGACTTCTGCTGTGAATACTCACAAGAACTTGAGAACTTTTTTTTTTCCTCTTCTTCTTTTTTTCCCTTATTTAATTTCTTTCCTCTTTTATTTACGAGAGCACCTTTCGATTTCACATCTCCAAGTTCAATGCCAAAAACACAAGAACTTTAGAAATTAATCCAAAGAACTTTAGAAAGTTTTAGTTCTTTGGGAATTGTTACAACTTACAAATGATATATATATCTATATGTAGCCTTTGAGCAAAAGAAATACATGAACTAAAAAAAAGGAATATATACAATTATGTCACACTAATAATAAAATTTAAATTCTTAGTTCTTCTCAGTTAAAAGTCTAATATTCATGACACAACCAACATATAGGACCTGTTTGGATGCATCTTATAACACAGTTTTCTGAGTTATAAATCAAACGATGGAGCAAAAGTTGTTTGGCTCCGAAACACTTTGAATGTACACCTTTTTTTTTTTCTCAAAATCACTGTTTAAACTCTACTTTCGGAGTGGAGCAAAAACATGCTTTCTAAAAAAAAATTCCACAATGTTTGCAGGCCCCACATCCCACAGCCCACGCCCACACACACTCTTCTAGATTATCATCTCTCTCTCTCTCTCTCTCTCTCTCTCCACCGATGAAGACCTTGGACGAAGTCGACGTTCCTGGACCGCCTAGACGACGACGATGATGACCCTAGGCGAAGTCGACGACCCTGGATAGGGACGAGACGACGACGACGACGAAAGTCGGGGACGAAGACCCTGGACGAAGTCGACGACATCCATCCCTCGACCTTGACGTCGACTGGAGGAGGTCGACCTCGTCCTCGAGTCCTAATTAGGATTAGGGTTAGGATTTCACTCGAAGTCGACTGGGACGACCGTCTGGACAAAGTCGATTAGGGTTAGGGTTTTGGGAAGGGGACGGGGATGACCGCCTAGACGAAGGACGGGGACGGCCAAGCTGTACCTCGACGGGGAAGGGGATGACCGCCTGGAAGAAGGATGGGGACGACCCCTGTACCTCGACGGGGACGGGGATGACCACCTGGACGAAGTCGACGGGGACGGGGACGACTGCGTGGACGATGGGAGTCAAAGATGGAGATGAGACTCAGGACATAGAAATGGACACGTTTGAGAGGGACACAGTTGGACACGAATGAACACAGTTAAAAAAATTATTTTATAAATTTTTTTAACCAAACACAATTTTTAATTTTTGTGTTTTAAAACTATATTTCAGATGAAAGTAATCAAACACAAACTCTAAATCTCTATACTCAGAAAATAATTTTATAATTTACTTCCAGAAAATTATTTTCAGAACAAAATTTCAGAAAGTCTATCCAAATGGACCATACCATCTCCAAACCTCTACAAGTACTACTTTTAATTACAATCATGGAAGTAAAACAAAAATAAAACTAGCACCAAGATGGGGGGGGGGGGGAGTTGTGGAAGTTGAATCGGTCAACCAAAATTTTAAACCAACAAAAAATAATAATAATTACCCAAAAAGTTTAACCCTAATGTTAATATTAATTTTTAATATTAATTTTAATTTTAAAATTTATTATGTTATATGTCATATTAATCGTCACATCAGCTGCCACATAAGAAGAAATAGTTTTGAAAATCACATTTGAGGGATGAATAACAATTTTTTTCTCTTATATTCTTTGAAAGAAACTTCTGTTACGAATACTCATAATAACTAGAGAAACTTTTTTTTTTATTTCTTTCATCTACGAAAGTGTCTTTCTTTTTCACATCTCCAAGTTCAATGCCAAAAACACAAGAACTTTGGAAATTAATCCAAAGAACTTGAGAAAGTTTTAATTCTTTGGAAATTGTTACAACTTACAAATGATATAGATATCTATCAATCGTGCTATTTGGCCTCTGTGCTTGCACCATGCAGTGCACACGCATGACAGAGGAGGACGAAGCGGTAGGAGGGAAGGGGGGCGGAGTAGCAGAAAGAAGAGAAGAGGCTTCAGAAAAGGAGGAGAGAGGCGACCACGAAACAGAAGGAGAGTGGGGCGCATGTCAAATATCGTTTTTGTATATCTATATATATGTAGCCTTTGAAGCAAAAAAAAATATATATATACTATATATAAGGGAATATATATAATTATGTCACAGCTAACAATAAAATTTCTTCTTAGTTCTTCTTAGTTAAAAGTCTAATATTCACTTCACAACAAAAATACGTACCATCTCCAAACCTCTACTAAGCACCTACCAAGTACTACTTTTAATTACCATCATGGAAGTAAAACCCTAAAAAATTATAGAGGGAGAGAGTTGAATCCGCCGATAGAAAACAAAACCCGATGGAATCGGTCTCTCATCCAATGACACATAAAGATCAAGATCTCCGTGGTGCCGGTGCGTCGACAAAAGAAGCCACGGCTGCGATCGGACGGCGGTGCTGGTGCTGGTGCTGCAACTGGTGGTGATGAGGAGGTGCTGATGAGGGTGGCGAAATCCGCTCGCAGGAGGGGCACATGGTGAGGGTGGTGGGAGGGGTCATGTGCATGTACCTGCTCTGCGGCGAGAGCTTGAGCGCCCTCAGCTCCTGCACCTCCTTGTGCAGCCTCCGGTTCTCCTCCGTAAGGTTCTCGCAGCATCGCTTCAGGAACTCGCAGTCCACCTCCGTCTGCTTCAGCTTCGTCCTCGCCCGCCTGTTCTGGAACCACACCTCCACCTGCCTCGGCCGCAGGTTCAGCTGCTTCGCTAGCGCCAGCTTCTGCTTCTGTTCAACAAATTATACGATATACATATTAGAACTAAAAATATATACATATTCTCCACATGCCACTAAGAGGTGATTTTGTTCGACGAAGTAAAAAAAATTCGAAAATCGATATTTTGCGTACGCATATCACGAATACATATTTTTTTCAATTCTTTCATTTTAGTGTTTTGAAGAAGTGAAAGTTAGAAATGAAAAAAATCTTAAAATTTAGTATTTGGATGGTTGTTGAAGTGAATTAAAAAGTATAACTTTTTGTAATTTCTATAATTTAAAAAGTGTTAAAGTAGATAAATGATTGATTCTCCAACCAAACGTCCAATATCAAATTTAGAGGATCGGGGGGGGGGGGGGGGGGGGGGGGGAATTACTCCGATGTCAAAATAAAAAAAAATAGGGTGACAGATGATCAAGATTTACTGTTGATATCAGTTCACAATAAATCTGATCTAGTGACTGAGGTTAGATTGGAGTCATCCTCCGTTCCATCTGTCCGGATTCGAGCCTAGAGGAGAGCGTATTATTAAAATAAAAAAAATAAAAAAATAAAAAAAACAGGCATGAGTACTTACTGGGTTGAGGGTGTTGTGTTCTTTGAAGCTTTCTTCCAGGACAGCAGACTGGTCCTTGGACAGCCTCAGCTTCTTCCTGGACCCATCGCCGCCGTCGTCCTCGTCGCTGCAGTTCTCCTCGTGGTCCCTCTTCCCCGCCGCTCATCACGCTCGACACGGCGCTGTTGGGGGACGAGGACGCGCCCGCGGCGTCCTCCTCCTCCCTCTCCCTCTCCCTCTCCCTCTCGGCCGCCGGTGCTCGGTTGACATCAATCCCCCTCAGCCCCCTCTCGCCCGCTGTGAAAACCCCGAGCTCATCATCAAATAATCTCAGATCTTTGTACACAGACGAAACGTGCACAACGTTAGTTGCATCATCTGTAGCTTTACCGGAAGCGAGGTCGGTCCAGTGGGGCTTCGGCACCATGGCGAGGAAGCTGTGGGGAGGAGGGGTTGACTGGGGGCCGAGGCTCAGGCTCAGGCCTAGATCCTCCTTTCCCACCATCGTCTTTTCTTTGAGCTAGCTAGCTGGCTTTCCAGAGAGAGAAAGTAGAGTGTTCAAGAAGAGTTCTGGAGAAAGAAAGTGTGTGTGTCTCTCTGTGTCTCTTTATGCTTTGTATCTAAGATTGTGATGAAGAAGGAGAGGGGACGCGGGGTTGTTAAATAGGTGGAGGTGGAGAGGTTTGTGAGGATTTTTTTTTATTTTTTATTTTTTTTCTTTTAAATATTTTTTTTCTTAATGATGCAAATTTATCGCAATCATCAGTGGAGTGTGTTTGTCATGGCTGTGTCAGCCGAGCCAAAGGGAATGCGGCTTTTCTTGCTGTTGACCGTTGAATCATACGTTCCCTTTATTTGTTTTTAAAAAAATGTTTCTCTTCTCTTTTTATCTTTTCTTTTCCCACAATCCATGATGGATCTTAAACTTCATAAAGGGAGTATGTAAAGGCTGATATTTAACCTACTTTTTCTTTTTCTTTTTCTTTTCTGTTTTTTTTTTTGTTATAATGAATTCTTGTAAAAGATGGGTGGAAGCAACTACGAAACTAGGAAAGACGGGTGAAAGTAGAGGTAGAAGTGAGAACCAATTACATGAAAAGCCACTTTTTAAATTAGTTTCAAATTTTAGTTGTTTTGTGGTTCTAACAATATATACATGAATATCTATACGAGGGATCATCGGAATTCCAGCATTTTATAAGTATCCCACATGTTACTCGAAATAGCAATCGTTGTATTGCCTTTTTTGACCATTCAGATTGTATGAAAATCTTGCGAGATATGTATTGTCTTTTTCCTCCATTCCTGAAGTTCCAACAGACTTTTCCTACAGTCCTAAAAAAGAAGGATGAGATGGGTGGGAATTTTCCAAAAAAATGTTGATAGAGGTACTACTCAGCCTATTTCAGTAGCTAGTCCAAAGCAAACAGCTACCTGTAAAGGCATAACAAATCCGTTGATGGCTGTGGATTTGCCAAAACTCCAAAACAAGACTACTCCAGAACAAACTAGTCAACAATATATATATAAATATATATATATATATATATATATATATATATTATATATATATATATATATATATATATATATATGAGCTCCAACATGTTAGAAGTGACCAGTCATTTGTTTGTCTTCACTAGTATTATCTTCGTCTTCTTCCTCGAATTCCTCATCAATCTTTGTTATTTGTACCTTCTCGAAACTTGGCCTCACCGAGAAGTGGTAACCAACATCAAACAAGAACAAGAAGATGGATAGTATCCCCAAGACAACATTATGTCTCTTATATCACATATATGTAAATCCTCACATATCATGCCTAATAGCAAAAGACATAATCTCATAGGCGAATACATGCATAGTATAAGAATATATGTAAGAACAGTCGTTATCAGCCACGCATAAGAGTCCTTCTGGACAAGTCACGTATCAGATCACGAAGTCTCTACAAACTAAAAGGATAACAATATATCAGTAAATTAATCACTCAGGGGATCACGAACTTGCACCATAGGAGGTCTTCATGTCCAAACAGTACATATTTTGGTCTACACGTCATAGAGGTACCAAGTCTGGAAGCCCTAGCCAACAAGTTCACATGAAGCTTTAAATTCCTTCCCACCACTGATGCCTCTACTTTAGTTTAACTGTTATTAGCCTAATTAATTTATTTTTAGACTTCTCAAGTCATTGACACTAGGTAAGTTTACCATATATGTCGCACTCAAGAAAGCTGATCATATCTAGAGCCAAAACTCATATTCTGGCTCTCTTGGCATGAAGTGCATTAATCAATCCCTTCGACTAAATCAATACTAAATGGAAGCAGTTTAATTATATCAATCACATATCCATGGTGTACAAGTCTATTACAGATGCAGGTATAGGTACATGAACAGGCATGCAATTAAGTACATGAGTCCTTATGAATATACACTAGTAATAGGATATAAGGCAATCATGAATAGGTACAGGTGCATGTAGTGAAGTCCCTATTGGGATAACAACCATATTGAGTGAAGGAAAATAGAACAATAAATAAATTCACAATTGTTTTAAGAAAAGAGAAATCAAAACCTTCAATATCCTCGAAAACTCGTATTTAATTCTTATATGGATACGGATCGTTATAAAGCTATCGGGAAGACCAAATCTTCTAAAAAATCACATACAAGTGTAACACATCATACTGCACATGAATACGATATTCGGGAGGAGGATTAATCAAGATTGAATAAAAATCACACAATTCAAGGCCATCTAGGGATTGTCTTGGCACAAAATAGAGCCAACAATATACTACTAGTATATTGCCAATATATTGTGCATGCAATTTTTCCCTCTAGTCACTATCAGAATCTGGGTATCAATATTAGGGATGTCATCAAGTGAATTTTCCCTCCCCATACATTCTCACTGCATGTCCTTTTGGCCCGACTGGATTCCCCTTCCATCCCCCCATCAGAATGACAAGCAACTATATTGTCCATCATTTCATCATGTCAACGTTAAATCACCCATTATGACCATCCTCTACCTCTTTCAAGTGCCTAAACTGCTAAAAGGAACCAACATACGCTGAAGCGATCCACTTACTTCTATGTCTTCTAGGTCATTTTTACTACTAGAAAAAGCGGGATTAGTGACGCATTTTAGCGGCGTCAAAGGAAACGTCGCTAATGAAAGATAAATTAGCGACTCCATATAAAAATGTCGCTAGACGTCGCTAAATGGCGACATTTAGCGACGTTTAGCGACTTTTATTAAGATTTTAAAAGGTCGAGTCGCTATAAGATCAATTAAGGTTGCTAAACGTCGCTAATATGTCTAATTTAGCGACGTTTAGCGACGTATATATTAAAAATATTTAGCAACGTGTTTAGCGACGTCTATGACGTCGCTAAAGTTTATTTTAGCGACGTTTTTATTTGACGTCACTAAATTTTGGTTAATTAGGGCTCAGTTTTCTTTTTCCCCATCTGTCGAAATTTTTGAAAGTTTTAAAAAACTTTCGATTTCCCCCACCCCCCCCTCTCCGGCGACCGGCTCTCCACGGCGGCGGCTACTCCGGCATCCCCCTCCTCCTCCTCGATCTCTAGGTAAACCCTAACTCACTCACTCTCTCTCTCTCACAGGACACACATGTGACACTGACACAACACACATACTTGACAGACATGACACACACACACAGACACTGACACTGACAGACATACACGACACACACACACACACTGACACTGACACAGACACGACACACACACACACACACACTGACACAGACACTGATCAGGACCTAGGGTTAGGGTTAGGGTTAGGTTTTTTGACTTGGGGTTAGGGTTAGGGTTAGGAGCAACTATATTTATGTTAGATACTATTTTTTGCGTAATCTTTGCAATGCTAATATAATTGATTTGGTATTCTGAAAAAGTGAGAATCAAGTGGCTGATATAATGACTAAACCTCTCAAGCAAGCTGCACTTGTGAAGCTTAGAAGAATGCTTGGAGTATGCTCTTCCAATGATGTTGTTCAAGGGTTAACAGAGTTTATCTTTAAACTGTTTTATGCAAATATCAGTTTAAGGGAGGGTGTTAAAGAAATGTTCTTTCATTTGTCCTATTCATTAGGAACAATGGAGCATGTAGTAGATATAGCTCCAATATTTTAGGAATTGCTTAGTGAGTTTAGTATGTCAGTTCTGTTGGATTTTTGTCTTGATTTTGTGGTTTAGTTTTAGTGGTTTGTATGCCACCTATTTTTTTTTTGCCTATAAAAGGGTTATATTTGTGTTTCAATAAAGACATAGTTTTCATATTCTTACTATCTTTCCTCTTATCAAGTACTCCTTGCAGTGATGGAGATCTAAAAGAATTAGACATGTTTTTGGAGAATTTGAGTGGAAAGAACTAGGATTGAGAAGAGATTTGAGGAAGAAGAAGATGAACTTTATTCAATTTGAATTTTTGGAGGAAAAGTTAGTTACAGCTAAATCGTAAGCACTAACTATTACATTCTATTTCATGCCCATTCTCGCTACACTCTCAGCTATTTATATTAACTAAGATTGAGGAGAGCTACAACAGTAGTGCCAACTACTGTGGGGGTGGACAGGAGATGAGAGCAGTCATAATAAGCATATAATAGTGGATGTCGCAACAACCGTATACTTAATGCTATTGGGGGTATTGTTGATTAGTAGGTGATGTGCCTGGTGTGCACATCTGCTCTTGGCAGTCTTCGGGCCTGCACAGTTGTAGGCAAATGCAATTAAGTAATATTGGGGGATCGGGTTTGCCACAAATTTGGGTTAAGGTAAGAAATTGATTAGGTTAGAAAGTTCGGTCCACTGGACGGTGTGGATTGAACTCAGTGAGGATTGTGCACTGATGTTCAATCAGGTTAGTTAGTTAGATGATTGGTGATGGTTAGTATATGGTGAAGGTTAGTGTCAGTTAGTTGTAGGAGTATGATAATTAGATATAACTTTTAGTTTGGTATTCGAATTAGAGGCCATAATGTAGTATCAATTGTTAGTAAATGTTAAGTTATATGTTAAAGGGTGGTTAGTGTTACATGTTAGTTGGGTATTGTTCTCAGTTTGTAGGTAAGTTAATACATGATGACTGTTAGTTGATAGGTGTATGTGTTAGTTTAAATGGTTAGTTGTTTTGAATATTGCTTATTTTAGACTTTGATAAATGAAAGTATGTATTATATCAGTTATGATTTTTATAGTACGGTTAAGTTATGAAGTTAGATGATAAACCACTGTATGTAATAATTTATATGATACATATTATCATTTTTGCAGAAGTATCTAGAAATGGATATGAATTTCTATCTGCGTCATCGTTCGTGGATGTACAATCGTCATCCTGATGACATGTACGGTGTGCGGGATAAATTCATTGAGGGTGTACAGCAGTTCCTGCAGTTCGCCAAGGCGTTCCCTCAGTACATTGACGGTACCAAAATTAAGTGTCCGTGTGTGAGATGTCGCAACAGAAAATATCATCCAGAAGTGGAAGTTATATATCATTTGTACTCGAAGGGCTTCACGCCGAATTACTATCAGTGGACTGCGCACGGAGAACTTGTATCTCTAGTATCAGAGTTGGAGCCCTATGTGGAGCCGTATATGGATGTCCATATGCTTACAACGACGGGTTGGTGAACATGGTTTATGATGCAGCGGAGCCTAGTTTCAATCCGGAAAATTATGATGCGGCGGAACCTAGTTTCAATACGGACAATTATGATGCAGCTGAGGAGGCACCGAATGCCGATGCTGCAAAGTTTATGGAGTTGCTGGAGAATGCAAGAACTCCGCTATATCCTGGTTGTGAGGATCATTCACCGTTTGAGATGGTTACAAGATTATTGAGCATCAAGTCTGATTTTAACATGTCGCAAGAATGCTATAATCGACTGATCGATTTGATTATAGAGATATTGCCCGAGGGTGCAAAGTTGCCTAAAGACTTCTATCGATCTAAGAGGATGGTGAGATCGCTTTGGATAGGATACAAGAAAATCGATGCATGTCGCAACGGGTGCATATTGTACTACAAAGATGACAAGGATGAAGATGCGTGCAGATTCTGTGGTGTTGATCGCTACAAGACCACTGTTAGAGGAAAGTCTGTCGGTGCAAGGAAGCCTACCGATTCGATGCACTACTTGCCTTTGACGATGCGGTTGCAGCAGTTGTTTATGGTTAAGGAGACTGCAGAAAACATGAGTTGGCACAGGCAAAAACAGATCGAAGGAGTATTAGATCATCCATCCGATGGAGAAGCATGGAAGCACTTTGATCGAGAGTATCCATATTTTGCCGAGGAAGCGCATAATGTCATATTGGGGCTCTCCTATGACTGTTTTACCCCATTTGGACTTTCGGGCTTCTAGTATTCGTGTTGGCCTGTGATCGTCACTCCATACAATCTACCGCCTTGGATGCATATGAAGACTCCGTATATGTTCCTAACCGTTATTATCCCAGGTCCGAACAATCCGAAGAGGAACATCGATGTGTATTTACAGCCTTTGATAGATGAGTTGAATCAGCTGTGGGAAGTAGGTGCCAATACGTACAATTTTTCTAGAAAGCAGAATTTTCAGATGAGGGTAGCACTTATGTGGACCATCAATGACTTTTTGGCCTATAGAATGTTATCGGGATGGAGCACCCATGGTCGTCTCTCATGTCCGTATTGCATGGACCGTACTCAGGCTTTCCGTTTGAAACACGGAGGCAAACCGTGCTTCTTCGATTGTCATCGACAATTTTTGCCGAAGGATCATCCGTACCGGAGGCACCGGAATACTTTTCATGTGGGAGTTGTGGAGAAGGCCAATCCACCGCCAAGGTAGTCCGGATACACGATATGGGAAGAGGTAAAAGATTTACCAAGTACTATCAAAGAGCCTGCTAAGGGGTACAAGTGTGACGGATTTGGTCGCACCCATAACTGGACGAAGAGGAGTATATTCTGGAATCTGCCATATTGGAGAACCAATCTGATCAGACAAAACCTTGATGTCATGCATATCGAGAAGAATGTGCTTGATAACATAATTAATACTGTGATGGAGGTAAAGGGGAAGACGAAAGATAATCCGAAGGCCAAGTTAGACTTAGAAGAAATATATAGACGTCCTGCATTGCATTTGATAGAGGAGGGGAATAGAAAGTTAAAGCAACCTAAGTCAGTTTTTTCACTGGAGAAAGAGGATAAAGATAGACTTTGTAGGTGGATTCAGGATCTAAAGTTTCCAGACGGGTACGTGTCAAACTTGAGAAGATGCGTCGACCTCAAGGAGAATAAACTGGCGGGTATGAAGATCCACGATTGTCACGTATTCATGGAGCGATTAATTTCGATTGCATTTCGAGAATTCTTACCGCAGTTCGTTTGGGACCCATTGACAGAGCTGAGCATATTCTTCAGAGATCTTTGTTGTACTAAGTTGCTCGTTGATCGTCTAGAAAAGCAAGAGAAGAACATTACGGTAATACTATGTAAGCTCGAGAAGGTGTTTCCTCCTGGATTCTTCGACTCTATGGAGCATTTGCTAATTCATCTTTCCTATGAGGCACGTGTTAGTGGTCCTATCGATTATCGGTTGATGTACCCCTTCGAGCGACATCTGAATCACCTAAAGATAAAGGTGAAAAATAAGGCACGGGTTGAGGGCTCTATTTGTGAAGCTTATGTTCTCGAGGAGATTACAAACTTTTGCTCGACGTATTTCAAACCGCATGTTGCTACTAATAGGACGAAAGCTCCAAAAAACGATGACGCATATCAGGAATCTAATGATGCAATACTCAAAGTATTCAATGCATCCGGAAAGCCTTCGAGAAAAATGAAGAAGAGATATTTGAATGACGACGAGCTAAGGGCTGCTCAATTGTATATATTACTCAATTGCGACGAGGATGAAGTGGAGAAGCTAGAGGGATAAGTAATTAATACGTCCACGTTTACATCATCTTAATGTAATAGTATAAGATACTATTATGCTACTAATCAGCAGTTGCTTCATTGTTTTTCAGCACATATAATGATGAGTTGAGGTCAGTTAGACCCTACATAACAGACGAAGAAGTAGAACAAGATATGAGATGCTATTTTCCTTCTTGGTTGAGCGCATATGTAAGATGCTTGATAATTAATTTTTATTTCTGCACTTGTAAAACAAATAACTTACTATCGCTACTTTGATATTTAGGTCGATCGTCTAATAACACCCGAGATTGAATCTATTAGAACTCTAGCCAAGGGACCAATTACTGCCATAAAAATATGGCCAAGTTTCTATGTGAATGGGTTCAGGTTCAAGTCAACAAGAGCTTTTATCAGAGACAGCTTTCTGGATCTTGATTCCACGAAAAATAATTATTTGTGTATCAAATCTTCGAACTACAAAGACGTCAATCCAGGCAATGATTTTTTTGGCATCTTACGAGAGATTGTGGAGTTGACATATAATTATGGCACAAAACCTGCTAATATCGTGTTATTCAGGTGTGAATGGTTCGATCCTATTCAAGATCAAGGTTGGAAAATTGACAAGCATGGCCTTGTGAATATAAACTACAAGCGTAGATATCAAGGCTACGAACCATTTGTCCTATCAAGTCAGGCTCAGCTCGTGTACTTCATAACTTATCCTAGACGGGGGACAGCGAGGTTGGATTAGTGGGCAGTATGCAAGACTAAAGCTAGAAATACCTTTGATATTGACGAAATAGCTTATCAGGAGGACGATCTACCTCTTGTAACAAATATTGTAGATGTGGACTCAACAGAAGTTACTTATTACACGAGTAATAATGTAGAAGATGTAGAATTATCCAAAAAGGAAGATGAAGTAGATGAAAGTAAAGACGAGGAGGAGAAAGAGGAAGAGGAAGAGGAGGACGAGGAAGGCGAACAAGATAAATTTTCTGAAGATGGTTGAAAATAAAATATATTGCCTGTAGAATGTAACTATATTTTGACTGTATAATGTAGATCAAGGTTGGAAAATTGACGAAGTAGATGTACTATTTTAACGAATATATGTATTATATTTTGACTGTAGAATGCTTTGAGATATGCATCATATTTCGACTGTATAATGTACAATATATTTGTGTTTCTCTATATTTATCATATGTTGTTATCAGATATGACAGAACGACGCGGATGATTCGGCAGGTCCCAAGGTAGACAGAGTGCTCCTCCGGTACTGCCTACTGTTGGTTCCGGATCATCGTCGCCCAGTACTCCAGTATATCGATCACTCACATCTCCGACTATTGGGACGAGTAGTTCCAGGCGTGATAGTACACCCTCGTCCAACGTTCTATTTACTGACGGAACCATAGGGACAGATGAGCATGTCGAGGAGGTCGTGCCCACGTTGTCCCAACATCAGCAAGATCCTCCATGCGCACCTCCGGAGGAGACGAGGACAGAGATTTGGGCCGACGGTACAAAGTAAGTCAATTAGATGGTTTAGTATAATATATATCGTGTATTTCTTTATTCATCGTATATTGACTTTTTCAATATTCTAAATAATTATCTCTGTATAGATATCGTCCATCGTCGGTTCAGAGACGCCTGGGCCAATTTCTGAGGAACAACTACGGTGGCCCTTGGACAACTACTCTGAGGCTCCGGAGGAGAGAAAGGCATTCTGGTTTGTGCACTTCCAGGTAAAAGTATATTAAATAAATCTTCTAATTTATGCATATTATATAACTTATTCGTGATGCTCACTTACTAAATTATTTATTGTAGCAAACGTATTTTTATCCTCCGCACCGGGCCGAGTTGATCGAGCGGCTCTTTCTTACCGTTGCCGCCAAGCTTATCCGAGATGCTCTGGATGACCAGAAGGCTCGTGATCGTGTTGGAAAAATGATCCAAGGTTGGATCACGCCTGAGCAGTGGACTGCAATGAGGGCTAGATTCGACGATCCGAGCTACAAGAAAAGGTCTGAGAAGGCCAAGGCGGCTAGGCGGAATGCTACTAAGTGGTGTGGTTGTCACTACCACATTTTCTAGGAAAGGGTATTTTAGTCTTTTCCTATTTAATTAAATATTGTGCATGGTAAATAATTATTTGTTGTATTAATTAATTGTTGTTAGATGTTATTTAATTATTTTAGACTTATATTAGTGGACTCAACTAGTTTAGTTTGGACCCATGGACCAACATGAATTAATTAGTTAGACTATGCCCATTTAGAAAGCCCATTGTTGAGGAGATGGATTAAATTAATTAAATCATTAGACTAGAAGCTTCCTTCCTTAATTATTTCTTCATGAGAGACCCCAAGGGGTATATTGGACATTTTATAATTGCTTTGGGAAGGGGTAAGGGCCGGCCTATAATAGAGGGGGGGAAATTCTCTCTTCTCTCATTTTCATTCTAAATCTAGATCTAGAATTTTCCACTACCAAATTTCTTTCATTCCCATTCCAATTCCCCACCAAATTCATTCCAAATTCTTTCCAATTCACCATTAGAAAGTTGAGAAGTAAGGATCTAGAAGGAGGAAGCAAGGATCTACAAAGAGGAGCAAGGATCTACAATTTGGAAGCAATTTCATCTCAATTGGAGGTTTCATTGGGAATCCATCTCCCAATAGGTATAATTCAGTTTTTTCCCTTAAAATAGCTTTTAAATCTGATATTTAATCATGTAAAATTAATCCATATGTATGTACTACCCATAGGACTTGGTTTTGTGTTCATAGGAGACCCATGGAGAAAGTTATGGTGCTTTTTGTGTCAATTTTGTGGGAATTCCAAATTGACATTTTGTTGTGTGTGCCAATTGATCCTATAGATCAATTGGGCATATGCTTATGTGTTTGGGACTAGTGTCGTGTCCACAATTGGGTACGTGTAGGTCGTATCCCAACAATTTGGTGATACGTGTCATTTTGGGGGTTTTCCCTCCGACACGGGACTTTGTACATGTCGTATTTTTACACTGACACATAGATCTACATTTGACACTTTGATTTGTTCATAAATATTATTTGTAACTTGTTTGTGTCCTTCGGGGTGCAATTGGTTGTGTGTTGTACTCGTGCCGCATGCGTATCCTAGATCTAGTGGGATACGGTGTGATACTCTTAATTTTGTGTGTTTATGTGTAGATCTAATTATTTATGCTTTAATTCTTGAATTATAATTAGTAAATATATATAGATGTTATATATTTATTTTAGTGTAATTATTATGATATTTGTTGTAGCATAGATCTATGTATTTTTTTATGTGTACTAATATAATGTATAAATATATATGTAGCTTTCTTTACATGCATTTATATATGTTACAATTTATGTTAATAAAATAAATTATATATAAATGTTTTATAAAATATATTTATGTGTTTAAATGAGTAATTATATTAATTATAATTATTATATAATTAATTGTATATAAATGAATGTATTTTTATGTGTGCATTTAGCCATGTTAAAATATGTACCTTAGTACATGGAATATGTATTGTAGCTATTATTATTTATTTATATGTATAGGATTATGTATATATAGAAGTATATATTTATTTAATTGTTTTATATATATATATATATATATATATATATATATATATATATATATATATATATATATATATATATATATTGATTTGTATATTTATATATTAATATATATATATATATATATATATATATATATATATATATATATATATATTACTTGCTTTTAGCGACTGCTGCATTAATGACAGATTCTGTCATTAAACAGCAGCAGCAGCTACTGTAGCTCATTAAGTATTTAATGACAGATTCTGTCATTAAATATAGTGGGCGAGTTTTTGAACAGCAGCGACGACAGTTTTTCTGTGACAGTTTGAACTGTCACCATTTAAGTGACAGCAGTGCGTTTTAAACAGCAGTTTGGCGACAGCGTTTTCAGTGACTGTTGGAACTGTCACTGAAAGCCTATTTATTGAAAAATTAGTGTTTTAGCACACAGTTTTTCAGTGACAGTTAGGCATTTTTAGTTTATATTTTATATATTATATTTATATATATATATATATATATATATATATATATATATATATATATATATATATATATATATATATATGTATATGTATATGTATATGTATTTATTGTGAGATATAATACTAGTATTGTTATAATTTTAATTGTATAATATATTGGTTTATATATATATAAGGGTAAAACTATACCTATGTATCTTGAGCATTACTTTGTGTGGATACCAAGTTGGTTCAAAACCATGATTCATAATTGTTGTATTTAATATTCTATATTATATACTTTATTGATTGATATATAGGTATTGTGAGGTTTACCTTGGATTCACGTATCCGAAGATACGGTATCCTAATATTTAAGGATGTAGTTTTATGACTTAGATCTTAGTATTTTGATCCAAGATTTTGGTGCTAGACTTGTGCAACCTAGAAATAGATGGTTGACCTTGGTTTGACCATAGTTGACTTTAGTTGACTTCAGAGTTGACCATAGTTGACTTTTGACTTAGAATTGACTTATTGTCCTAGAAGTTGACTAGTTTAACTTGTTCTCTTTTCGGGACCTTGTATTGATGTTGTATTCCATATCTAGGTCTTCGAGGCACCGAGTCAGACATCTATGAGACTGTTCATTGGACTTCAGGCGAGTACATTCTCTGATAGTTTCTCATTTATGATATCCTCTATGTTCACTGTATATAGTGTAGATATCCATGTTCTCTTGACACTATGGTTACACGGATTGGTATATCCGATCTCGTCATGAGATATTATTCCTTGGTATATGGTGTATATGGTGCAAGTATTGTTTCATTGGTTATCTTGTATATGTATAGACACCGATTCTCGGGAAGACTAGCTATCTTCTTGGGGAATCTTGTGCCATAGCATACCGTGGTTGGATCTATTATACCAGTCGGGGATGGGGAGTATTAGTATAGATATGTGATCAATATCCCTATTGAATAAAGTACAGATTACAGAATAGTGTTGATCATGCACCGCACGTATGATTAGCCAGGCCGTATTGCATCTTGCCCAAGCCGATCACATGTTAAGCTAGTACTCACACACTTATTCATTAGTATTATTGTTCCATTGGCATATTATTCATTATTGTATTTATTTCCAGTATTTCCTTATTGTATATATATCTCTTGTATCTATTGTACATCTTATTTATCTACAGCCATTTACTGTTACATAGTTTTTATCATTAATTAGAACTGCTGTTAGAGATGTACTCTGCTTCTTTCCTGACTGGATATATTTTTCCAGATGACACTGAGGAGTGGTACCCTACCTATTATAGACCCCAGGATGTTGTGGGTTTAGATTCTGAGATCCTGGATCAAGAGGGACTTATCCCAACTGAGACAGTTGACCCTGGAGTTGTAGCCTCGTAGTATTCTTTTGTACTGGATTTGTCTCCAGCTTATTTCTGTACTTCTTCAGACTCATTGATGTATTATTTTAGACTCATGAGTTGTATTATGACTATTCTATTCTTATCTGATTCGTGCTTATTTCTCTCTTAGTTCTGTGATTGAGTATACTATCATTATTGGTGGTTCATTATATTGTTAGATAGATTATCTAGACAGTGTTCTACCGCTGATTCTGCGACGTAGGCTGGGCGTTGTTTTCGACTAGTACCCTTACACCGGGTGCGGGTCGTGACACGTTTTTGGTGGTGGCCCATGCAGGTCTAGCTTCATAAAGTATGTGATATCGTGGTAGTGCGACAATTTAGTTGTACTACTGCGAGCCTGCAATAGGATATAGGAAATAGGCCGAGATACTCAATCACATCTAGGAAAATTCTTTTGATTCAACTATTCTCCTTTGATATTGATACTTGATCCCTTAAACTTGTCATTTCCTTGATGTCTTACATCTTGTGCCATATTGATTCTTTCTTTCTCTTTGTCTCAGGATGCCGCCTAAGACTAGATCATAGCAGGGGAGAGCAGTTTCTGAGAGGTCTGCGATATCCCGAGGGCCTGTACCAGTCACTTCTCCGGTGATTGGAGTGTCATCTACTTTCGGAGGTCCACCACCTACTCAGAGGACTGTGCCAGCTGTATTTGAGGGACTTCCACCTCCACCTCCTGTGCCAGCAGAGGCGTCACAGATGTTTACACTATTTCGTGAGATGCTCGAGGCACAGAGGGCTCAGTCAGAGGCACGTCAGAGGCAGACCAACGTTCTACGGAAGGGCATCGAGAGTGCTCATCAGCTTGCTCGTGCTGTAGTTGAGAGAGGTATTCCGGTTCAGCAGCAGGTTATTCCTCAGGTTGCTCAGCTTCGGCCAGGCAACATTCAGGACTTCAAGAAACTGGAGCCTAGGGTTTTCAAAGGGACGGAGGGCATCGTCTATGCTGATGATTGGCTCGAGGACATTGAGCGTCTTTTGAGGGTGTCCCATCTTTCTGAAGATCTGAAGGTTGAGGCGGTAGGACTTCAACTATTCGATGTTGCTCGCACTTGGTTCAGGAATGAACCAGTTCTGGTTGACGCAGGACAATCTTGGGAGGTATTCAAGGACCTTTTCAAGAAAAAGTTTTTCGCCCGGATAGACAGGCTTGACTTGGGGAGACAATTTGAGAGTCTCATTCAGGGGAGCATGTCTATGGAGGAATACGTTGCGAAGTTCGACAGGTTGAGCCGATTTGTAGAGTATCTGGTGAGAGAGCCGAAGGTGCGAGCTATTTATTTCCGTGAGGGTCTAAACTGGGAAGTGAAGATTCTCATTCCGTCTTTTTATGAGACATACTCGGAGATACTTGCGGAGGCACGCAAGGTTGAGCGGAATTTGGGTTTGAAGACCAAGAGAGATCATGATTCTTTTCTGGGGGCCAACGACAGTGCAGTATCTGCCAAACATCCTCATTTCTAGTCCAGACCTTTCCAGCAGCCACAACAGAACCAGACTCCAGCTATAGCATCTTTTCATCAGGCACCTCAGCAGCAGAGATAGTTACAGCAAGCTCCATGCAACTACTACAAGAAGCCCGGCCACATCTGGGAAGTTTGCAGGAGGAGGCTAGGAGTTTGTTTATATTGTGGTACTGAAGGGCATCAATCGAGGGAGTATCCTCGTCGTGCAGTTCAGGAAGCAGCTCCAGCTCCGAGGGCACAAACGAGACCACCTGCAGCACAGCCGAGAGGACCGCTTCCGACACAGCAGCAGCGTTTTGTCCAGCATCAACAGCAGGGAGGTGCTTGGCAGGGACGAGCGTTTGCTATGACCGTCGAAGAGGAGGAACCCAACGGAGATGTCATCGCAGGTTCTATTCTTCTTGATTCCATTCCAGCTTTAGCTTTGTTTGATAGTGGTGCTTCCCATAGTTTTATATCAGTTTTTTTTGCTCTAAAGCATGGTTTGGTAGCTGAGTCTTTGGTTAGGACTTGCAAGATCATGACCGGGGGAGGCATTATCCTAGTTAATGATATTTGCAAGGACCGAAGAGTTACTCTGGGAGGCTGGGAGTTGAGTGCGTGTCTACTTGTAATGCCACTTCCGAGCTACGACATTGTACTCGGGATGGATTGGTTGAGTAGGCACCGTGCTAGCATAGATTGTAGAGGAGGTAGAGTTTTGTTTGGTCCGCCAGGAGAGCCAGAGTTCGAGTTTGCTAGAGGAGCTGCAGAGCAAGGCGAAGGCATTATTTGTGGAGCTATGGTGGAAGACAAGGAGTTTCCACATCCGTTGATAGCAGAGTTCTTGGATGTGTTTCCTGAGGAATTGCCAGGATTGCCGCCAGATCGAGATGTTAAATTTTCTATTGACTTGGTGCCAGGTGCAGAACCAATTTTGCAGCATGTCTATAGAGTAAACAACAGCGAGCTGGTCGAGTTGAAGAAACAGGTGGATGAATTACAGGATAAGGGGTTTATCAGATCAAGTTCTTCACCATAGGGAGCCCCGGTATTGTTTGTACCGAAGAAGGATGGATCGGTACGCATGTGCATTGATTACAGGGCTTTGAATAATCTCACTATCAAGAATAAGTATCCTTTGCCATGGATTGATGATCTGTTTGATCAGTTGAGTGGAGCCAAGGTATTTTCTAAGATAGATTTGAGATCAGGCTACCATCAGGTGAAGGTGAAGCCGGAGTACATACCGAAGACTGCTTTTAGAACTCGGTATGGTCAGTACGAGTTTATGGTGATGCCGTTTGGTTTGACTAATGCACCGGCGGTATTTATGAACTTGATGAACAAAGTGTTCCACCAGTACCTTTACAAGTTCATTGTGGTATTCATCGACGACATACTCATATACTCGAGGACACCGGAAGAGCATGAGGAGCATTTGAGGATTGTGTTGGATGTGCTGAGGAAAGAAAAGTTGTATGGGAAGTTGTCCAAGTGTGACTTTTTCTTGGACAAGATGGAGTTCTTGGGGCATGTTGTGACTGGTGATGGTATTTTAGTGGATCCGAAGAAGATTTCAGCAGTGGAATCTTGGAAGACTCTGAGTTCGGTAGCAGAGATCAGGAGTTTTTTGGGATTGGCAGGCTACTACAGAAAGTTTGTGCAAGATTTTTCGAGTATTGCCGAGCCGATGACCAGACTCACAAGGAAGGATGTGGAGTTTGTTTGGACGGAGGATTGCCAGGTTGCTTTTGAGGAGTTGAAGAAGAGGTTGACGTCTGCTCCTATTTTGATGTTGCCATCAGGGTCCGGAGGTTTCACTATTTATAGTGATGCATCGGGGAAGGGTTTAGGTTGTGTTCTTCAGCAGCATGGGAAAGTGATTGCCTATGCATCCAGGCAATTGCGCCCTCATAAAAAGAACTATCCTACACATGATTTAGAGTTGGCAGCAGTCATCTTCGCTCTGAAGTTGTGGAAACATTATTTGTACGGAGAGCGTGTGGAGATCTTCACAGACCACAAAAGCTTGAAGTACGTTTTCACGCAGAAGGAGTTGAACATGAGGCAGCGTTGGTGGTTGGAACTGATGAAGGATTTTGATATCTCTTTGCAATATCATCCTGGGAAAGCCAATGTAGTTGCCGATGCTTTGAGCAGGTATCCGGTAGCTATGTTTTTGACGCAGGATCGATATTTGTTGGAGGACTTGGAGAGCTTGGGCATTGAGATGATTGTTCCTGGGTGTGCTATGCAGATGTGGGGATTAAAAATATACTCAGATTTGATGGACAGGATCAAGGCAGCACAGTATGATGATGTATCCCTGAGGAGTATCAGAGCTCGGGTGAGAGCAGGATTGGAGGATAATTTTACTATTGTAGAGGATGGATCTTTGAGGCATGGAGTTAGATTGTGTGTGCCTAGTGGGGAGTTGCGAGAGGAGGTGTTACAGGAAGGGCATCGCTCTCAGTATTCCATGCATCTAGGTGCTAACAAGATGTATCGGGATATGCGAGAGAGTGTGTGGTGGTATGGCATGAAGAGGGAAGTGGCACAGTTTGTATCCAGATGCTTAGTGTGCCAGCAGGTGAAAGCCGAGAGGCAGAGGCCAGGAGGTTTACTTCAGCCATTACCCATTCCAGAGTGGAAGTGGGAACACATTACTATGGATTTTGTGTCCGGACTTCCACGATCTCCAGGAGGGAAAGACGCGATTTGGGTCATTGTTGATAGGTTGACCAAGTCGGCCCATTTCTTGCCTTTCAAGGTGGGTTTATCTACGGAGAAGCTGGCAGAGATGTATGTGAGGGAGATCGTTAGGATACATGGAGTTCCCATCAGCATAGTCTCAGATCGAGATAGTCGTTTCACTTCTTATTTCTAGAGGAGTTTGTAGGAGAGTTTGGGAACTCAGCTCAAGTTCAGTACTGCATATCATCCCCAGACAGATGGGCAGTCAGAGAGGACTATCCAAACTCTCGAGGATATGTTGCGCACTTGTGTACTAGATTTTGGGGGTTCTTGGGAGGACCATCTCCATTTGGTAGAGTTTGCTTACAACAACAGTTACCAGACCAGTATAGAGATGTCACCTTTTGAAGCTCTATACGGTCGGAGGTGTCGTACTCCTTTGTCTTGGGACGATGTTGGAGAAAGAGTTTTGCTTGGGCCAGAGATGGTTGTGGATGCAGTAAAGAAGGTTTAGTTGATTAGAGACAGACTTCGAGTGGCGCAGGACAGACAGCGGCATTGGGCCGATAGCCATCGGAGACCTTTGGAGTTCGAGGTATAGTTTAGATTTTGTTTTTTGTTTGTAATAGATTAAGTTCTTAAGGTGGTATTTTGTTCTAGGTGGGTGGTTTGGTGTTTCTGAGGATTTCTCCGACACGAGGCATGATTCGCTTCGGTGGAGGCGGAAAGCTTAGTCCGCGATTCATCGGACCTTTTACTATTCTAGAGAGGATCGGTACAGTTGCTTATAGACTAGACTTACCACCTGTATTGGAGGGAGTGCACAACGTGTTTCATGTGTCGCAGTTGAGACGATACGTGACAGATCCTAGTCATGTATTGGATCACTCGGAGATAGAGGTGGGCCCTACTCTTAGCTATCCAGAGCAGCCAGTTGAGATTCTGGATTGGAGAGAGAAGGTGCTGAGGAACCAGACTATTCCTTTGGTGCGCGTCGCATGGAGGCATCACTCTTCGGGGGAGTCTACCTGGGAGAGAGAGGATAAAATGCGAGAGCGTTATCCATATTTGTTTGTACCTTGAGGTATGTTATTTTCTAGTTATGTTCTGTTCATTGTTATGTTCTTTCATAGTTAGTTGTGATTCTTTAGTTCTGTTTATGATTTTCTGGGGGTAGTTTTCGTCTTTGAATTTCGAGGAAGAAATTATTTTAAGGAGGGTAGACTTGTCACTACCACATTTTCTAGGAAAGGGTATTTTAGTCTTTTCCTATTTAATTAAATATTGTGCATGGTAAATAATTATTTGTTGTATTAATTAATTGTTATTAGATGTTATTTAATTATTTTAGACTTATATTAGTGGACTCAACTAGTTTAGTTTGGACCCATGGACCAACATGAATTAATTAGTTAGACTAGGCCCATTTAGAAAGCCCATTGTTAAGGAGATGGATTAAATTAATTAAATCATTAGACTAGAAGCTCCATTCCTTAATTATTTCTTCATGAGAGGCCCCAAGGGGTATATTGGACATTTTATAATTGCTTTGGGAAGGGGTAAGGGCTGGCCTATAATAGAGGGGGGAAATTCTCTCTCCTCTCATTTTCATTCCAAATCTAGATCTAGAATTTTTTACTACCAAATTTCTTTCATCTCCATTCCAATTCCCTACCAAATGTATTCCAAATTCTTTCCAATTCACCATTAGAAAATTGAGAAGCAAGGATCTAGAAGAAGGAAGCAAGGATCTACAAAGAGGAGCAAGGATCTACAATTTGGAAGCAATTTTATCTCAATTGGAGGTTTCATTGGGAATCCATCTCCCAATAGGTATAATTAAGTTTTTCCCCTTAAAATACCTTTTAAATCTGATATTTAATCATGTAAAATCAACCCATATGTATGTACTACCCATAGGACTTAGTTTTGTGTTCATAGGAGACCCATGGAGAAAGTTATGGTGCTTTTTGTGTCAATTTTATGGGAATTCCGAATTGACATTTTATTGTGTGTCTCAATTGATCCTATAGATCAATTGGACATGTGCTTATGTGTTTGGGGCTAGTGTCGTGTCCACAATTGGGTACGTGTAGGTCGTATCCCAACAATTTGGTGATACGTGTCGTTTTGGGGGTTTTCCCTCCGACACGGAACTTTGTACATGTCGTATTTTGACACGGACACATAGATCTATATTTGACACTTTGATTTGTTCATAAATATTATTTATAACTTGTTTGTGTCCTTCGGGGTGCAATTGGTTGTGTGTTGGACTCGTGTCGCATGCGTATCCTAAATCTAGTGGGATACGGTGTGATACTCTCCATTTTGTGTATTTATGTGTAGATCTAATTATTTATGCTTTAATTCTTGAATTATAATTAGTAAATATATATAGATGTTATATATTTATTTTAGTGCAATTATTATGATATTTATTGTAGCATAGATCTATGTATTTTTTTATGTGTACTAATATAATGTATAAATATATATGTAGCTTTCTTTACATGCATTTATATATGTTACAATTTATGTTAATAAAATAAATTATATATAAATATTTTATAAAATATATTTATGTGTTTAAATGAGTAATTATAATTATTATATAATTAATTGTATATAAATGAATGTATTTTTATGTGTGCATTTAGCCATGTTAAAATATGTACCTTAGTACATGGAATGTGTATTGTAGCTATTATTATTTATTTATATCTATAGGATTATGTATATATAGAAGTATATATTTATTTAATTATTTATATATATATATTGATTTGTATATTTATATATTAATATATATATTTTTATATATATTACTTGCTTTTAGCGACTGCTGCATTAATGACAGATTCTATCATTAAACAGCAGCAGCAGCCGTTGTAGCTCATTGAGTATTTAATGACAGATTCTGTCATTAATTACAGTGGGCGGGTTTTTGAACAACAGCGGCGACAGTTTTTCTGTGACAGTTTGAACTGTCACCATTTAAGTGACAGCAGTGTGTTTTAAACAGCAGTTTGGCGACAGCGTTTTCAGTGACTGTTGGAACTGTCACTGAAAGCCTGTTTATTAAAAAATCAGTGTTTTAGCACATAGTTTTTCAGTGACAGTTAGGCAGTTTTAGTTTATATTTTATATATTATATTTATATATATATATATATATATATATATATATATATATATATATATATATATATATATATATATATATATATATATATATATGTATTTATTGTGAGATATAATACTAGTATTGTTATAATTTTAATTGTATAATATATTGGTTTATATATATATATATAAGGGTAAATACTATATTTATGTATCTTGAGCATTACTTTGTGTGGATACCAAGTTGGTTCAAAACCATGATTCCTAATTATTGTATTTAATATTCTATATTATATACTTTATTGATTGATATATAGGTATTGTGAGGTTTACCTTGGATTCACGTATCCGAAGATACGGATACGGTATCCTAATATTTAAGGATGTAGTTTTATGACTTAGATCTTAGTATTTTGATCCAAGATTTTGGTGCTAGACTTGTGCAACCTAGAAATAGATGGTTGACCTTGGTTTGACCATAGTTGACTTTAGTTGACTTCAGAGTTGACCATAGTTGACTTTTGACTTAGAATTGACTTATTGACCTAGAAGTTGACTAGTTTAACTTGTTCTCTTTTCGGGACCTTGTATTGATGTTGTATTCCATATATAGGTCTTCGAGGTACCGAGTCAGACATCTGTGAGACTGTTCATTGGACTTCAGGCGAGTACATTCTCTGATAGTTTCTCATTTATGATATCTTCTATGTTCACTGTATATAGTATAGATATCCATGTTCTCTTGACACTATGGTTACACGGATTGGTATATCCGGATCTCGTCATGAAATGTTATTCCTTGGTATATGGTGTATATGGTGCAAGTATTGTTTCATTGGTTATCTTGTACATGTACATACACCGATTCTCGGGAAGACTAGCTATCTTCTTGGGGAATCTCGTGCCATAGCATACCGTGGTTGGATCTATTATACCAGTCGGGGGTGGAGAGTATTAGTATAGATATGTGATCAATATCCCTATTGAATAAAGTACAGATTACAGAATAGTGTTGATCATGCACCGCACGTATGATTAGCCAGGCCGCATTGCATCTTGCCCAAGCCGATCACATGTTAAGCTAGTACTCACACACTTAGTCATTAGTATTATTGTTCCATTGGCATATTGTTCATTATTGTATTTATTTTCAGTATTGTCTTATTGTATATATATCTCTTGTATCTATTGTGCATCTTGTTTATCCATAGTTATTTACTGTTACATAATTTTTATCATTAATTAGAACTGCTGTTAGAGATGTACTCTGCTCCTTTCCTGACTGGATATATTTTTTCAGATGACACTGAGGAGTGGTACCCTACCTATTATGGACCCCAGGATGTTGTCGGTTTAGATTCTGAGATCCTGGCTCAAGAGGGACTTATCCCAACTGAGATAGTTGACCCTGGAGTTGTAGCCTCGTAGTATTCTTTTGTACTGGATTTGTCTCCAGCTTATTTCTGTACTTCTTTAGACTCATTGATGTATTATTTTAGACTCATGAGTTGTATTGTGACTATTCTATTCTTATCTGATTCGTGCTCATTTCTCTCTTAGTTCTGTGATTGAGTATACTATCATTATTGGTGGTTCATTATATTGTTAGATAGATTATCTAGACAGCGTTCTACCGCCGATTCTGTGGCGTAGGCTGGGCGTTGTTTCCGACTAGTACCCTTATACCGGGTGCGAGTCGTGACAGTGGTGGCTCGATTCTGATGACGAAACATTATCGTCGTTTGCTATATTTTTTCTTTTAAAATATATTATTTTAATGTAAGTACCATAAAATGGTACTTGGAAAAAATATTTAAGTTTAGTACTAAATAATATATTTTTAACAGGTACAGAGGGGTGAGATTGCAACATGGTGACCGTCTTCTTGGCCACACATCGCAAGGACGGAAATCTCATTGATGTGAGGGCCTCGCAGACCTACGTAAGTATTACTTTATTTTGTGTTAATTTTAATATAACTTAGGCAATTATCGATTTTCCAAACCTTTCTAGGCCGAGTATCTTAGGCTGCGTGAGCGGGCGACTGCTAGTGCACCTACACCTGGAGAGGCTGGTACTTTGTCGCAGCCCGCTCCAACTCCGTCGGCGGACAACCTGTGGGTGACCGCAGCTGGTGGTCTCCAGAGGGGTACGTACTACGGTAAGGGATCCTATGGCTCCCTGGTTACGACGCAGTCATCTAGGGCCTCCCCGACAGCTGCGCATTCCACACAGCCCTCGCAGTCGTCGGCCAGAGTCCAGGAGGTCGTTGACCGTCAGATTGCGTCTCTCCGTGACGAGTTGCTACGAAGGATGGAGGAGAAGCCCCGGTCCCAACCGCAGGCGGACGATCCGACGCTCATCGCACGATTCGATATGCTCGACCGCAGGCATCACGGAGCTCCGGGATTTGACAAATGATCTTAGAGCCTCGATAGACCGCAATATCATGGTGTTACAGGCATCACAGCTATTGATGGGCGAGAGGCTGACGATGATGCAGGATTCAATGGTTCATAGCAGTACGAGGCTGTTATATACCATGGATTCTTACAACCAGCGACTCGCAGAATTGGAGCGGGTACGGCCTCCTGGTGCGCCTACATCGACACAGACTCCACCGACGTCACTGCCTTCTCCATCGACATCGGTATCGATTCCACGGGACGAGTATGAGCAGTTCTTATCCTTCAGGCGCGCCGGTGGTCAGCCTCCTGCAGATCCGCAGTAGTATAGCTAGTTGCTAAATATTTATATTTTTATTATTATTTAGGATACGATTGTATGGATATAAATTTGCCATATTCTTTACGATGAAATTTGTTGGATGCTTTCTTTTCTTCAAATTTTATTATATTATTCATATTAAATATGTTATTTTACCGGTGTTGAGTGTTCAGTGCCTATTTTTCCCTTTTTTCAGTTCAATGATACAAGTTGCAATATAATACACAGTCCCTGTACAAACTCAAACACACTGAATTATAATACACACACTCTCCCTATCTCTGAGCACATTAAGACCAACACACAACACAGATAGTGCTGTCTTAATTCACTGATATTCATACAGTTCCTAATATATTTTGGTTTACAACTGATGACTGATACTTGGCCTGTATTTACCCAGTGCACTAGAATTTTCCCACTTGTTGCTGCTACTGTGTCCCTTATTCAATTATTTCTACTACCATCATATACCTGATAATGAACCCAAGTGGGTTGGCAAACCAAGAAATTCAATTTAGTATTCTTTTTTTCTGTAAAATTAGCGATATTTTTAGCGACGTTTAGCGACGTTCTTATACGTCGCTAACTACGTCGCTAATTAGCGATGCTGTTACACGTCGCTAATGACGTCGCTAAAGAAGTCGCTAAAATCGTCGTTGTACGTCGCAAACTGCTGACATGGCAGTATTGCCAGGTCATTAAAGACGTCGGTGTAATGTCGCTATATAAGTCGCTAATTAGCGACGTTTAGCGACTTTAATAAACGTCGCTAATTAGTGACGCTGAGTCGCTAAACGTCGCTAAATTTAGTGACACATTAAAGTCGCTAAAAACGTCGGCATAGCGACGTTTAGCGACGTTTTTTGTTTTAGCGACTTGCTTTTTTCCAATTTCTTTAAAACGTCGCTAATTACGTCGCTAAACGTACTTAGCGACGTTTTTTGGTTATTTAGCGACGTTTATAGACGTTGCTAATTTGACTTTTTCTGGTAGTGTTTATTATGTGTATCCGATTCTGCCCCTTTGTCATCAAAAATCTCCTTCATACTAGACGTTGGCCCTAATCTTTTCCCTAACACAGTTACATGGACATATACCAGATCACGTTGTTGCCGAGTCTTTTCCCTAGTATAGTTACAGATGAAATAGTTTTGTGTAAAGTAGAACTGCTTGTATCATATCATATGGAGTTTTAACTTACAGCTATAGATGTAGACTTTTGTAGTATAGTAGTATCACTTCCCAGAATCAGAATACTAGAGAGAGAGGATAGAAAATTTTAGCTACGTATAACGGAGTACTCCAGTACCCCGAGATACGATCACGGCTGTGAAAGACATGGAAATTAATACTAGAAGCCAATAATCAATACTAGTAGGTCAAGCGATCCTAGGTGTCTCAAACATAGTCAATTCAACAAGATACAAGATATATGATCATCATACATAAAATATTAAAGCATCACAAACAATATATACATAGATGATCATGAAGCTAGTTGTAGAAAATAAAGAACTACCAAGAATATAAGTCATACATGATCAGCACTAGCTGCAGACTAGATAAAAATAAAATCATGTTATGTTTGTAGGCAGGAAGTCAATTCTAAAATAGAAGCTAAACACGTGCTCAGAGGCTAAACATTATAAACGAATAATGTACATATATTAGTGGGATAAAGAATGAAAACTCACTCATATCGTCTGGTACTCCGGGTGGTCACCATCCAGCGGATGGTAAGAAAGGTCCTTGGGTTCTGCTACGAGATCTGACCATGCAAAATCAGTGGGATCAAACCCCTAATAGCAAGTACCACAAAGGAAGCCAAAACTATGAACTAAAATCGGTAATAAAACCCAACAACTGATAGAGACCGAAATAAATAAATGCGGGTCGAGACTCATGCGCTACCAATGCATGTATCTCGAGAATAGAAGAAGACAATAAAAAAAATATGTGACATAAAGTAAGCAACCGGTGACATAAAGTAAACATGGAACAAGTAAAATAAACGTGAACATGCGATCATGTAATGTGTCAGAATAATAACTAAGAACATGTAAGGTATTTTTGGACATGTGAACATGTACAGTACAGGGGTCATGTATAGCATGTGAATGCCAGATCTGAAATATGGAATAAACACTAATCATGTAAAGTAATAATAACTGAATATATGGCTATAGAAAATGATAATCCGGTAAGCGACAAGAGAGCTTAGAAACTTTTCGTAATCGGAGCTACAACCCTTAAACCAAACAAAGATTGGGGTTGTAGGTCTTTTCCCGAGCAGAACTTAGCCTCTGGCCACCCACTGACACATATGAGAATACAAAGAAAAAAGACAATACACAAGCATAAATTAAATAGCACGCAACCAAAGAAGCACGACCAAGCATTTCTTACGGCTTGCTATCATTAGCTAACTAGTATTATCATAATCCTAATTACTAACAAATATAGTTTAAGAATTTATGTATGGTTGCAAGCCATGCAGACTGCCCAAGCTATCCAACTAGAACAATGGCAAATAGATATACCAGATGCAAAACAAAATTGGCCTGCATCCTAAAGAGGTGGCATCACACAATGGTGAGTGTGAGTATACTCCACACAACGCTGAGCGTGAGTATGCACCACGCGACGGTGAGTTATCTAATAATAACATAAAATAAATATAAATATGTACATGATTGTCCCACTCGACGGTGTGCTAGAAATGTGCCCCTCACGACGGAGTGCTCTAAATCCATTCAGAAAATCGACAAGATAATGGAACTTCATATAACCTGGAGATTCTCCCCATTCAATGCTCTAATTATTCAATCCAGTTATTTTAATCCTTAACATTTTCATTTAGGATTTTGGTGTGACATTCCATAGATTCCATCCTAGACATGATACTCCCCGTAGGGATATGCAAGACCAGACAATAATTTGACAATTAAAACTGCAAGCACAAGACAAGCCACAACAGGAAAAGATATATGTCAGAAGACAGGAGTGCGCTACTATTTGCCACTATCAAGGATAATAAAAGAATTCTGGTCAGGAGTGCGCTACAATGATCCACTATCAAGAATGTACAAGAAATAAGAAGTCATGAGTGCACTACGATGAGTCACTATTAAGGGGTAAGACCGAGACTAATACATGGACATGAGTGCACTACTAGAAGTCATTATAGGAATAAGGCAATGTGATAACATGGTGTCAATAAAGAATATGTTCTCATGTCAAATATATAGGGTGTACAATCATTCTCTAACTATATAAGGTCATATAATCATGCTAAAAATTTATTACAGTCAAAGAAAATATCAAAAATAGTCAATTTCAGCAGAAAATAGCCTAATTTGACTTATTCGTCGAATTGCTGCAGATTACCATCGGATCATCCGATCTGTCATAGTAAGTTTGTGGGCTAAAATTCGGATCATCCTTCGAATTTCCACGAATTATCGTCGGATCATCCGATACTACACAACAACCGAGACTAATGCTGATCAGGAGGAGGAGAAGGAGGAACACCGACACGCAACTGGGATATGATATAGTCCAACTGGCCATGTGAAAGCGCCATCGATGTCGAACTAGGAGGAAGTATCGTCAATGGAGTCGGTGTCGATGCCGACGAACCAGGAGGACGTATCTGCTCCAATGCTGATAGGCGATCATTGTATGAATCCATGACACCTATAATCTGAGTGACGGAACATTGTGTCGATGATGCCAGATCCATAATGTTCTACTGTGTCGCCTCGGTCATAGTTCTGAGCTCTAAAGGGTTTTGCTCGATCGCATCAAAACGTGCTAAGATCCTCGTATCGCCCATCTGCGGTTGGGACTGGAGCTACTGCTAAATCAGTCTCATCATCTCGTTAGGCAAAGACGTAATCTGATGGTCAACTCTCTCCTGCTGGACTCGTACCGACTCCTGGAAAGGTTGTAGGGTATACGCAGGGACAGAGGGGGTCTGAGAGCCCTATGTCGCAACATAGGCATCGTAGGATCCCGTATAGTAGTACGTACCCCTCTGAAGACCACTAGCGGCGGTCTGCCACAGCTCGTCAGCCAACGAAACTGGGTGGGTCGGTGGTTGCGAGAAAGTATCGGCCTCTCCCTCGGGAGGTGCAGACGCAACATATTGCGTCGACTGCTCACAGAGCCGTAGATACTCATTCTTGAAAAAAATGAATCGCTCGATAAATATACTTATTACTAACTACATAGATATTTATTTGCATATTTTTTAAGTTGTTCAAAAGCAGGGGTACCCGGTGTTATAAACCAAAAATATAGGAATAGTTAGTGTAAATAACCATATTATCTAAGCAACTTATTACTAACTACATGGATATTTATCTACATATTTTCTAATTTATATTAAAATAAAATGTAAAGTAATACTTACGTAAGTCTGCTTGGCCCTATCATCGATGAGTTATCTACCCTTCCGATGGGTGGCTTGGAAGATGGTTACCATGTTAGCCTCTTCACCCCTCTGGACCTGTTAATTATAAATAGATATATTGTTACTAAAATTAACCATTTTATCCTACTTTGATTAAAATAATTTATATACGTTCAAATACTTACCATGCGACAAAAATGTTCCATCGTCAGAATCGACCCACCAAACCACTTTCCTGCCTTCTTCCTGGCCTCCTTCGCCTTCTCCGAATTTTTCTTGTACTTGGGATTGTTGAATCTAGCCCTCATCTGAGTCCACTGCTCAGTCGTGATCTAACCTTGGATTAGTTTTCCTAAATGATCATGGTCCTTCTGATTAATAATCACATCCTAGACTAGCTTGGCGGCGACGGAAGGAAACATCTCCTCCATTACCTCGACCCGGTGTGGTGGATAAAAATACGTGTCATACAAGAAGTAATATAGTAAGTTATGTAATAAAATTAAATTATATGATCGACATTAAAACCAAATATATTTTTACCTTAAATTGCTTAAACCAGAACGTCTTCCTCCCGTTTGGAGCATTGGAGTAGTTGATCCAAGGGCCACAATAATTGTAACTCAAAAAGAGCCCCAAGCGTCTCTGTACCCTCGACGGACGATACCTATACAGAGATAATTATATTCATGGAAAAGTATATATATATATATATATATATATATATATATATATATATATATATATATATATATATATATATATATATATATATATATATATATATGTGTGTGTAGAAAATGTTAACTAATTAACTCACTTTGTGTCGTCGGCCCAAATCTCCATCCGATGCTCGTCCGGAGGCGCGTCTGGAGGATCTCTCTGATACTGTGAGGGCTGGGCCTCGTCCGTCTCCTCCTCGGTCTCCATGGTACCATCAGCAGTAGGAACGGTCGACGGAGGAGTAGTAGGCTCCGATCTGGAATTGCTCATCCCATGAGTACAGTCATGAGTAGGTGCAAGTGGTCGGAAGAGTGGAGTACTGCTTGTCCCAGAAGTACTATCATGAGGAGATACAAGTGGTTCGTCCCTAGTACCCGGTACTGAAGGAGTGATGTCGCTCGGAGCACAATGTCCTCTAGATGCCCATCTACGTCCGAACCCTCAGCTTCGTCCTGTCATAACTGATAACAACATATGATGATAAAAAAAATATGCATATATATATATATATATATATATATATATATATATATATATATATATATATATATATATATATATATATATATATATATATATATATATATATAATACAAAAAAATAAATAAATAAGAAAAATAAAATAGACCCGGAGCAACCCTCCGTTGAATTGCACACAAAAAGTCTAGAGATTTGGCAACACCAAGAAGTATAATCCAGAAAAATACAGTACATATCACAAGACTAAATAGATTTAATTCTATTTTCAATCCTCTTTTAAAAATTTATCTTCTTCATTTTTCTCGTCCTCCTCTTCCTCGACCTCGTCCTCATCTTCTTCACTTTTATCTACTTCTTCTTTCTCTTCGAATAATTCTACATCTTCAACACGATTAGTCATGTAATTAGGAACTTAATTTGAGTCCACCTCTATAATATTTGTTACAAGAGATAGCTAATCCTACTGATAAGATATTTCGTCAATGTCAAAGGTATTTTTAGCTTTGATCTTGCATACTGCCCACAAGTCCGACCTCGTTATTCCCCATTTACGATAAGTTATAAAGTACACGAGTTGTGTCTGACTTGATAGGACAAATGGTTTATAGCCTTGATATCGACGCTAGTAGTTTATATCCACAAGACCATGCTTGTGTATTTTTCAACCTTAATCTTGGATCGGATCGAATAATTCATACTTAAATAACACGATCTTAGCAGGCTCGGTTCCATAATTATATATCAGCTCCACAATCTTCCATAATACGCCATAGAAATCATTGCCTATGTCAACATCTTTATGGTTCTAAGATTTGATACAAAAATAACTATTTTTTTTGTCCTCGAGATCTAGGAAGTTGTCTCTGATAGGGGCAGTTATTGAGTTGAACCTAAACCCATTTACATAATAGCTTGGCCAGATTTTGACGACATAAATTAGCCCCTTAGCTAGAGTTCTAATAGATTTATTCTCAAGTATTGTGTCTAGACGATCGACCTAAATACAATAAAATAAGAAATTAAGTTCAATGTTTCGTTAATTATTGTGTAAAGTGCATATAAAAAAGTAATTACCGAGCTCCTTACATATGCGCTCAACCAAGAAGAAAAATGATGTCTCATTTATTGTTGTACTTCTTCGTCTGTTATGTAGGGTCTAACTGACCTCAGCTCATCATTATATGTGCTAAAAAACAACGAAGCAACGGCCGATTAGTAGCATAACTTTACCGTGCTTATACCATTACATTGAGATAACGTAAACATGGACGTATTAATTAGTTACCCCTCTAGCGTCTCCACTTCATCCTCGTCACAATTGAGTAATATATATAACTGAGCAGCCCTTAGCTCGTCATCATTCAAATATCTCTTCTTTATTTTCCCCGAAGGCTTTCCAGACACATTGAATACTTTCAATATTGCATCATTAGATTCCTGATATCCGTCATTGCTTCTCAGAGCTCTTGTTCGATTAGTAGAAACATGAGCTTTAAAATACGTCGAGCAAAAGTTTTTAATTGCCTCGAGCACATAAGCTTCACAAATAGAACCCTCAACCCGTGCCTTATTTTTTACCTTTCTTTTTAGGTGGTTCAGATGCCACTCGAATGGGTACATCCACCGATAACCGACAGGCCTACCAACTTGTGCCTCATAGGAAAGATAAATTGGCATATGCTCCATGGAGTCGAAGAATCCGAAAGAAAATACCTTCTCAATCTTGCACAGTATTACTGTAATATCATTCTCTTGCTTTTCTAGATAATCGACGAGCAACTTAGTAGAATAAAGATCTCTGAAGAATATGTTGAGCTCTGTCAATGGATCCTAAACCTCCTACAGTAAGAATTTCCAAAATACAATTGGAATTAACCTTTCCATGAACACGTGACAATCGTGGCTCTTTATACCCGTCAGTTTGTTCTCATTGAGGTCGACGCATCTTCTCAAGTTTGACACTTACCTGTTTGGAAATTTTAGGCCCTAAATCCACCTACAAAGTTTTTATTTATCCTCCTTCTCCAGTGAGAAAATTGCCTTAGGCTGCTTTAACTTTTCATTCCCCTCCTCTATCAAATACAACGCAGAACGTCTACATATTTCTTCCAAGTCCAACCTGGCCTTCGAATTATCTTTCGTCTTCCCCTTTACGTCCATTACAGTATTAATTATGCTGTCAAACACATTCTTCTCGATATGCATGACATCAAGGTTATGTCTGATCAGATTGGTACTCCAATATGGTAGATCCCATAATATACTCCTCTTCGTCCAGTTATGAGTGCGACCAAATCCGTCACACTTGTACCCCTTAGCAGGCTCTTCGATAGCACTTGGTAAATCTTTTACCTCTTTCCATATTGTGTATCCGGGCCACCTTGGCGGTGGATTGGCCTTCTCCACAACGTTGGCACAAAAAGTATTCATGTTCCTCCAGTATGGATGATCCTACAACAGAAATTTTTGATGACAATCGAAGAACCACGATTTGCCTCCGTGTTTCAAACGAAAAGCCTTAGTACGGTCCATGCAAAACAGACATGAGAGAAGGCCATGAGTGCTCCATCCCGATAATATTACATAGGCCAAAAAGTCGTTGATGGTCCATATACGTGTTGTCCTCATCTGAAAATTTTACTTTCTAGAAATGTCGTACGTGTTGGCACCTACTTTCCACATGTCACGCCCCGGTCCCATGGATAAGGAACCGAACCACGTGGCAATGGCCAGCAGTGTACTTCGGCGGGCTTTCCAATCCAATGGGCCCGTCGGAGTACACTTAAGCTGTGAAGTACAATGAATAACCCAACACATAACACAAGTAAACTCAATCTAAATCTCATCCACAGGCAGAATTATAAGAGCACAATAGAAGTAAATACAACGACTAATGTGCAGGAAGGAAATATCCAAATAGTATCAAATACAAACACTAGAGTAGTCACACGGGGACAAACCCGCTAGCACAAATAGACTGAAATGAAAGTAAGCAAATAAGATAACTTGGGACGGTAGCAGGTAACTAGGTAAAGATACCGTCCCAAGGAAAGAGTCACTACCAGCGATCAGGCGAAGTCCTCAGGGATGACCTCGTCCTCGGCAGTGAGTACAGCTGCTGGATAGATGCCCGGTCCGTACTCCTCCGGGTAATCCTCGTGACCTATACCTGGAAGGGAACCAGGTCCTCAGAGGGACGTAACAAGGTACAAGAAAATAACATGCCAAGTAAACAGATAGTACAAGTGCGACAACAGGGTAGACTAGTACAACCAAACAAGTGTGACACAGTTAAAGACAACGTTCGACGCGTGGGCTTTCTAATATAAAACTGTAGCTCCGGACACGGAAACACACGGCACGTACCGCAGCTCCGGGCAAAGAGTCACACGGGTGAGACAGCTTCACTAGAAACAGGTATCACTAGAAAATACTACATATATATAAGCGCGTGCAGAGTAGCCCAAACGTCTAGTAACTGTCTTCTCCTTCCCAAGCGGTCAATGATTGTGCATTGAACCTGAACCTCTAACTACAGTCTCGACATACACAGAATCTAACTCAACAGACGCGACCCTAAGGTCGTCCCAGTCTTTGGTCATGATGTCAGTATCAGGATACAGGAATCTGGCACGAACACAGTGTACAAGTGTGTCCTGGGGTATCGATGTACTCTGGTACGTGCATCGAGGTTCTAAGAAACATCAATAATTACTCTAGGTCGTTAAGTCGAATGTCAACACCCGGTTGTGAATCGGACACGGAATATCGATCATCAACGTAAACAAGCGCACAATGTACAATAAGAAAAACAATATCTGAAAACTGAAATACTGGGTGGTAAGGTACACTTGCCTGCGTGCGGCTGTTGATGACGGGGATCCGGTACTGCGTCCAAGTCCTCAGATCCCGCAATACCTAGAGAAGGGATACAGACCAGAATCAATAATCAACTTAAGATAGACAGGTGTGCTATACACAGCTACATCTAGACTCAGTCTCAAAAAATTATCTAATAATTTCCCGTCCTCAATTCTTTGTCTCGTGTTCTGATATAATACTCATTCCGGATTAATTTACTTGTTCTCCTTTTGCATGTATATCATAACCTTAATCCATTTTCTACTTAAACCGTAAATGCTTGATTTAAATAATTATTTTTCTCAACCTTTAAACATATTCAATCCTTCCCATTTCTCAATAAAACTACTACGCAATCATGTCCATCATTTTCCATCATTTCTCATTATATGGCTATTGGTTAGATATTACACACTACTACACTATTAATCACCTGCTCCTCAATATTCATCAACGTTCAATAAATCAGAATCTTATTCCTCCTCAATTTAATCCTCGTTAAATAAATTAGCGTTATACCATCATGTAACATATATCCCGATCCTTTATTTAAAGATAAAAACCTAAATCTCCATAAACAAAATATCTTAAAAATATAATAAATCTTAATCTCATGTCAATATCCCATGCTCATCAAACTATACCTCCATACCAACAAGACATAGAGAAACCCTAGCTAAAACTCACATGAATATATATAAATAAAACCCTAATAAAACAATAACACAATCTGGAATATACACAAAGAGAGGGGAGAAAATCGACCTCTCCGCGGCGGCATCGACCGGGGGTTGGCCGGAGTGGCTAGGTGGTGGTGGTGGTGGTAGTGGTAAACCGGTGGTGATGGTGGCAGTAAGCTGGGAGTGATGGTAGTGGTAGTGTATAGCTGAACAGCGGGGGAAAGGAGGGACTTGCAGTGCCGGCGGGAAGAGCTCCCAGTCGGCCGGGGTTGCTGGCCACTCCGGTCTGGAGGAGATCGGATGGCGGGGAGACTCACGCGCGAGCTGGGGGAGATTCGTCGTCCGGTCAGGGGTCTCAGGTCGGCAGCGGGAAAACAGGCCGGAGTAGGCGCGGTGAACGATCGGGATGCAGCGGGGAGTGGCCGGCGCGGCTTCAGCGGAGTGGCCGGCGCGGCTTCAGCGGGGAGTGGCCGCTTGCTGGCTTCAGTGGAGGAGGGGTCGGGCCGGAGTAGTTGGTCGGCCGGAGCAGTCTATGGGGAGTAGGGAGGAGTATGGGATTAAGAAGGAGGAGAAGGATGGGGGAAGGAGAAGAATAATGAAGAAGGAGGAGGAAGAAGCTTCCTTTGCATGGAGGAGTAATAAATGGAGGAGGAGAGAGAGAGGGGTATTGGGATTAGGGCCGGTGGAGTGTTGAGGGTGGGGGGAGAAATGATACTTTATAGGGAGATGTGAGGGTTTGAATGTGTGGTGGTGATCCTCCTAGGAAAAATGAATGGTTGGGATTTAATATGAATAGGGGTGAGATTTTTTCATGAGGGAATTGGATTTGGGACCCTATTTTGGGACCCAACAATTTATCATGACCAATGAGGTGTTGCCAACAATTCATTAATTGCAAATAAGCTCCCGTAAATTCGGGAATTTGCATGGACACATGAAATGACGCAAAAATTGCGAAGAAAAATATATTTAAAATTGTCATAGTGAGGGGGCGTTACGCGTTAGGCGCGTATCAAATTTGAAGGGCATTGAGATTAATTTAATATTAAAAATAGAATTTACAAGGTTGTTAAATCCCGATTTAATTGACGATAACGCGTCCCGCAAATTTAATTTAATTGGGGCCCGCGGGGTCAAAATCTGGAAATGGCACAAAGGCCAAAAATGGTGGGGGCTTGGAGTCAGTCTTGGACCCTTTAGTTGGTCCGGCTCAACGGGTTAAGTTGGTACTCCAAAATCGAGGGTAACGATACAGGTGTCCGACACGGAATAAAATTACGGTTTATGATTTCGGAATGTTGCGCAATTAATTTAGAGCACACAAAAGTTGATTTTAACAATCAGAAAAGTCCAGTACCTAATTTGGCGAGTTGAGTCAAGTGTACAAAATTTGTACGGAATTTATGGGCTGAAAATGGGCTCCGAATAATTAGACAAAGATAGGGTGGAATAATGTTTTAATTAAATGGATTAAAATTTTAGGTAAAATATCTCCTACTCTAAACCTCAATATATTCTATCTAAAATTTTTCTGGCCCACTCTAACTATCTACAGAATAAAATTGAGGGGGTTTACACCACAGCAGATTCAACTCATCTACCAACGACTGTAAATACACATCGATGTTCCTCTTCGGATTGTTCGGACCTGGATAATAACGGTTAGAAACATATACGGAGTCTTCATGCACATCCAAGGCGGTAGATTATACGGAGTGACGATCACAAGCCAACATGAATATTGGGAGCCCGAAAGTCCGAATGGGGTAAAACCGTAGGAGGAGAGCCCCAATCTGACATTACGCGGGTCCGAGGCAAAATTTGGATACTCTCGATCAAAGTGCTTCCATGCTTCTCCATCAGATGGATGATCCAACACCCCTTCGATCTATTTTTGCCTGTGCCAACTCATATTTTTTGTAGTCTCCTTCACCATAAACAACCTCTACATTCGCGGCATCAAAGAAAAGTAGTCATCGAATCGGTATGCTTATTTGCACCGACAAACCTATAACACCCTGTTCCGCTCAAGCGGACTGCCGTCTCAAACGGCAATCGTGCAGCTGTCCCGACCTGCTTTGCCTCGATCAAGAAGCAAAGGATATCCAGACTTGTCCCTACAGGAATCCGGCTTGGACTTTCAGAGGCTCGCTCAGACGTATCGCTCTACCGAGGCGAATCATCGCTAAGGTGGGTGGCTACGGTGAACTTGTCTTTGCTTAGCCAGCACACATAAAATCTGGAATGTTTATGCTAGTCGCTAGGTGATTCACCCCAGCATGCTAATAAATCCAACGCACCTAGCTAAGGGAATAATCCCAACTAGTATTGCTTGCTAGAACATGGAAATGAAATACTGCTTATACTCAGACCCTCGCATGCTAAGTCCCTTAACGGTTTCATCTCTCGGCTTACCTTCGGGTCCGAGCAACGTGCCTGCTTATGTTCCTTAGAAACGCATGCTAGTCTGCTTGAATGTTGCCATGTTTTCATACAAACCCCGGAAGACTACTACGTAGTCGCTTCGTGCCTGAATGAACCTGCAAGTGTCCGGGACCGTTAGGTCACCCAAGGCAGCCCCGAACCAGGGGAATGCATCAAGACAAGTTACTCACTGATCGTGTAATCGTGTTACCTGAGATTGGTCAAATAAATCGTGTTGCCTGAGATTGGTGAAATAAATCGTGTTGCCTGAGATTGGTTTAACCCTGACTTGCATGTCGCGGACAACTCGGAAACGAGGCATAGTTCCACGGACGGTCACCGGGGCACTGGGGCCGCTCCGATCCGGATGGAACTTCAAGTGTGGTTCATCGTGTGCAGGCGAGTGGTTTGCAGCATATCGTGTACTCGGTTGCATTCCACTTGGCCTAGGACCACATCATGTGTAGTCTATCGTGTGCTGGCGAGATGGTTGCAACATATCGTGTACTTGGTTGCATTCCATCTTGGCCTTGGACTACATATGCAATCCATCGTGCACGGGCGAGATGGTTCGTAGCGCATCGTGTGCTCTCGTTGCGTTCCACTCTCGTCTGGGATTAGTCCTTTATGGCTTTGCCAGCGACTCATGTTCATATAGATAAGTCATCCTCGCTTAGCGGCTATCCGCGTGCGAGTTACTGCATCGCATCAAGTATAACTGAGCACACCAAATACTGTCCCGTTCAATAACTCTCGTGTTGCATGTTGCATATGCTATGCTCCTGAATGCTTATACTTGCCCGTGCTTGAATTAACAATGTTTGCCTTGGACAGGGAAGGAGATGGTAAGTCTCGCCGTGTTTCCTCAAACATCGCACGGCGCACTGCCCGACACGATAGCTATTCAATGTTGAATGAAACTGATCCTAAGGCAACTAGAAAGACAACTAAATAGTTGTGCACGAAACCTGTACTACGTGTTTGGATTTGTCGAGCGGGCGAGTAGCTTCCCCACCAGTGCATTCAATGTACTGATAATCCACCAGTTTGATATGCAGGGTGCGGGAGAACCTCGTACGGTGCGGACGCCTCCTTCGTACGTGCTAAGGCCAGGAGTTCCCTCTGAAGCCTTACAACGGTGCGTCCGGGACTGAAGCACATATACAAGACATAAGTTGTGAACATCGCCTGACCATCGCCTGTACAATCATTCCACAATTGTAGCCACTTGGCACGCCTTTACTGTTTCAGAGAGAGAGAGGCTTGAGCGACTTGTAATCTCGGCTATACGCCGCCTGTAATACTTGTTCATATCAATAAAGAGATTACTTTACTTGTTTCGATGCTTCTGCTATATTTGTCAACTCAGAGAACTTGTTACCGAATCGCTATGCGTTCATGACTCCGCTGCACTCGGACAATCTGTGCGACTTTGTGGCTTAGAACTCTAACCGCCAGCCAATGAACCATGGCCTTGCACGGGCGTGGCTCACGCTCGTGCGGCATCACGCCCGGATGGGTTAAGCGATCGTTCCGCGGGAGCGCTGGCGAGGGTGATTCCCGCCTAGCGGGAACGGCCGATTGCCTGCGGGAGATCGGGGCGTGACATGTTGGTATCAGAGCCTGGCTTCTACGCCTTTGGACTTCGATTTGATATCTCTGTTTCGAAAGCTCGTTCATGGGTTATGTGCACGCTCTCTCTCAATGCCTCGATGGGATGTTCCAACAATAAGTCTAAATACTTTCAAAATGCGTTTTGAATGATATACTTGCTTGTCTGGTTGTATGCTGCGAGTGGCCTTTGTGCCAACCTGTGCGAACCCTTCGAGAGTATCGCTAGTAGCTTGTCCGATTTTCACTAACCCTAAGTTTGGTTGAATGCATCTATTCGAGGGACGCCTTGAACTAGTGCACCATCCAAGACTTAAGAAAAAGGTGAAACTCGAGTGCTAAGACTTCGCTATCACTAAGCTGGTTGACGTGTTCACACTAGAAATGCATGTCAAAGGTGCGCACGATCCAGTCTAAGCGGTATGCTAAGATCGAAGCTTGTGCAAGTGAAGATCCAAATAAACAAGTACAAACGACTTGTCTAGGATTGCCTCAAACCTAGATTACTGCTTGTCCTTAGTAAGTCTCGAGGACGAGACTTTTTCTAAGTTGGGTAGGATGTAACACCCTGTTCCGCTCAAGCGGACTGCCGTCTCAAACGGCAATCGTGCAGCTGTCCCGACCTGCTTTGCCTCGATCAAGAAGCAAAGGATATCCAGACTTGTCCCTACAGGAATCCGGCTTGGACTTTCAGAGGCTCGCTCAGACGTATCGCTCTACCGAGGCGAATCATCGCTAAGGTGGGTGGCTACGGTGAACTTGTCTTTGCTTAGCCAGCACACATAAAATCTGGAATGTTTATGCTAGTCGCTAGGTGATTCACCCCAGCATGCTAATAAATCCAACGCACCTAGCTAAGGGAATAATCCCAACTAGTATTGCTTGCTAGAACATGGAAATGAAATACTGCTTATACTCAGACCCTCGCATGCTAAGTCCCTTAACGGTTTCATCTCTCGGCTTACCTTCGGGTCCGAGCAACGTGCCTGCTTATGTTCCTTAGAAACGCATGCTAGTCTGCTTGAATGTTGCCATGTTTTCATACAAACCCCGGAAGACTACTACGTAGTCGCTTCGTGCCTGAATGAACCTGCAAGTGTCCGGGACCGTTAGGTCACCCAAGGCAGCCCCGAACCAGGGGAATGCATCAAGACAAGTTACTCACTGATCGTGTAATCGTGTTGCCTGAGATTGGTCAAATAAATCGTGTTGCCTGAGATTGGTGAAATAAATCGTGTTGCCTGAGATTGGTTTAACCCTGACTTGCATGTCGCGGACAACTCGGAAACGAGGCATAGTTCCACGGACGGTCACCGGGGCACTGGGGCCGCTCCGATCCGGATGGAACTTCAAGTGTGGTTCATCGTGTGCAGGCGAGTGGTTTGCAGCATATCGTGTACTCGGTTGCATTCCACTTGGCCTAGGACCACATCATGTGTAGTCTATCGTGTGCTGGCGAGATGGTTGCAACATATCGTGTACTTGGTTGCATTCCATCTTGGCCTTGGACTACATATGCAATCCATCGTGTACGGGCGAGATGGTTCGTAGCGCATCGTGTGCTCTCGTTGCGTTCCACTCTCGTCTGGGATTAGTCCTTTATGGCTTTGCCAGTGACTCATGTTCATATAGATAAGTCATCCTCGCTTAGCGGCTATCCGCGTGCGAGTTACTGCATCGCATCAAGTATAACTGAGCACACCAAATACTGTCCCGTTCAATAACTCTCGTGTTGCATGTTGCATATGCTATGCTCCTGAATGCTTATACTTGCCCGTGCTTGAATTAACAATGTTTGCCTTGGACAGGGAAGGAGATGGTAAGTCTCGCCGTGTTTCCTCAAACATCGCACGGCGCACTGCCCGACACGATAGCTATTCAATGTTGCATGAAACTGATCCTAAGGCAACTAGAAAGACAACTAAATAGTTGTGCACGAAACCTGTACTACGTGTTTGGATTTGTCGAGCGGGCGAGTAGCTTCCCCACCAGTGCATTCAATGTACTGATAATCCACCAGTTTGATATGCAGGGTGCGGGAGAACCTCGTACGGTGCGGACGCCTCCTTCGTACGTGCTAAGGCCAGGAGTTCCCTCTGAAGCCTTACAACGGTGCGTCCGGGACTGAAGCACATATACAAGACATAAGTTGTGAACATCGCCTGACCATCGCCTGTACAATCATTCCACAATTGTAGCCACTTGGCACGCCTTTACTGTTTCAGAGAGAGAGAGGCTTGAGCGACTTGTAATCTCGGCTATACGCCGCCTGTAATACTTGTTCATATCAATAAAGAGATTACTTTACTTGTTTCGATGCTTCTGCTATATTTGTCAACTCAGAGAACTTGTTACCGAATCGCTATGCGTTCATGACTCCGCTGCACTCGGACAATCTGTGCGACTCTGTGGCTTAGAACTCTAACCGCCAGCCAATGAACCATGGCCTTGCACGGGCGTGGCTCACGCTCGTGCGGCATCACGCCCGGATGGGTTAAGCGATCGTTCCGCGGGAGCGCTGGCGAGGGTGATTCCCGCCTAGCGGGAACGGCCGATTGCCTGCGGGAGATCGGGGCGTGACAAAACCTTCCTCTACCAGTGGCCTTGTAGCGATCAACACCATAAAATCTGCACGCATCTTCATTGTTGTCGTCTTTGTAGTACAACATGCACCCGTTACGACATTCATCAATTTTTTTGTATCCCATCCAGAGTGATCTCTCCATCCTTTTAGATCGGTAGAAGTCCTTGTAACACCCCATTCCGCTCAAGCGGACTGCCGATTCAAATGGCAAAAGTGCAATGTTCTGACCCGCTTTGCTGAGGCGAGAATAATCGTTTGAGACAAAGGATATCCAGACTTGTCCCTACAGGATTTTGACTTAGGCTTCCAGAGGCTCGCTTGACGTATCGCTCAACCGAGGCGAATCATCGCTAAGGTGGGTGGCTACGGTGAACTTGTCTTTGTTTAGCCAGCACACATAAAATATGGAATGATACATGCTAGTCGCTAGGTGAATCACCCCCTACATGCTAATAAGAATCCAACACACCTAGCTAAGGGAATAATCCTAACTTGTATTGCTTGTGCTAGAACATGGAAATGAAATACTGCTTATATTCAGACCCTCGCATGCTACCCTAGATCATGTCGCACAGGAAGTCCCTTACAGTTTTACCCCTCTGCTTACCTACGGGCCTGAGCTAAACGTAAATGATTACGTATATTGCCTCATTCGATGCTTGTTGCATAAACTATGCCTCAATTGTGTAATAATGTGCATGTCATGCATTCATCTAGTTTTCCTCGGGAGACTATCCAATAGTCATTTTGTGCAAGAATGAACTTGCAAGTATCAATCCCCGCCCCAGGGAAAATGCATCAAGGCAAGTCATTCACTGAACAAAGAATCAAGATTCAAGCATCTCGTATACTCGTGTATTCGTGTTCTCGTGTATCTCGTGAAATTGGAAAGACCAATAATTGTATATCGCGAACAACTCGGAAATGAGGTACAGTTCAACGGACGGTCACCGGGGCACTGGGGCCGATCCAATCCGGATGAAACTTCACGTGTGGTCCCTCGTGTACAGGCGAGATGGTTTGTAGCTCCTCTTGTGCTTTCGTTGCATTCCACTTGGCCTGGGACAACTTCATGTGCGATCAATCGTGTACGGGCGAGATGGTTCATAGCGCATCGTGTACTCTCGTTGTGTTCCATTTTGATCAGTCCTTTATGGCTATGCCAACGACTCATGTCATATAGCTAAGTCATCCTCGCTTAGCGACTATCCGTGTGCGAGTCATTGCATTGCATCAAATGAACAACTGAACACCTGAACGATCATGATACAACGACTCTCGTATTTGCCTATGTCATTGCCTTGATTGTCATTATGAATGCTCGTGCTTAAATTAACTTGGTTTGCCTTGGACAGGGAAGAACAAATCGGTAAGTTGGTAAGTCTCGCCGTGTTTCCTCTTATATCGCACGGCGCACTGCCACACGGGTTAGGTTATTCAATATGCCATAAAACTGATCCTAAGGCAACTAGAAAGACAACAAAATAGTTGGTGCACAAAACCTATATTACGTGTTTGGATTTGTCGAGCGGGCGAGTAGCCTCCCCACCAGTGCATTCAATGTACTGATAATCCACCAGATCGTTTGCAGGGTGCGGGAGAACCTCGTTTGGTACGGATGCCTCCTTCGTACGTGCTAAGGCCAGGAGTCTACTCTGAAGCCTTGGAGCGCTGCGTCCAGAACTGAAGCACATATACAAGACATAATGTTAGGATATCGCCTGAACATCATCTGAACATCGCATCTACAATCATTCCACAATTGTAGCCACTTGGCACGCTTTTACTGTTTCAGAGAGAGAGGCTTGAGCGACTTGTAATCTCGTCCATGTGCCGCCTGTAACACTTGTTTATATCAATAAAGAGTTGCTTTACTTCAACTTCTGTTATTCAATGCCTCCGCTATATTGTCGACTCAGTGAACTTGTTACCAAATTGCCTATGCATTTATGATTCCACTGCACTCGGACAATCTGTGCGACTCTGTGGCTTAGAACTCTTACCGCCAGCCAATGAACCATGGCCTTGCATGGGCGTGGCTCACGCTCGTGCGGCATCACGCCCGGATGGCTCAAAGTGATCGTTCTGAGGGAGCGCTGGCACGGTGATTCTCGCCTAGCTGGAATGGCCGATTTAGCCTACGGGAGATCGGGACGTGACATGTTGGTATCAGAGCCTGGCTTATACGCCTTTGGACTAAGGCTTATACGCCTTAGTCGCTAGGTGAATCACCCCATGCATGCTAATAAGAATCCAACGCACCTAGCTAAGGGAATAATCCCAACTTGTATTGCTTGTGCTAGAACATGGAAATGAAATACTACTTATATTTAGACCCTCGCATGCTACCCTAGATCATGTCGCTCGGGAAGTCCCTTATAGTTTTATCCCTCGGCTTACCTCCGGGCCCGAGCTAAACGTAAATGATTACGTATATTGCCTCGTTCGATGCTTGTCACATAAACTATGCCTCAATTGTGTAACAATGTGCATGTCATGCATTCATCTAGTTTTCTTCGGGAGACTATCCAATAGTCGTTCCATGCAAGAATGAACCTGCAAGTATCCGGGACCATTAGGTCACCAAGGTAATCCCTGCCCCAGTGGAAATGCATCAAGGCAAGTCATTCACTGAACAAAGAATCAAGATTCCAGCATCTCGTGTACTCGTGTATTCGTGTTCTCGTATATCTCATAAAATTGAAAAGACCAATAATTGTATGTCCCGGACAACTCGAAAATGAGGTACAGTTCCACGGATGGTCACGGGGGCACTGGGGCCGATCCGATCCGGATGAAACTTCATGTGTGGTCCCTCGTGTGCGAGCGAGATGGTTTGTAGCATCTCTTGTGCTTTTATTGCATTTCACTTGGCCTTGGACAACTTAATGTGCGATCAATCGTGTGTGGGCGAGATAGTTTATAGCGTATTGTGTACTCGTTGCGTTCCATTCTCGTCTGTGATCGGTCCTTTATGGCTATGCCAGCGACTTATGTCATATAGCTAAGTCATCCTCGCTTAGCGGCTATCCGCGTATGAGTCATTGCATCGTATCAAATAAACAACTGAACACCTGAACGATCATGATACAATGACTCTCGTGTTTGCCTATGACATTGCCTTAATTTTTATTATGAATGCTCGTGCTTAAATTAACTTGGTTTGCCTTGGACAGGAAAGGACAAATTGGTAAGTTGGTAAGTCTCATCGTGTTTCCTCTTATATCGCACGGTGCACTGCCACACGGGTTAGGTTATTCAATCTGCCATGAAACTGATCCTAAGGCAACTAGAAAGACAATAAAATAGTTGGTGCACGAAACCTATATTATGTGTTTGGACTTGTCGAGTAGGCGAGTAGCCTCCCCACCAGTGCATTCAATGTACTGATAATCCACCAGATCGTTTGCAGGGTGCGGGAGAACTTCGTTTGGTGCGGATGCCTCCTTCGTACGTGCTAAATCCAGGAGTCCACTCTGAAGCCTTGGAGCGCTGCGTCCGAAACTAAAGCACATATACAAGACATAATGTTGGGACATCGCCTGAACATAACTGAACATCGCATGTACAATCATTCCACAATTGTAGCCACTTGGCACGCTTTTACTATTTCAGAGAGAGAGGCTTGAGCGACTTGTAATCTCGGCCATGCGCCGCCTGTAACACTTGTTTATATCAATAAATAGTTGCTTTACTTCAACTTGTGTTATTCAATGCCTCCGCTATATTGTCGACTCAGTAAATTTGTTACCAAATTGCCTATGCGTTTATGATTCCGCTGTACTCTAATAATATGTGCGACTCTGTGGCTTAGAACTCTTACCGCCAGCCAATGAACCACGGCCTTGCACGGGCGTGGCTCACGCTTGTGCGACATCACGCCCGGATGGGTCAAAGCGATCGTTCCACAGGAGCGCTGGTGCGGTGATTCTCGCCTAGCGGGAACGGCTGATTTAGCTTACGGAAGATCGGGACGTGACAGTCCTTAGGCAACTTAGCACCCTCCGGCATGATCTCTATAATCAATTCCATCAATCGGTTGTAACATTCTTGCGACATATTAAAATCAGACTTGATGCTCAATAATCTTGTAACCACCTCCAACGGTGAATGATCCTCACAACCAGGATATAATGGAGTCATTGCATTCTCCAGCAACTCTATGAACTTCATAGTATCGGCATTCGATGCCTCCTCAGCTGCATCATGATCGTCCGAATCCAAAATAGGCCCACCGCATCAAAAATTATGTTCATCCACCCGTCATCATAAGCAGCGTGGTCGTAGACATCCATATACGGCTCCACATAAGGCTCCAACTCTGATGCTAAAGACAAGTTCTCCATACGCGATCTACTGATAGTAATTTGGCATAAAATCCTTCAAGTATAAATGATATGTGACTTCCACTTATGGATGATATTTCAAGTTGCGATATCTCACAAACGGACACTTAATTTTGGTACCATCCATGTACTGAGGGAATGCCTTCGCGAACTGCAGGAACTGCTGTACACCCTCTATGAATTCATTCCTCACACCGCACATGTCATCAGAATATGGTTGTACATCCACAAATGATGTCATAGGTAGTAATTCATATCCATTTTTAGATACTTCTATAAGATAGATACACATTATTTAAGTATATATTGTTCAAATGGAGGAAAATATGGATACAAATGCATGTTCATCAAAGATGGACATAAATAATGAAGGATATGGGTGTCGTTACGTGTCTCTCGTGAGCCATTACCTAACTAGAAACCTAATAAGAAATAGGTAAATGAACCAAGAATGAATGAGACATTTGGCTCTACCTTACACTCTGGTGCCGAAAGTCATGAGACTGAAATATGAAGGATAAGAGAAGACATATTTCAGTCTCATGGCTTCCGATACTAGAGCGAAAATTAGAGCCAAAGATTTTAAACTCTAGTAAATGGATAACTCGAAATAAGAATCAAGCCTCTACAAGCATAATTTTAACAAAAACATACCTATTAAATACAAGCACACAACCATCATGATCATAATGCTTTCTAACACCAACCACTACTAATACTTTCCTTGACGTTCTAATATTCTCTATTAGAACCTAGACTAATTCATGACCTTTACACTACATTAATGCATAAGTAAAACGTCCTCCGACATGATTCTCCTATACATATATAAAAACCCTATTTAGGATGGTCACACATATCATTTATCAATTAAGTTAAATTAATGGCTCAAGATTTGAATTAATTAAAATTAGTCAGGTAAATTAATTTCTCCACTAACTAAGAATTGTCATTCAAAACTATAAAAAGTTGCATATAAATACATAGAATTATATATATATATATATATATATATATATATATATATATATATATATATATATATATATATATATATATATATCCGTCACTTGAACACAATCAAGTCTAATCTCGTGGAGGCTCTAAAGAGGCCGAGCGCATCCGGCGCACCATGGACCGTGTATGGCCTAACCTACCGCCGGATTCGAGCACCCCCATCCCCGGCCTAGAGTCTAGACTGGTTCATCAAGCTCGACGTCTTGGACCGTGAGTCCACAACCATCATGATCATAATGCTTTCTAACACCAACCACTACTGACACTTCTCCTTGACGTTCTAATATTTTTTATTAGAACCTAGACTAATTCATGACCTTTACACTACATTAATGTATAAGTAAAACGTCCTCCGACTTGATTCCCCTATACATATATAGAAACCCTATTTAGGATGGTCACACCTATCATTTGTTAATTAAGTTAAATTAATTGCTCAAGGTTTGAATTAATTAAAATTAGTCAGTTAAATTAATTGCTCCACTAACTAAGAATTGTCATTCAAAACTATAAAAAATTGCATATAAATACATAAAATTATATATATATATATATATATATATATATATATATATATATATATATATATATATATATATATATATATATATATATATAAAGTTTGTTTGATGTAAGTTCTTTATTATATAAAATTTGGAATCCATTACTTGACACAATCAAGTCTAATCTCGTGGAGGCTCTAAAGAGGCCGAGCGCGTCCGGCGCACCGTGGACCGTGTATAGCCTAACCCGCCGCAGGACCCGAGCACTCCCCTCTCCGGCCTAGAGTCTATATCGGTTCATCAAACTCGACGTCCTGGACAGCGAGTCCACGGCCCGGGCCAATACCCTATACTTCTGTGTGTCGTATCTGTGTCTGTGTCTGTGTCAATGTCTTGTCTGTATTAGTATCGTGTCTGTGTCAGTATCGTGTGTGTCAGTGTCATGTCTGTATTAGTGTCGTGTCACTGTGTGTGTGTGTGTGTATGTGTGTATGTGTGTGTGTGTATATATATGTGTGTGTGTGTGTGTGTGTGTGAGAGAGAGAGACAGAGAGAGAGAGGGAGAGGGTTAGGGTTTACCTAGAGGTGGCCGGAGCTATGGAGAGGAGGAGGAGAAGCCTGAAGTCGTCGAAGTGGTGGAGCCGCGCGAGGGGAGCAGTCGCGCAGGGGAGAAGCTGTGCCGGAGGGGCTGCTCCGGGGGGGAGCCGTGCCGGAGGGGGCGCTCGGTGTGGGGGAGCTAGTAGTGGGGGGGCAATCGGGGGGGGGAGAGATCTATGTTTTTAGGTTTCAAAATTTTTTTGGTAAGAATGGGGGGAAACGAAACAGCCAACCATATATTAAACAATTTAGCGACGTCTAAATAAATGTCGCTATAATTTGAAAATGTAGCGACATTCAGTGACCTTTGTCGGCATATATTTTTTACAATATGAAATTTTATCGCTGCATGTCAGAAAAAAGTTGCTATTTATCAAAAATATAGCGATGTTCAGCGACCTGTACAGACATTTATTTTTATAATAGAAATTGTTGTCGCTAAACGTCGTAGAGCGACACTGTTTTTAGAGTTGCTAATATTACAAAAATTAACGACTTCAATAACTTACGCCGCTGAAGACGTCGCTAATAGCACAGATTTTGGTAGTGGGCATATTTGTTTTGGCTGCTCTTTTTTTCTTTCTGTTAGTTTTCTTATAACAAAAGTATAATAAACTTTCTCATATGGAGAGTTAGAGTGCCATTGAAGCAGCGCGTCGAGCTACAAACGGAAAATTCCATCGTGATATGAGCAGACAATCCCAAAGAAATGGTAATATTGTTAACACAAGTCACATGCAGCTATATCTCATCCACAGACACAAGTAGAGAAGTACCAAAATAAATACTAAAAGTCTCAAGTATGAAGCAATAGAAGAAATAATAGTTGGGTGGAGACAAATCCACTACCAAACTAGAATAATATAATAAGTAAATCATCTAATGATAACAGAGGCTCGAAGGAAAGACCTCCTCGAAAGATAAAGAAGTAGCAAGTTGTGATTCATGCTTCTGCAAATAGTCTCAATCGTCTATACCTGAAAAGGGATAAGGTCCTCAGAGGGACGTAACAAGATACATAAAAGCATGCCATAATAAACTGTAATAAACATCCAACAAGGTTTCTAGCCATTCTAAATGATATGCAGTTTAAGAATAATTTTTTCGCGTATGGACTATCTGGCTAATATAATGGGATGGGTATAGATCTCTCGGAGATCCAGGGGCCACTGGCATAACTTCTTTCGATCGTCATAGGCTTGTAGTAAATAATAGGGTCATAATGCCTCGCGTCTCCGGCGGAACTTACGGGCAAATAAGAAAAAGTATAAAGAAATCACATACGCTTACTCATTATTCTCCCCTCCCAATGCTACTAAGGTGTCCATAATACGCAAATACCTCTAGTAACTGCTAAGTCTTCTAGCATATCTCTATTAGCAGTTATTCCTATCATACGTCCCATACGTATTGATGATCAGTCAATACGCATGTCTGTGATCAATATGAGACTCACGACTCGTGTAACATCTATGTCATGGCCAAATGAAACATAATGATGCCTCAAAGTCATGGGTTAGTCTCTTAACTCTAAGTTAAAATGCATAATATACATAAATGAACAAATAACAACACATCTCGTCGTTAAACCCAAGTCTTCTTGGACAAAAAGTGTAATAATATAAAATAATAAGAAAATAAATGACAGAAATGAAACATGCATAAATGAATGTAAATAAGTAGTAATCGTGACAAGGTATACTTTCCTGGTAATGGTTTGGTGCTAAAACGACGCAAGACAATAAGTGCAAAAGACCAGGAAATACGGAAGCTGAAAAAATGCCTCTGGATGCTGAAATAGATACCACCAACGGTCCCGAAATAAGCAAGATAGTCAAAAAATACTACACTGTCATCCAATTTGGACACAGGGGCTAAAATGATCATTTTGGGTCAAAACGGTATCTACATGTTAGCCACTTTGCACCAAAAAATATGTCAAGGTCAAAGGTCTCTAAATATGACAAATTATAGGTCAAACGAATTCTAAACGATGATACAAAGTCAACGGTATATCCAATTTTGGATTCCAGTGAGCCGATCACAAAATCGTTTGTCAAGTCGAATCGTGGGGTCCGTAAAAAGTCGATTCGTCGACTGACTCAGAATCGGACAAAACTCGGGTTATAGTACAAGTCATACACGGCGAGTCCAATGGAAAAAAAATTATTACGATCCAACGAGCATACACAAACTAATAGGATAATTTGTAAAATATCGATACAGGAGAGTTTTTACGGATACGAGTTGATTCTAATACGCGCACACGTCCAAATCAACTTCCGCAAAATCTCACATGTCAGGATATACCATACGCGCCTTTCGGTATAATTGGTTTACGATGAGGTGGTCCCGTTTGGCGGGGCGTACTCCGTATCGCAAGTTTTTTTGTTTTAAAAATATAATTTTTGGTCGTTTTGAAAACAGAATAATTTGACAAATATTACAAACTACAAAAAAAATAAAAGAATAAAAATAATCTTGGTTATGTTGTGAATAAGTTTCTTTAAATAGATTTTAAAAATATTTAACGAGTTGGTAGAAAACTGGACATGAACATGTGTACTTGGACTAATTTTTTGGAACTATTTTGGGACATATTTTCGTCAACCTTGAGTCAACTTTTCTCCCAAACCAGAACACCAAAACTCATCCTACTTAGAGGGGATCCTAGAGGGTTATGTTGTGAACACACGCAAAAAACGGTTTATAAAACGAATAAAAAAGGAGGAAGAAAACTCACTCGCAACATGGGTCCGTGGGACTGCTTTGCGTTGGAGGGGTGGACTGCGCGGCGCTGCGGTCGACGACGACGCACGTGGTAGCCGCGGGGTGATCGACGGTGGTCCATGGGAAGCGCAGGAGAGTTAGGGTCAGGGTTGGGTGATTTAGAAAATTTTAGGGTTTGGGTTAGGGTCTTGTATACATATATATAAAGAGGGATGAGAAGTATCAAGTGAGGGTCGGGTAGCTGGCTGAAGGATTAGGAATAGGGTAGGTTTTGCTTTTGTATTTTCTTTTTATTCTGTATTCTTTATCATTATATATATATATATATATATATATATATATATATATATATATATATATATATATATATATATATATATATATATATATATATATATATATATAATTCAAACAAATAGAAAAACAAATAAAAAAAGACATTATGCAAATTATAAGTGGGTATTCTATAAATGGGGATAAATAATATAAACAAAATAATTACTAATTAATACAAATAATTATTGCTAAGTAGAGTAAATAAATATTATGATTAAATATATAAAAATCTTTAAATCACATAAATGAAATTTTATAAAAGTTACGCATTCAAGTATCAAAATATAAAGTATGTATGTTATATACATCTAAAAATATTATCCACGAATTAGGTGATCATATAAAATAATTAACTAAGCAATTAATAATATCACTCATAAATAAGTAAAAATAAATTTTACACCCAAAACATTTTTTTGTGAAATAATTTTGCTAATTACTAAAGATAAATAAATATTTAATATAAGTAGATAAATCAAGGAATTTATTTTCTAATTAACCAAAAAATTACCAAAAGAAATCCAATAATTTAATAATAATAATAATAATAATAATAATAATAATAATAATAAATACTTAAATTTTTAAAAATTAAAATTAGGGGATTTATATTCTACCCAACTTACAAGAATTTAGTCCTCGAAATTAAAAATAAGGCACGGTTTAAGAATAAGGAAAGGTAATATGGTAGAGAAGGATTTAGTAAAAATTATCGTACCTCAAACTTGGAAAGGAGAAAATATAAATCATGCATTAAATTCTAAGGGTAGTCTAGTCTGCTTAAGTAAAGTAATATGACACAAATAAGTTTTAGTACAAGCGAACTTGCACATGGAATCGGGGATACGAAGGATACGATAAAGGAGATGAGTAACCCAAGGGGATGAGGTGTTGATAGGAAAGAGAATACTACTACTTCTACTTGTGTTATCTACCAGTTTCGTGGGTATGCCATCTAATTAAAATATCAACCTATCCTTATAGCTGTTAAACCACCAACTAAGAGTTTTACCTTTCCAACTATGAATTTTCTAATACAACTTCTACCCAACTTAGAATCTACCAATCTTTCATAAACACAAGACTATACTCTTAAGGAAAGGGAAAAAAAATCCCTTAATCATTCAATAGTGCTCACCAGTCCTCGAAGATTATATCATATGTGATATATCCTTAATCACGAGAGTAATGACCTAGTAATGTGATTTGCCTATGGGGTATGTACCTAGGACTATCCATATGTCAAACTTTTATCAAGCATGAGCGTTTGTATTTCTAAATAGGAAAAGACATAAAACAATAATACAGAGTTCAAGGAAGACATAATCGAATACAAATACGAGGTTCAAAGGCGATTGAAGAATTCAAAAGAGAGTTGTCAAGGCAGTGGTGAATTGAGATCCAATTTTCATTTATTCCTATTTGCAGACTCACATCGGTATAGTAATGTAACCAATACGTTATGCTTTGACCTGTCTAGAGGGAAAGTATATTCGTTTAATAAGATAAGTCAACTATATCTCAATCTATGTAAAATAGTCATACAAAGAGCGAACCAAGTACACTAAGGTTGATCAGACCATAATACACTGATTCTAATTAGATAATGTATTAGTGGGCATCCCCAGTAACACATATGTCATGAACAAGCTCGCTAAAATAATAAGCTTGCAAAACTAGGATATAATAGCAGCATAAGTCAAGATAGTCTAAAAATATAAGTACGTGAGATTATGATGAATGAAAGTACAAATAGTTCAAGTTTGTCAAGAATCTAAGACCCGTCCAGTGTTTGTACCTCTACATTTTCCATACTAACTTTTTGTCTAAGTCTATGGTTGACCAATTAGGGTTCGGACAGGTAAAAGTATGCAGTCTTGGCAAACACTATCTTCTTACGCTAGCATATATTCAGGTGTCGTTCAACTATGCCCCAATAATTTATTTTATCGACTATGGGATTCCATGTTGCAAGACACGCTACCCAACTTACAAAAATTTAACTAGTATTATAATTGCCTTATCGAGATTCTATAAAATAGCCTTATTCTTGTAAATAAAATAGAAACTCTTGTTAAGATATACAAGAAAAGGATCATGGTACTATTAAGCTATCCTAGTGCATTATAAAACTTCCTAGGTAATGGTCATCCCTAAAGTCTTAATCATAGTGCTTATAGAACAAAATGTGTTAATATTAAGAATGAATAAGTTTCTGGCTCTCAACGTGGGAGCGAATATAATATGTATTGAGATATAGGGATAAGGATTACATGATTTGAAACTAAAGGATAATTACCAAATCATAATCTAAACTAAATGAACAACTCAACCTATCAAGTTCTAACAAATAACTACAAATCAGAATTTAAGATTAACAAACTGTAATCCTAATATTATAAAAGAAATTACTTGGCCTACAATTAGAAGGGTAAGGTGGCACGATTTAATTTCCATCATCATTTAAACTCAACGATTATGAGATTGCGAGAGTCACGTAGGAGAATAATTAGTAAACCTCAAGGAGGAAACAAAATAATTTGAAGGAGAAGATATTCAAATAGTATTGGATTCAGTGAACATGGCACGATTTGAAGACAAAGAAATTTTTTGTCATTGCACGAAATAGCGAGCATCAAAATTTAAGGTTACGGAAAAAATAAGATGTAAAAGTAAATAGAGAATCTTGATGATAATATAATTTTATAAGAGAAGATAGTATGCTAGTTCCCGAGGTCGAAGGATGATCGAGGAAAAGAATCTATTCAATTGCTAGGTTCCATTGATTATAGAATAATGACGATAGGGCTACGTTTAAGGGAAAGGGTAAGTAACTTATAGATAGTCAGATGATCACATGGTTTTCTAAGAGGAGATATTTTACTAGGGCATGATAGTTTCCTAGATTGGTACGATTAAAAAAGAGATTCAAACTATTGCAATGTTGAATAATTACAGCAATGCCAAGGGATAATAAAGGAAGGATAAGTACTTAATGTGGAAGGTTATGCCTCGGTCAATAACTTATGAGTAATCGAATACAAATACACAAAGGATCACAGGTTCTAGGTAATCTGCTAGGCTGAAAAGAGGGTATTCCTATCATACTAGGGCATTGGTTCCTTCACCTTTGTTTCCTAAGATAATGCTTTGCTGATACCAATACAAGAATATAAATTTATAATTCCCTTATAATATCTCACTACGAAAGTTAGGTTTAGTCCTAATATTAAACCTCGGATTTCTATTGGTTTCTCAATACTAGAGTCAAACAATCTAGTCAAATTTCTAACTAAACCTAGTAGTATCCATACTACTCTCAATTCATGCCTAAATATATCAAGGGTAAGGGTCAATCAACTTAAAGGTGCTTAATGCTTAAGGTTCACTCTTTATACTAAGCATTTGAAGTGGTCAATATTCTAGTTTTTTTTCCTAAGAGGTATGTTATCATAGTCAACTTCTGAGACCTTCTAACAACATGAACTTCTACTCTGGCAGAAAATTATACGCACGAAATAATCAAGAAAGTACGTTAATCCCTCCGGGATAGAGAGATAAGGAACAATGATAGTGAGGTCAGGGGAAAGAAGTAAATATAATTTCAAAGACAAGAGAAAATAATTAGGTTCAAAGAATTTGAAATGTAATCAAGGAAGGAAGTCAAATATGTGGATGAGATCCTATACACTAATCCTAAATGCAGGCTTGCTCGGTATAGCAATATAACCGAAGCAATATACTCTCGACCTGCATGGGCTACCACAAAAATATGTCACACCCTAGTCCCAAAATACGTAGGACTAGGAATGCGTAAGCATACCAGCCGTATGTATCTGGCAACTCCAATATATGAAAACCATAACGCATGCATACACTGTATTATGAATAATAATTCATAAGTGGTACCTATATATTGTCAACACAAGTCACAGGCAGCTATATCTCATCCACAGACACAAGTAGAGCAGTACTAAATTAAATACTAAAAGTCTCAAGTATGAAGCAATAGAAGAAATAATAGTCGGGTGGAGACAAATCCACTACCAAACCAGAATATGAAAGAAAATATAATAAGTACATCATCTAATGATAAGAGAGGCTCGAAGGGAAGACCTCCTCGAAAGAGAAAGAAGTAGCAAGTCCTGATCCGTGCTTCTGCAAATAGTCTCAATCGTCTATACTTAGAAAGAAACCAGATCCTCAGAGGGACGTAACAAGATACATAAAAGCATGCCATAATAAACTGTAATAAACATCCAACAAGGTTTCTAGCCATTCTAAGTGATATGCAGTTTAAGAACAATTTTTTTGCGTATGGACTATCTGGCTAATATAATGGGTGGGCATAGCTCCTCGGAGATCCAGGGGCCACTGGCATAACGTCTTTCGATCGTCATAGGCCTGTAGTAAATAATGGGGTCATAACGTCTCGCATCTCCGGTGGTGCTTACGGGCAAATAAGAAAAAGTTTAAAGGAGTCACATACGCTTACTCATTGTTCTCTCCTCCCAATGCTACTAACGTGTCACATCCATGATATGCAAATAACTCTAGTAGCTGTTAAGTCTTCTAGCATATCTCTATTAGCAGTTATTCCTATCGCACGTCATATACGTACTGATGATCAGTCAATATGTAAGTTATGATCTATATGAGACTCACAAATCGTCTAACACCTGTGTCATGGCCAAATGAAACATAACGACGTCTCAAAGTCATGGGGTAGTCTCTTAACTCGTCAATATGCATAATATACATAAATGGACAAATAACGACGTATCTCGTCGTTGCACCCAAGTCTTCTTGGACACGCAGTTTAATAATATAAAATAATAAAAAATAAAATAAAAGAAATGAAACAAGCATAAATGAATGTAAATAAGCAGTAATCGTGGCAAGGTATACTTGTCTGGCAATGATTTGGTGCTAAAACGACGCAAGACAATAAGTACAACGAACCAAAAAATACGGAAGCTGAACAAATATCTCCGGATGCTGAAATAGATATCACCAACGGTCCCAAAATAAGCGAGATAGATAGAAAATACAATCATTTCATCCAATTTGGACAGAGGGGCTAAAACGATCATTTTGGGTCAAAGCGGTGTCCTCGTATGAGCTACTTTATACCAAAAAATGTGTCACGATCAAAGGTCTTTAAATATGACAAATTATAGGTCAAATAAATTTTAAACGATGATAAGAACTCAACGGTATGTCCATTTTTGGATTTCGGTGAGCCGATCATAAAATTGCTTGTCAAGTCGAATCATGGGGCCCGCAAAAAGTGATTCGTCGACTGACTCAGAATCGTACGAAACTCGGGTCACAGGACAAATCATACACTGCGAGTCCAATATAATAAGTTTTGTTGCGATCATACGAGCAAACACAAACTAATAGGATAATTTGCAAAACATCGATACGGAGGACTTTTTACGGATACGAGTTGATTTTGGTGCGCACACACGTCCAAATTAACTTCCACGAAAGCCCACACGTTAGGATACACCATTTGGCGGAGCGCACTCCATATTGTAAGTTTTTGGATTTTGAAAACATGATTTTGGTCGTTTTGAAAATAAAATAATTTGACGAATATTGCAAACTACGAAAAACTAAAAGGATAGAAATAATCGTATTTATGTTGTGAATAAGTCACTTCAAATATATTTTTAAAATATTTAACGAGTTGGTAGAAAACTGGGCATGAAAAGGGATACATGGACTGATTTTTCTAAAATATTTTATGACAGATTTTTGTAAACTTTGAGTCGACTTTTCTCTCAAACCAAGACACCAAAATCCATCCTACTTGGAGGGGATCCTAGAGGGTCATGTTGTGAACACAACCCAAAAATCGATTTGTAAAACGAATAAAAAAGTAGGCAGAAAACTCACTCGTAACATGGGTCTGTGGGACTGATGTGCGCGCGCGGGACGGACTGCGCGGCACTGCTGGCGACGACGATGCACGTGGTGTCCGCGGGGTGGTCGGTGGTGGTTCAGGGGCGGCGCAGGAGAGTTAGGGTTAGGGTTAGGATTTGGGTGATTTAGAAAAGTTTAGGGTTTGGGTTATGGTCTTGTATGCATATGAAAATGATGCGCAAAGAGGCAACAATCGTGCCTAAGGAGAGATCAAGACGTAAAACCATTGTTTTATCTCATTTTACTTTGTCGAACCAAACAGCCTCTAGGTTGTTGACCCAGGCACCCTAAAGTATTGGATCCTGTGGTGGATTGCGGATCCCAGGGGCCCAAAACCTGCATGAGAAAACTGGATGATCCTATCCTGACCCACACCCCCCACAATCATGCAACAGTCTGTCAAAAGCAAAGCAAAGTGGGGTTACGCACACCCCACGAGACTGGCATGCAATGAAGAACATGTTTGTGGCTCCATGTGATGACAGACACGCATGATGACCACACACACTCCTCAACTGAACGAACATTGCTGCAGTCTCTCTCTCTCTCTCTCTCTCTCTCTCTCTCTCATCATTGAGGGGGATGGGGGCTCTTTCTTTACTACTTTCCTGCTGCATCCTCTGCTTCTCCTGCTTGGGGAGGAAATAACTGTTGTAGTACGTGAGATGGAGGGATATTTGAGATCATGCATAGGTTCCACCACCACACACCTCACACGTGACACTACCCATAATAATGCCCGTGCCATACCAAGTTCAGGTTCAACTCCCATTGGGTCCGGCTACCCCACCACTCAAACTTCATCATACTCGCATTCATCACAATGGATGGTGATTGCCCCCTTCACATCATTTGTGTTGTCCCATGGTGTCCCCCCTAAAACATGCCTCTCTCATGCACCTACAAACACCACCACCACCACCCCTATAATATCAATCATGATATATATATATATATATATATATATATATATATATATATATATATATATATATATATATATATATAGTGTATTAATTCATCTCTTCAAATTATTTCTTATATGATAACTGAGGTAACAATTTTTTTTAAATAATAATTTATTTTTTCAAATTATTCTTTATATGACAACTGACGTAACATTTTTTAGTAATAATAATTCTTCCCTCCAAAGTTCAAACTATTACTTATATGACAACTGACGTGATATATTAAATAATATTATATTGCATCTAATATGACAACTGACATTACAAATTTTAACCAAAAAATTCAATTACCTAATTTTTTTAATTTTATTTTAATTTTAGTTTTAATTTTAGTTTTTGTCATATCAGCTGGTATATTAACCGTCACGTCAACTACCACATAAGGAGGAATAATTTTAAGAAAAAATATTTTAGAAAGATAAATAATTTTTTTTTTAATTGTCCGAAGTAAACGTTCAGAACTTTTCATACTGCAGTGCATCCCCATTTAAATAGACTATTTCATTCTGCAACGCATCTTTTGGACCTCACCGTCCCGTCCTGTCCTGGTACGATCTTTTAAGAAATAGTCTTACTTGCCATCTTTATATACTAAAAAAATTTATATTCTTCTTCCCAATTCCAATAGAGATTTTTGCAGGAAATATTTAGGTCTCATTTGGTTCGCGTAAAAAAACGAAAAGGAAAAAAAAAAAAATTCATTTCCTTTAAAAAAAAAATTACAATTTTCATAAAAAAAAATATCGATGTTCAGAAATGCAAAAGAATGAATGCTTAGGTTGCTCGGTAGGAACCATTTTTTCTCTTTTTTTTTTTTTTTTTTAGGAATTATTTTCTTTTATTGTTTTTTTTTTTGGCATTTAAATTCAGAAGATGAATTTATTTTCTCTCATAATGTCATGTTTTTGCAAACCAAACGTGGCTTTGTAGTATATATGGAGATCAACGAGACGATTAAATTAAACTGCAATATAAGAATATAAGAATAAGAGTTTATGGCCCCATTAGCTTTCTACCAAAAGAATGAACCAGGATTATCAAACTTCACGTAAATTCTGAGATTAATCATTTGGGTGTCCCATGGTGTTCCCTAAAACATGGATCCCTCGTGCATGCGCACCTGTCAACTTCCTAATATCTGTGATATCATCATGTTACTAATCATATATACATATCTATATGTTCTTGATTCTGTGCGTTTTATTAACTATTTCAATTATTAAAAAAAAAAATTGGGAAGGCTATTTTTATTGTGAGGTGAAAAAAAAAGAAAACAAAGACTTTATTTTGAAATTTATATTTTTGGAGCAGCTATTTGAATCGGTTTCTTCTATCCAGCTATAGAGGGGAGAACATTATTCGATTTTGGACCGGAACCAAAATCGACTAGATTCGGCTTGGTTTGGTTTGAAAAAAAATCATTTTTTTTCAATTTTAAAAATAGTAAAAAGAATGGAAAAAAAAATTGGTTTCGGTTTTAGATTTCAATTTTTGTCCAAAATCTAAAACCGAATAAGACTTACGCAATTATTAAATAAATTTCTATATATTTTATGATTAAAAATATATGTATTTTAAAGTCCAACTTTGATCATTATTTAACAACTAGTCCAACTTTGGACTGAACTTTGAAACAACAAATGTATGTATAAAAATTCTAAATTTTTAATATAATTTACCACAATTCCACCTTTGTGTCCGACCTTAAACAATAAAGATAATCCAGTTGGGGAAATTGAATAAACCGAATCGATTATCGGTTCGGTTCGGTTTAGATTATGGCTAATTTCGGTTATATTTTATTTTTAAATTTTAGAATTTTAGTTTATTCAATATTTACACTAACTACCCCTATGATTTCGGTTTATAACACGGTGTACCTTACTTTTGAACAAATTACACTGACAACCCCTCCCTTTAGGAAAAAAAAATTAAAAAATAGGGATAGTTAGTGTCATAACTTTTTACTTTTATCTTAAAATAAGGGTACCCCGTGTAATAAATAAAAAACGTAAGGATAGTCAATGTAACTTTTTTAAAAGCAGGGGCACCCCGTGTTACAAACAAAAAATATAGGAATAGTTAGTGTACATAACACTTTTATTATTTTGGTTCAGTTGAAACTGAATAAATTGAAGGCTCGCATCTACATCTATTTTAAGGATCATGTACTATGTAACAATTGTTGAAATAGAATCCAATTTTCACCGAAATAATTTTTTACCGATCAATATGTCATATACGGATTTTATTGATCTAGCCGCTAAATATTGTAGAGAAAAATAATTAATTTTTTGTAGGACCGTTTAACCAGTCACTATGTGTCACGTCCCAAAACCAGAATACTGGAGAGCGGGACTGGCAAGGCCAGCTACGTATACTTAGAGCACACCGGTACTCCGTATATACGGTGAAGCTATAAGACATGAGGGGTCACTACTACAAACCAACAGTCAAGCGTAGGTCCAACAAACCCTAGTGTCTCAATCACAAGAACAACAGGAATAATAACAAGATGTAAGATCAGCTGAAATATAATAGCAAAGCATCCTAAACTATAATATACAAATAATCATGAAGCTAGTGAACACAAAATAAATAAACTAGCCAGAATCTAAGTCATACATGATCAATCCTAGGTTATGTCAATCATGCCATTCCCCGTAGGCTAACTTATCAAACCAAAATACGAGCAAAACACGTGCTCGATGGCTAAACGCCAACAAAAGTAGAATGTACATCCGAGTGAAAAAGTAAGAAAATCCACTCAAGTGGTCTGGTGCTCCTGGTGGTCACCATCCTTATGAAGATAATGAAGATCCTCCAGTGCTGCTACTGGATATGGCTATGCAAAACCAGTGGGATCAGACCCCAAATAGCAAGTACCACAAAGGAAGCCAATCTAGGAACTTAAACCAACAACTCAAGCAATACAACTACTGAAAGTAAAGACTGAATGTAATGATCTCAGGATAATAAAAGAAATATTGTAAACATGCAATGAGACATATCACTACCAGAAAAAGTCAAATTAGCGACGTCAAAAAATGTCGCTAAATGACAAAAAACGTCGCTAATCACGTTTAGCGACGTTTTACAGAAGTCGGAAATTATCACGTCGCTGAAAGGAAAAACGTCGCTAAACGTCGCTATACCGACGTTTTTTAGCGACTTAAATGTGTCGCTAAATTAGCGACGTTTAGCGACGCAGCGTCACTAATTAGCGACGTAAACAAACGTCGCTAAACGGCGCTAATTAGCGACTTATATAGCGACGTGACAGCGATGTCTTTAATGACCTGGCAGTACTGCCATGTCAGCAATTTGCGACGTTCAGCGACGTATTTAACGACGTCTTTAGCGACGTCATTAGCGACGTCTTTTAACGTCGCTAATTAGCGACGTATTTAGCGACGTGTATAAACGTCGCTAAACGTCACTAAACGTCGCTAAATACGTCGCTAATTTTACAGAAAAAAAAAATATGGAATTATTTCCAAACTATTATTCCTGCAATTTATGAGTGCCCTGTTTACTGAATCTTATTGCTTGCTTGATGTGTTTAGATCAACTACCTAGCATTCTATTCTCATGCGATATCACCTAGTCATCAGTGTTTAACATCATGATAATCATCAGCCAAACCTTCTTCGTAAGACCGGGATTGGCTATGAGCAATGAGAAAGATGCCTAAAAGAATACTAAACTATTCAATTTCCTAGCCCTCGTAGTTGGAAAATGAACCTCCAGAGTTTCAAATTCAGACATTATAGCATACTTCTACAGAATAAAAAAGCACTAAAGAAAATTTTCAAACTCAATTGGTTTGTAAATATTTGCATCAATTAAGCATGAACCCTTGAAGGCTTGAATCAACATCCACAGGTTTGGCGTTGTCTCAGGGAGATTGCTTTGAAGGAATGCTTAGAAATATCGCCTCTGCTAGAGAACTCAAAGCCTGGTTACGTTTCTTTACTTGGGTATAGTATTTTTTTTATTGTATGAGAGTCAAACTAAAAATACACTAAAGAATTTTGTTTTCCACGGGAGGACTTTATGGTTGAACTACATGCAAACAACTATAGATCTTCATAGTACTCATTTATACCAAACTAAAGAACAAAACATGCTTCAAATTACGATATCACTTTTTGCAAATAAGTATTATCAATCTTCCTACCGCAAGATAAACTATTAACATGACTACCAACAATCCACAAGACAACGTCATGCTACCCATTTTTGTATGAAGCAACATACCTTGTAAGTCACAGCTTCTTCAAGTTTACTGTAAAAGAATGTGTTGAATATGTAGTACTCCTCTCTTCTCTTATCAGAAGGAGAGAGAGATCTTTGAAGAAATCTGCAAAATAAGGACAACAACAAATATTATAACATAATTTACTGAAAATATTCTATATATATATGGCAGAGGAATATCATCAAGAATTCTGATGCACAAATCAAGTTCTCTTAAACTTCAAATTTAATGGCAAACAACATACTTGGTATTCTCCCACCCAATGTCGCACTAACTTTATCGATAAGGCAATAATTATACAATAAAAGTCGCAATCTCTCTCGTATATCAAGTAATGTGTCGCAATATAAAGAGTATTATGTAAACATAAGACAATATTTATAAGGTATTGAGAAACATTAAGTGTAATGTACTTGTCTGATGAATAGCTGAAGTCGACGTGTCGGACACAAACTTGTCGACACGAAAAAATGGGGTAAAATTAGTCCAAAACAGACCCGCAGAAATCTAGAAAATGGAGTAAAATTAGTCTGGGTCTAAAATTAACTACATCAATTTAGGCTAAAATGACATCACGACAAAACCAACAGTGATGTTGTATTCGGAATTCGATAATTAGAATTACGAAAAAACGTTCTGAAATTAGAATTTTCGAAAATAAATTCATAGCGAACCCTCAACTTTGTCAAGGGAACGTTCTATCAAACGACCGAATTGTGAAACAATAATTTACAGAGTTAGATAGGGATATACCAGCTCGAGAATTAAAGTGGTGGATCTGGAATTGATGATCTGTAGAGGAAGTTCTCAGTCCTCAGATTAATCTACACTGCAAAATAGTTAGAAATTAAATCAGAAGTGGGTATTTATTTAGTGAATTTTTTAACTCAAATTACTGTAGCAAATTAATTCCATCCTAAATGAATGAAATAGATTTGAATTTTACTAAATTTGGAGAGTTTACCAATCCTTCAAAGTTGAAGAGAAAACTGCGACTACTCTCGCTCGACACGATGGCACGAAAGAAAAAATAAAGAAATTCCTTGATTCAATCTGTCGAGAACGATCGATACTGCGATGAGAAGACTTGCAGGTAGCCGACGAACGTTGGGGACACGCCGGCAAGGCGGAGGAACTGAGGAGGGGGGAGGAGGAGGAGGAGGAGGAGGAGGGGGAGGAGGACGCGGCCGGAGGGGGGAGGACGCGGCTGGAGGGGGGTCGCCGGGAGGGAGAAGGGGGCGCTGGAGGGAGGAGGGGAGCCGGCGGGGGAGGACGCGGCCAAGGGGGGTCGCCGGAGGTAGGAGGGGAGCCGGCGGGGGAGGACGCGGCCGAGGGGGGTCGCCGGAGGGAGGAAGGAGGAGCCAGAGCGGGAGAGATTGAGAGCGGGTTTGAAATTTGGGAGAGGGAGAGGGAGAGATCGAAGGAAATGGGGAGAATCAGCCCTAAGTAAAAAAATTTAGCGACGTTTTAGCGACGCCAATAATGACGTCGCTAATTTAGAATTTAGCGACTCCAATAATAACGTCGCTAATTTAGAATTTAGCGACGCCAATAATGACGTCGCTAATTTAGCGACGTCTTAAACGTCGCTAATGACGTCGCTAAAATGTCCAAAAAATATACGTCGCTAAAAACGTCGCTAAACGTCGCTAAATAAAATATATTAGCGACGTTTAGCGACCTAACTTATACTTATAGCTACTAATCTTTTAAAAACTGAATAAAAGTCGCTAAACGTCGCTAAATATCGCCAATTAGCGACGTCTAGCGACGTTTTTACATGGAGTCGCTAAATAGCGACGTTTTTACATGGAGTCGCTAAAAAACGTCGCTAATTCCGCTTATTCTAGTAGTGTATCCTGAACTGATAAGCAAAATAGAATAACAAGTACAAAAAATAAATGTATGATCATGTAAAGACTAGACTAACCATCATACATCAATCACGGCAAATCATATAAGTACGGCTTGATACTTTAACTAACTAGGGTTATCACATTCCTAATTACTAACAATTATAATGCAACGCGATACTAGGGTTCCTTTTGATCGTATGCCACTGCAGTCCGTCCAGGATATCCATATACACAAACCAGCCACGGAAACTCCTCAAGATACTCCACAAGATACGCCACTGGATACTCCACAAGATACTCCACAAGATAACCATATGAATAACCGGGACTGCATGCAATCTAGAAAAATCTCTAGCCATGTACTAAGTGAATCTCTAGTTAATAACCACTAGCTTTTTCATGTATGCATCCGGGTGTGGCATTCCGCAGAATTCATCCTAGACATGATGCAACAAAATAAATTCTAATAGTAATATAAACAAGTTTTAATATATATTGCACAAACGGACTCATGTAAGCCACGACAACAACCAAGCCATGTGAAACCAAGTGAAGCCAGGTAAAGCCATGTACAACCATGTGAAGCCAAGTCCATCCAGGTGAAGCTAGTGAAACCAAGTCAAGCCATGTCCGATAAAGCCATGTAAAGTCATGTCAAGTAAAGTCCATTCAATCATGTCATCAAGTATAGTCGGACAAAGCCTGGTAAAATCGAGTAAAGCCAAATCAAGTCATCTGAAGCCATGTAACTTCATGTCTATTTATAGGTCAAGTCATCGCGTGTCCAAGCAAAAGTCAGAAGAATCAAAATAAAATCACGAAAAACTAAGAATTCATAAAGAAAGAGTACGATCGGTATACCGTCGGTACAGTCCAGTACATCATCGGTATACCGGTCCAGAGATAGGACATAGCAAGTCTGGATTCCAACAAATTGGTATATTGTCGGTATACTGTAGTATAACGTCGGTATGTCATTCCAAGTAGGCAAGAAGGGTTCTGGAAAATAAAGTTCCACAAATCGGTATACCGTCGGTATAATGTAGTATACCGTCGGTATACCGGCCAAGACAAATATCCTGAAGTCGGTTAACAATGTCGGCAAGGATCGGTATACCGTCGGTACACTATAGTATACCGTCGGTATGCCGATAAGGTTCAAAAAAAATATCTAGAAATCTAAGTCGGTCAAAATCGGTATACCATCGGTATATTGTAGTATACCGTCAGTATGCCGGTTTCCAAGGTAAAACTAGGCCAAAGTCAAGTCTGATTTTCGGGACCCAAATCAAATCCCGAAAGTCACCAGAACCAAATCTAACAAGGAGTCAAGTCTAACGGTAAGTCTTATATCATAATATGGACCAAATCTCACGGTCACAACTCCGGTACCGTATCCGTTACTGAATTACCAAAAAGGGACGGAATAAGATCTTACCAGAAATCAAAACTGAAATGGTCAAAAGACTAGAAATCACGAGATAAACAATTATAGTAAAGCACGTTAAGCTAAAAAGCAACAACCAAGACTCCAGGAAAGTAAAATGACAGAAAGTAAAAGAAGTTCATAGAATCTGTAAGGTGTACCTGCCTAAAGCGAGCTCCCAGCCTAAACCTTCTAATCCACCACTACGAAGGGGGTCAGAAACCATACTCCATGTCTCAAGACCAAGCTTCAAGCTCGAGAGAAAAAATGTTGAAGAGGAAAGAAAAAGAAATGAGAAATGAATAGAAAAGAAAATTCAAGGGCAATTTGTCACGCCCCAGTCCCAAAATGCCGAGGGACTGGAGATCGTGGCAATGGCCAGCAGCACGCACCGATGGATAACCCAATTTAATGGAATCATCAGGGCGTACTTAAGTTGTAAATAAGGTCTACTACAACAAGTCACACTAATCTCATCCATAAAGATAAAGAAATAAACTGCATAATCAAATGGAAATAAGTAGCAACAACATCACAGCAAGTCAGTCGGAGGAACAATCCGACTATAGTCTGAATAAGCTGGCTCTATAGGCCAGGAACAAAAGATATAAACATGAAATAAATAAATGAGTACTGGGACAGGCACTCAGGAGAAGTCCTCGGCAGTCACCTCGTCTTCAGTGTTCGATTCAGCTCCAGCAATAGCTTCAGCTCCGGTCCCGTATACCTCGGGATACTGCTCCTCAGCTAAACCTGGGGACATAATCCATTCCAGGTCCTCAGTGGACATAGCAAGGCACAAAATAAAACAAGCCAAATAAAAGCAGTGCAATTAAATTAAATGAAACAGCAGGGTAAATTATGTAACCATCTATGTGATATGCAAATGAGAGCAACACTAGTACTCAGGCTGAGACCGCTACAAGCTCTGTGTCGGAGAGCCGGTAACAGTAATAACACGTAAAGGGTCTAGCTCTGCTGGAGAGTCTACAACCTCACAATAATAGTAGATATATATGTAGAACAGCCTGTAGCCTGTGTGTCTCTCTCCACCCAATGTAATCACGCAAGCCATGACCATAACGTCTCATGTCCATGTCAGCGGGATTATAACTAATGCAACAAGTCATACTGTCTATAAATAAATGTCTCTATCAAGTCCTATATCCTATACAGAATCACCACGAATATCTCAGGAGGATTCTGTCCATGATAGTGTCAAGTGTCCTGGGTTGTAGGGTACTTGATAGGTCAAATATAAAGTAAGGGGATCATAAATCCATCTCTAAATGACGAACCCAACACCGCATACGGTGTCGGCACCCGACTATGATCGGACACTAGGTACATCATACGTTCCCTAGGTTAAGCAGTTTAAATCAGTTTATATGAATTTGCACAAGACATCCAGCAGAGTATTTTTTTACAGAAAATATAAAAATAATGACTGCAAGTTTGGCAAGGTGCACTTGCCTGATATTTGAATTTCACTTAGGTCCTGGTTTCGGAAATTTCCAGAGATGTCTCCGAAAGCTGAAATAAACAGTACCATCATGCTCAAAAGGTGTCAAACAGCTAGGATCGCCTGTCCTTGGGTCCAATTTGGAGACTAGGGCAAAAACGGCAATTTTGGCCCAAAACGGAGTCCACCGGTGGGCCCGCTTTGCACCGAAAAATGTGTCAGGGTCAACGGTCTCCAAATTCACCAAACATAGTGTCAACAGGTCAGGAACGCTGATACGAACCCAACGGAACTTTCAGAATTAAATTTCGATGAGCCGATCACGAAATCGCCCGTCGAGCGGGGCCTGTGGGGCCCACGACACGCGATTTCGTCAACGTTCTCAGAATCGGACCAAACTTGACCCACAAGACCAGCGTATCGCTACGAGTCCGATGGCGTAAGTTTCGTCTCGGTTTGACATGTGTGCACGAAGTTAGGGTGAATTGCAGAAAAGACGGATACGGGGCGATGTCCGCGGATACGCGTTGATTCCGGTGTGCACGCACACCCGAATCAGCTTCCGCAAAATCCCACACGTCCGTATCAACGACGCGCACGTATCTGTGAAGACCGCCCGCGACTAAGTCGTCCCGTTTGGCGGAGCGCACTCAGTTTCGGGGTGAAACAGGGTCTAGTTTTTCCTGTTTTTGGATCTCGGTGTGCGATCACCACAGGACGCGATGCCCCGAGCGGTTTATCCGGGCACCGAGAGGGTTATACAGGCTTCGCGTAGAAATTTACGGAATTAAATTCTGAGCTACGAGGAGGAAATTAGGAGTACCTGAACAGGGCCTTGCAAACGGGTTTCCTCGTGTCCTCGTGTTAATTTGACACTGTCTCCGACACGAAGGGCCGTGTCCGACTAGGGTTCTGGGCTGTGTTCGCGTGTCCGGAGCTGCGCTGGACGGTTTCGACCGAGCCTCGCCGGGGAAGGGCGGCTCAGGGCGGCGGAGATGGGCCCGGGGGAGAAACGGCGGCGCGTGCTGCTCCGGCGGAGGGAAGAACAGCCGGCGCGGGGAGAGAGAGGAGGAGGAGGGGGTTCTGGAGAGGGCTGGCCGGCGTCGGCACTGGAGGAGCTGGGTGGGAGGAGGACGGCGCAGGGGCGGTGGTTCGGCGGAGGCAGCGGCTAGGGGAGGGGATCAGCCTAGAGTTCCGGCGAGGGGTCGGTTTGGGGAAGATGAGGGAGGAGGAGGAGGAGGTCGGGGTATTTATAGGGGTCTGGGGCGAGGGTGAGGCCGAGGCTCCGGGGCGACGTGGGCGAGGGTTTCGGAGGGGGAGGCGGTCGTGGCGGCGCCTTTTCCGGCGGGCGGAGCGTGGGACGCGGGCAGCGAAGTGGGGGAGGAGAAGAAGAAGCGGGTCGGGTCGGGCGCGGATCCGGGTTGGCGGACCCGCCCGACCCGCTAGGATGGCTAGGCGGGCTGGGTCACTGGGCTCGGCCCACTGGGCCGGGCCGGGCCCAACGAAATAAAAATAATAATAATAAAAAAAATAATAATAATAATTATAAAACAGTAATTAATTAATTTAATTATAAAAATAGTTTTTAGGCTTTTAAAAATAGGTCTGAGGCCCAATAAAATTCCAGAAAATTATCCTAAGTCCGGTTTTCTATTTTACATCATAAAATCATATTTTCATTTCCTTTTAATGTTAGTTATTGGCATTTAAAAATTACAAACTCATCACAGGACTTATGTAAATTACTGAAAATTACATATTAATTCCCTAAAAATTGATTTTAAAATATCTGAAAAATTTTGGGTGTTTACACAATTTGTAGAGAAATTCTCGAAAATATCTCAAAAAATAAAATAAATATCTGTCGGGTAGTATACCGTCGATATACCGGTCATGTATTAAAGTTTCAATTTTAAAAAATTTTGAGCTTCCTCGAGAACCAATATAATACAATAAATAGTAAAAAAAAAATGTATCTGCTTCAAATACGAATAATGTGAGACGAGTCTCACACTATGACCAGTCAACCAATCTGGACTACTCATTTAAAAGTCAGTTTTAAATGACTCGTGCGCCATGACTATGCAAAGAGATCTAGGTTTTTTTTGAGTGATATCCTAAAGAGAGAACAAAGTAGTATGATTAGATTTCTCAGTTTCTTCTTAGATGTAATTTTAGGTGTTTTTTTTGGGACAATTTTGTTTGTTCTTTTTTTGTCAAATCACGTGAAGCATTGTTATTCTTATTTGGCTTAATTACAACTTGATAACCTCGACTATCCAAAATGTTCAAATTGACACTCTCAACTTTGATAGCTACTAACTTAATACCCTATCTAAACAAATATTTTCGACCACTTCACATATTGGTTGGAGGATTAGCAAACAATATCTACTTCGATTTGAAATGAATAATAAATCTTATCTGCCATAAAATTAGAGTTCTGATATCAAAAAAAATTTCTCCGAAGTGAAGCGCGGAAGTAAAAAATTATGATTCTCATCTTACATGCAAGTTTGGTTGGATGGTGACTTCCTCTCTACTTTAACAAACAAACAAAATTACTATTCATATTACTTCAACAAAAAATTACACTTTTTCACTCACTTCAACAACCAACCAAACATCAAACTTTATGATTTTTTACTTCTAACTTTCACTTCTTCAAAGCACCTAAACGAAGGTTTTTTTTTTTTTTTCGCTTCGCTCTACTTTACCGCAACGCATATGCAAAATATCGATTTTCAGAATTTTTTTTCACTTTATTCCAATCCGAAACCAACCAGGCCCTAAGATCACATTTGGAATTCGCAGAATCAGTGCATTGTGAAAGAAAATGCATTTATTTTCTGTGTTTGGATGTAAAAAAATAAACAAAAATAAATTTAATTATCAAAGAAATTAAAATTAAGGGGGAAATGGTTCCCCCACATAAGGGTGCGCATTCGGTTTATTCAGTTTTAACCGAACCAAAATAGTAAAAATCGAATAAACCGAAATTCTAAAAATCTAAAACTGAAATCGAACCGAAATTAACCAAAGAACCGAACCGAACTGAATAATCTATTCGGTTTGTTCGGTTGAACATTGTTATTATTTTATGGATCGGACCCAAAGTTGGAATCGTGGTTAAATTATATTAAAAGTTATAATTTTATACAGACATTTGTTGTATTTCAAAGTTGTGTCTAAAGTTGGACTTCAAAACATATACATAAAATTGTTGTTTTCAAAATATATACTTTTATAGATAGAATTAGGGTATTTATATACTTGCATAAATCTTATTCGTTTTTCGGTTTTGGACCGAGATCAAAACCAAAATCGAATAAAAAAAATTAATTTTTTTTTTTAAAAATCGAAACCGAACCAAATTTTTTTTCAAGCCTAACTGAATATGTTATTCGATTCTGTTCGGTTCGATTTTGGTCCAAAACCGAATAATTCTCACCCCTACCCCCATCCCCACCTACCAAAAGATTCACTTTCTATCCCAAATTTTTTTAGTCTTTCCAAACACAATTTTTTTTATAAAATTGATATTTTCCAAAAAATACTGGAATGCTTTTTTTTTTTTTTTTCTGCAAATCGAACTGAGATATTAGGTATTCCAATTTTTAAGTAATTTTCTAGACATTAAATTTGAACCAAAAGAATAATTCAGAGCTTATTTATTATTGTACCCATCCAAAAGTCAAAATAATAATAAATTTTTTGCACCCCAATAATAAATTCTGCCATTGTTATATCCGTCCAAACCGAATAACTGCAACGCATTCAACTATTTTGTTGATTTGATTGTAGTCTTCCGTCGCCATTCGTATTCTAACGTATTCCAAAGTTACAATCATACAAATAACTCGCGAAAAAGACGTCTCCTACTCCGTTACCAAAATGCCCTCAATGAATCCATTTACTACCACCCTCACAACTCCACAAAAGGGAGTAATTATGAAGCACAAAAATGGGTAATATCGTCATGGAAAAGAGCGGAGCGGAGCTGAGCCGAGCTGATCCTAGCCGGGAGTGGAGCCGTGCGGTATGGGGAGGGGATAGAGTGAGTGGGTGTTCACGTGGGCATGGGTTAGGGGAGTCACGTGGACCAGCATGCAAGTGGGTCCCACAACAACTGCAGCCTCGGCACGTCGTGCAGGGGGAGGGCGTGGCCGCACACGTGCGGGGTCCACCAGAACCCTTCCGTCGTGCGTGTCAAGCTGTCCCCTCGGGGTCCGACACCCCCACTCATCTACAATCATTGGACTCCCCGTCCTCCGTCTATTTTCCTCCATTTTTTATTAATCTGTTCAAAATGCCCCTCTCACAGGAGGAGCCAATAATTGGTAGAGAATTTCTGGATTTAAAAAATACACCATATAATCAAGTTATTTACGGAACTACACGAATTTTTGAATGCAAAGGAAAAAAAAAATCCAGACACATTTAACTCATTTACGAAAATTTACCGAACTAATAGAAGGTGCGGAATCAGAAATTGGGGTGGGTGGGCTAGACTAGGCTGAAATAGTCTAAGATGAACTAAATGTAAGCCGACTCATACAAAAAAAAAAAATAATAATAATAAATGTAAAAAAAATTGGGAGGGAGGGAAGAAATTTAAAAGAGAAAAGTCAACTCTTTTTTCTTTTACTTCCAAGAAAAAAGTCAATCTCAAATGTAAAAAAAGTCCAAAATTGTCTTAAAATTTAAATTTAAAATAATGATGATTTTCAAAAGAAGAAGAAGAAGATGATCAGGATTGATTCAAGGATACTAATACGATCTTGAATTTAAGTACTTGTGTTTTTTAAAGCGGGGGGGGGGGGGGGGGGGGGGGGGGGGAGGGGAGGTTGATTCGAGGATTATGGTCGAATGGAATGAGTGTCAAGTTTAAATTCTGAGGACAAAATTTTCTAAGATAGATAGGTTGTAAACCCTGGTTTCATATTTTCATTTTTTTTTATAAATTAGGTTTAGTAGATAGTATTGATGAGGAATAACTAAACTATAAATTATAAATCTATGTATTAAATTATATGAGTAAATAATAAAGAGCTAGTATAAATTTTCCTAAAAGTTACCCTAAGTTATATAGCATTAATAACAAGGAATTAGGAATTATAAGAATTATAATTAACTCATTATGAAATGACTAGAAAAAAAATGGTTAAAAAATTTAAACTATAAAAGAACTAAATTGACAAAATCATATATATAATAAATAAATAATTAACTAAGTATATGATAATTAAGTAATCATAAATAATTAAATAAATAAGAGGATTAGGTGGAAAGAGCTGTTCTTCTTCTTCTTCTTCTTCTTCTTCTATGTTAGGACCTAAGCGTGTAAACCCCTGATTTGAAATTTAAAATTTTATTATTTTTATTGGATTAAGTAATTATTTGTGATTAAGAAAAAATTTAGTATTCTTAGCTAATTTTAAAAAATATAAAATTTATGGACTTGTATAGATAATTATGTATACTTATTAATTATAAATATTTCGCAAAAAATATATTTTGGGTGTACAACTATTATTAAAGTATTGTAGAATTTTTCTGAAAATTATTTTTATATTTGTACCTATTTATAGATAGCTATATATATGGGATAATATAAAAGAAAAAGAAAAAGAAATAATATTACTAAACCCAAACCCAAACCCGAAATCAACCCAAACCCGAAATCAACCCAGACCGAAACCCCCTCCGTTCGGCTACAGTACTCCCCCCCCCCCCCCAACTCCTCCGTTCCTCTCCCGAAACCCCCGACTCCTCCATTCGACTTTCGAAATACCCTTCACTCTATATATATTCACCATCAGACCACCACCACCATCCCTTCTCCTGCACCCAGAAAAACACCAACGACCGCCGTTGCAAACACCCAGATTTTTTAAAATTAAAATATGAATTTTTGGGATTTTCTGTGATTTTTAAAATAAATGTTCTTCAGAGATAAATATTTTTGTGAATTAAGTTAAATATTAAATTATTATAAAAATTATATTTTTGAGTATAAAATAAATAATTAGATATAGGGTAATTTTTCTAAAATTTATTGGGCTCAAAAACTATTTTTAAACAGCAAAAAATATTATTTTTAAATAAACCGGACTAAACCAACCTGAACCAAACCAAACCAAACCAAAATAAACCAAACCCAACTGAACCCAACCCTAATGGGTCGGATCAAAAACTGACCCAACCCGAACCCAAAACCCGACCCGACCCGCTACCTTGCTAGAGTAACTGTAACTATTCGATTTCCCGACCATTCGCCTCCGCCGCCCATTCGTCTTTCGCCGCGGTCGTTTCACCCGTCGTTGCCGACCCATAAATTCCCTAACCGCCGGCGACTCCGACCGCCGCGACCGCTCACCGCCCCGACCTACCACCTCCCCGTACCCGCCGGATTTCCCCCTATAAAACCCAGCCGAACTCTCCTCCATCATCGATCCACCACCACCATCGCTGTCACCATCATCCACCACCGCTATCACTCCAGCCGACCTCCTGCGAAGACCCCAGCCACACCCCACCGCCGATGACCACCCAGCAGCAGCCATAGTAGCCGCCGCCGACTGGCCGAGCACCGCCGCGTCGTCCCATCCACGCGTAGCACTACAGCCGACCCCTGTTCCGGTGAGCTTTTCATCCTCCTCGCTGTGTCAATTTTTGAACGGCTTATTGCGACATATTCGTGTGTGACTCTCTCGAACCCCGTATAATTTGATTGGGGTATCGTGTCCTATGTCGGTCGCAAATCGCGACGCAAAAACAGAAAAAATAGCCCAATTTTTTACTTCGAAAACTGTCCCGAACTCACAAGTTCATGGCCATTTTTCTCCCAACCTAGTTAATAATTCTAAAATTCATTTAAACAGTAAATTAGACAATGTAACCAAGTTTTAAACCCTGTAATTAGTTTATTTTATTTTGCTGTGATTTGTGTTTTATTCGCGGGTAAAGTAGACCAAAATCTTGATTTTCATCCGCTAAACGAGACGACTTTATCGTGTGCGAATTGCACCAAAAGGAACGTATCGTCAATGCGGATGTGTGAAATTTCGTGAAAATTGATTTGGATGTGCGTGCATACCAGAATCAACGCGTATCCGTCAAAATTGTTCCATATCGGGCCTGTTCTGAAACTCATTGTAACTTCGTGTGTGCTTGTCGTTTCGTAACGAAATATGTGCCATTGGATTCGTAGCGTTATGCTGGTCCTGTGACCCAAGTTTGGTTCGATTCTGAGAACGTTGATGAAACTCCGTATCGTGTGCCCCACGGCTCCACTTGACGGGCAATTTTGTGATCGGCTCATCAAAATTCAGTTCTGGATATTCCGTTGGATTTATATCATCATTCTGGACTTGAAGACACTAAGTTTGACGAATTTGGAGTGTGGCGCCCCGTTCCTCCTATTCGAGGAGCACGGCTAAGAAATACAAGATGGTATCATTCGATCGGGATAGATTGAAACAAGAACTCGTCCTCATTATGGATTTGTTTCTTCAGAATCAATTCCCATATTCAGTGGACCGTGCCCCCGGGATCGACTTAGCGGCAGAGTCAGGAGGGACCTCTCCGCTGCTATCTTTTATTGCCTCGGATTTCGATGTCGCTTATTGCTTTCGTGCTTTGAGTTAGTTTTCGGATTTGCTTGTTTTTCTTGAACGGTTTCGATGGATTTTATTGTTTTCGTTCATTGAATTGTATTTCAAATTCCGAGATTGGAAAGAGTGGAAGAGGTATTGATCGAGTTGTTCGTGATGCAGGTGAACGAGCAGTAGCCGGCTTACGAGCGGAGTCTTGAAGCGCCTCTTTCCTTCTCCCTTCCAACCATCTGAGTGGCTACCAACCCGATTAGCTAGCCCTGCTTCCAAGCTTCACACCCTAAATTTTGCATTCTTTTTTGCCCCGATCAAACGATACCAAGTAATATATAAAAGATGCCAAGATAAAAAGGGAATAGACTTGGATTGTATTGCTTGTCAAACCAAACATGTGAACCGTTATCTCATTATATGCTAGTTCGTGCAAATGTTCTATAAATCGTGCTAAGCATGAACCACCCCTTGTATGCGCATAATTGTTCAGGGAGGCTATGCAAAATAAATCATGCAATGTTATATATCCCGTACTCGTGTTGCCTGAAGTGCATGAATGTTTAACAATTATTGATATGCCTTGTACTCGTGTTGCCTGAAGTGCATAGAAATATTTAACAAATTATTGTTACCGTTAGATCATGGACAACTTGTGCACAAGGGTAAGTTCTGCGGACGTTCGCTGGGGCACTGGAACCGTTCCGGTCCGGGCAGAACTCGTGTGTAGTCATCGTGTACTGGAGGGGATGGCTTGCAGCACATTGTGTGCTCTCGTTGCATGATATCCCTGTCCTTGACTATGTCCATTATGGCATCACGCTAGTGATCTCTTGTATATTTAAACCTGTTGTAAACTAACTTGTGTCTTCGTGGCAGGGAAGACATGGTAAGTATTGTGCAGGTGGTTCGAACGGACAGGTAAAAGCCACCGAACGGTGGCAAGTTCATTTTAGTAAATTCTATATGCTGCTTACTTGTAAATGAACTAAGGCAAGATAGAAACCCACAAATATGTATGCTTCATTAAAACAACGTGTTGATTGGTATAGTTCAGTTAGTTCGCCTTCACCAGTATGTTTCGACATACTGACCCTCGTTGAAACAGGTTCTTCGCACTAAGACGAACCGAGCGAGGAGCCGAAATCGTCTTTCCGATCCAGTCCAGCTGTAGGCGCATCCTGATCGCGCCCCCTTGAAGCATTTTGAAGGAAGAAGCTTGCAACTCTGTACACAATGCAGCTTCATGGCAAAGTCGTCCTCCAGCCCGGAGGTCTTTATCATTTTGAAGTTTAGTAAAGGGATGTAATGTACAGGACTGCTATCTCATTTTGAGTCAACACTTTTGTAAGCCCGTGCGGCATATTAGCTGACTCGTTCAAGAGTTTGTAATAGATGTTCATTATCAATAAAGAGAACTTTTTCATGTTTCAAATCTGTGTTTCAATTTATCTGCGTACTCTGAATATGTGCTCGTTATGCAAAACATTAAAGCCTTGTGCGGGCGCAACCCCAGGTCCGCACGGCGGTCACGGTTCGAGGGACGCCTCAACGATTCTACGAAATCGGGTCGTGACATGGAGAACTTTGTCTCTGGTATATTTTTCGGTGCGAAGTGGGCCACATGTGGACCCCGCTTTGACCAGAAACTGTCAATTTTGCCCCTGTGTCCAAATTGGACTTATGGGTAGACAATCCTAACTATTTTATATCTTCTGATAATGATGATAATATTTATTTTAGCATCCGGAGGCGTACCTGAAGATCTTGCTGTTACCGAAGCAATTGAAGAAATTTAAACCCCACGCAAGTGTACCTTGCCAAACTTGCAGTACTTGCTTCATATTATTCTCTTGATTTATTTATGTGATGTATCTGTTCAACCTAGGACCGTGAGATGTTGCTTAACGTCCGAATAATATTCGGATATCGACGCTGTACGCGGAGTCGTGTAACGTCACTTAGAGAGTTGATATCACGATCCTATATTTACGTGCTTGCTTTATCAAGTACGTCATACCATAGGACACTTGACACTATTCATGAGACAAAATCTTCCTGAGTTATTTATGGTGATTCTGTATAGGTTACAGGATTCGTGACATAGATCTTATATATGCATATCTATCATTATGATTAGCTAGAGGTCATGATCTTGCGTGTTATGGACATGAGACATGAGGTTACATTAGGTTTGCCCATTTGAGTGTGCTGCTGGCCATTGTCATGTGGCTAGTCCTTCGGTATTATATTTTTACTCTAGAATGTATTATGTTGACGAAGATATGTATTATATTTTGACTGTAGAATGTACTATCCATTTAGAGTTGTGACACCACTAGTTATTTACTGTGCAATTCTATGAATGTTGTGAGATATGCATAATATTTTGACTGTAGAATGTACTATATAATTTTTGTATTTCTTTATTCATCATATGTTGTTATCAGATATGATAGGATGACGCGGAGCGTTCGGCAGGTCCCGAGGTAGACAGAGTGCTCCTCCGGTACTGCCTACTGTTGGTGCTGGATCCTCGTCGCCTAGTACTCTAGTATATCGACCAGTCACATCTTCGACTACGATGACGTTACGCGGCAGCACTCCTGGGACGAGTAGTTCCAGGCCTGATAGTACTCCCACGTCCAGTGTTCCTCCTGCTGACGGGACCATGGAGACAGATGAGCATATGGAGGAGGTCGAGCCGACGTCGTCCCAGCATCAGCTAGATCCTCCATGCGCACCTCCGGAGGAGACGAGGACAGAGATTTGGGCCGACGGTACAAAGTAAGTCAATTAGATGGTTTAGCATCATATATATGGTATATGTTTTTATTCATCATATATTGACTTTTTTGATAAAAATAATTATCTCTGTATAGATATCGTCCCGCGTCGGTATAGAGACGTCTGGGCCTCTTTCTGAGGAACAACTATGGTGGCCCTTGGATCAACTACTGTGAAGCTTCGAAGGAGAGGAAGGCGTTCTGATTTGCGCACTTCAAGGTAAAAGTATATTATATCAATCATCTAATTTATGCATATTATATAACTTACTAAATTACTTATTGTAGCAAACGTATTTCTATCCTCCGCACAGGGCCGAGTTGATCGAACAGATGTTTCCTGCCGTTGCCGTCAAGTTGATCCGTGATGCTCTGGATGACCAAAAGGTTCGTGATCGCGTTGGAAAATTGATCCAAGGTTGGATCACGCCTGAGCAGTGGACTACGATGAGGACTAGATTCGACGATCCGAGGTACAAGGAAAGGTCTGAGAAGGCCAAGGCGGCTAGGCAGAAGGCATCAAAGTGGTGTGGTGGCTCGATTCCGATGACGAAATATTTCCGTCGTTTGGTATATTTTTTATTTCAAATATATTATTTTAATGCAATTACAATAAAATGTTTAATTTTAGTACTAAATAATATATTTTTAACAAGTACAGAGGGGTGAGGATGCAAACATGGTGACCGTCTTCCTGGCCACCCATCGAAAGGTCGGGAATCTCATTGATGAGAGGGCTTCGCAGACCTATGTAAGTATTACTTTACTTTGTATTAATTTTAATATAAATTAGGCAATTATCGAGTATACAAACTTTTCTAGGTCGAGTATCTTAGGCTGCGTGAGCGGACGACTGCTAGTGCACCTACAGCGGGAGAGGCTGGTACTTCCTCGCAGCCCTCTCCAGCTCCGTCGGCGGACGAGCTGTGGGTGACCGCCGCTGGTGATCTCCAGAGGGGTATGTACTATGGTACGGGATCCTATGGCACCCTTGTTACGACGCAGTCATCTAGGGCCTCCCCGGCAAGTGAGCATTCCACACAGACCTCGCAGTCGTCGGCCCGAATCCAGGAGACCGTTGACCGTCAGATTGCGTCTCTCCGTGACGAGTTGCTATAAAGGATGGAGGAGCAGCCCATGTCCCAGCCGCAGGAGGACGATGCGACGCTCATCGCACGATTTGATATGCTCGAGCGCAGCATCATGGAGCTCCGGGATATGACAGCTGATCTTAGAGCGTCGACAGAGCGCATCATGACGGAGCTACAGGAATCACAGCTGTCCATGGGCGAGAGGCTGACGATGATGCATGATTCAATGGTTCATAGCAGTACGAGGCTGTTATCTACTATGGATTCATACAACCAGCGACTAGCAGAGTTGGAGCGGATACGTCCTCCTGGTGCGCCTACATCAACACAGACTCCACTGACGTCACTGCCTTCTCCATCGACATCGGTGTCAATTTTACAGGAGCAGTGTGATCTGTTCTTATCCCTGATACGCGCCGGTGGTCATCCTCCTACAGATCAGCAGTAGTCCTAGTTAGGACCGTTTATTGATTGTTTGTATTTCAGACCTATGATATTTGGTCATTTATGAATATTTTTTATTTTTGAGGCATTCAGACATTATTTCTTGTATTCTTTAGGACGAGGCTTTCAGACTCAGTTGTGTGGATATTTGCTGTATTATTTACGACGAGATTTTCTCCTGATTCGGTTTGTAATCTCAATATTTGTTTTCTTCAAATTTTATTATATTATTCAAATTAAATGTATGTTAATTTACCGGTGTTGAATGTTCAACCGAAGGGGGTCGGCGAACCCAGCAAATTTAACGGAGGGTTGCTCCGGGTCTATTTGTACAAATAAATTAATAAACTACAGTAAGAATGGTTTGGAAATAATTCAATTTTTATTTTTTTTATTTTTTCAATATCTTTAGCGACGTTTTAGCAACGTTTAGCGACGTTTACATACGTCGCTATAAACGTTGCTATATACGTCGCTAATTTAGCAGCATTGTATCGCTAACCGTCGCTAATTTAGCAATGTTGCGTCGCTAACCGTCGCTAATTTAGCAACGTTGCGTCGCTAACCGTCGTTAATTTAGCGACATATAGCGACAAAACACACGTAGGTAATTTAGCAACGTTGCATCGCTAAACGTCGTTTAGCGATGTAATGTGGCAACCTATGGGAGACAATTTTACTGATGTTTGACGTTTAGCGACATTTAGATTCAATATAATAGAATTACTAGTGTAGTGGCAACCTATGGGAGACAATTTTACTGATGTTCTTTTTATTGTGTATGTTAAACTATAATAATTTTTTAATAGAAATACGAATTATTACCAATATTTAGTAGGAATATTTTAGCAAATGTCCCATTCAAAATATAGAAACTAGCATATACTCCATCTTTAAAAAAAAAACTAGCAAATACCTCCATTCTGTGTAAAACAATCAAAATTTCGATTAAAATAATGGGAATATATCTTAATTTTTTGATTATTTCATACAAAGAATGGGAGCATTTGCTAGCTTTTTCATAAAGTAGGAGTTTATGCTAGTTTTTATATTTTGAATGGAAACATTTGCTAAAATATTCCTTTTTAGTATTGTATAATTCATAAAATCCTACTAATAAATAAGAATGTTCCTAAAGAAATTTGCCCAAGATAATTACCAATATATAATAATAAATAATTCACAAAAATCTACTTATGCCCTTGGAAGAATGCATCTAAACAAATATGACCAACATTATAACTAAAGTAAAAGAAGTCATTATCATAATCATCAAGTCTTCTCCCATAAAAATGGGCTTGAGTATGGGCATAAGAGAGCTCCATAACTATCGAAGTTCTTATGATCGGTTCAACCTAACACCAACCCTTTACATTGGTGCCTAGTTCATGGATGATATAAATGTGAGCATAAAAGTGATATGTTATAAAATTCAGATGGTCATTTACTCAAATATATCATTCCTTGGGGATCAGGGGCGACCCTAGTATAGGACAGACTGCGTGATGGTCTAAGATCCCAAAGATTAAAGGGACACCAACATGATTCTTTCTAAAATAGAACTAGTATGTAACATGGTCCACTTTTAACAAAAAGTAGTTGTGGTGTAGTAATCATGTTAAACTTGCACACGGAGGTCCTTGGTAATGACAACATTTTTTTCAATATACATTTTTTAGTTTCTTAATTTTTTTTTTTACATTATATATGGGGACCTTATTCTGGAAGTTCGCCTCGAGCCCCCATGAGCTCAGGGCCGGTTCTGTTCGGGACTCTAATGGGTGTTTCCAAGACGCTAGTCCGACGAGCATTTCGAGAATGAGCGTAGAGCAGAATATCCATCGTAGAACATAATTGCAATCCAAACAAGACCTTAATGCTAGTATTGGTTATAGCTACGTTTTATCACATTTGCTTAAACGTGCATTTCCATAATGCTTGTTGGATTAGCGTTTCGGAAACTTTTATTAGAGCCGTGCTCGAAGTGAATGGTACATTTGAAAAAAGGACTATAAAAAATAAAATTCGCCAGTTGGCTCCTCACTCTTGTCCCAAATTAAGTCCCGAATTAAATGTAGCTATTATTAAACTTTATTAGTTTATTTTTACTATTGTTGTCCATTAATATTTTTTGATTTTTTGATTTTTATTTGAGAGAGAGAGAGAGAGAGAGAGAGAGAGAGAGAGAGAGAGAGGGGGTGCATTTAGGGGAAAAGAGGGGTGCATTTAGGGGAAAAGAAATCTAATGATCAAATGAGTGTATAATAATGAAGGAATGAAGGGGGTTAGGTCCGTTGGCACTATCACACTAGTTGTTGATGGTGGGGATGAGATGAGCTTGGATGCGTTGGAGTGAGACCCGGCAACATGTCGGGGTGGTGATGATTAATTTTTGATCTTGTGCCCCCACGAATGCGTGCTAGTTGTCCCCACGTGTCCCCTCCAATTATCACAACCCCTCTTGCTCCCTCTCCCGCTACACGACAAACCCCATCCTCTCATCATTCATCCACTCATGCCCCTCATCAATCTCTCTCTCTCTCTCTCTCTCTCTCTCTCTCTCTCTCTATATATATATATATATAATATTTTTTCAACTTTACAAAAATACACTCGATCCTTGTAAATTTGTATCATTTCATTTCTAATCTGTAATGCTTAATATTCAACAAAATCAAGCAAAGTATCTCATTTATAAATTTGAGGACCACAAAAAAAAAAAAAAAAAAAAAAGTTATTTATAATAATCTTTTATATATTTTATACTTATTATACGAACTTTTTTTATTTTAAAATAATTACAAGAATCTCCCTTAATCATTCTATTTTAAGGATGAAAAAAATGTTTGTGTAATAAATATAAAATATAGAAAATATTGGTGTAACTATTTTCAAAATAAGGGATGTCAGTGTAATAAACATAAAATATATAAGAGGTTAGTAAAAATAATCTAAAAAAAATTCTTCAGATATTCTACGACCATTTATATTCACACTACGTATGATCCTTTATATTTTCACTACTGGTTCAGTGAGTCCTAACATTTAACAACGGATGGTGTACGCTTACAAATTAAGCAAGGAACTACAAATTAAGCAATAAATAATAATTTTTGAATAATTTTTTTCTTTGTTATTCTTTTTAAATAAAACACTGGAAAAAAAAGATTGTCTACCTAAATATCCTAAGCCATCTTTTGTAATTAAATGTTCTGCATATTGTGAGCATCTTGTGGTTGGAGCCACCACAACGTGGTCCTCTACATTATCCAATGAACATAACTTGACGTATTATATACCTATATAAATATAAATTTTTTTGTTCATACACCGTCAGTAAAGACTCCATCACTGATTACTGATAGATGACGTGTCTGTGGACAAAGATTTTGAACTCCTCTACCAATATATGAAACATAAATTTTGTCAATGTTACTAAACAAAGTTTTATTTCCACATACATACTTATAGTCATGCTTACTATTAAAGAAGAAAAAAAGAGATTTTTTTAAAATTATACGATATAATCAATAATATATAATAAGTCAGAAAACATGACTTATATATAATATGTTAATTTTTTAAGCTACACAGTATAATTATTTGTTCTTCCCATATAGTATGAAATACGTATAAGACACGTGCATATATACTAGTTAATAAATAATAAGAAAAATTATCTTAACTAAAAATATTTTCTTCTAAATATGTTTTTACCTAATTTTACTAATTAAAATTATTCATTAAATTTAATTATAACAGTTAGATAATTTTGTATAAAAAAAATATAGTTTGTTCTTATGGTAACTTTTGTTTTTTCCAAATATAAAAAATAATTAATAAATACATATAATGTGCATATATACTAATTAGTAGATAATGGTATTTTTTTTCTGTTTGTAAAATCAAATCACCAACCATTGTTGCCAATAGTTGTCATAAGTGCAAATAAAAACCAATTATACGTCTCACACCAAGATTTGTACCTGGCACTTGAGCCATACATTTTCGGAGGAGGTATTATATAGAAGAATATAAATAAATGTGAAATCCTACGTAGGTGATATCAAGAACACGTACGCCCCACATGTGCCAGCGACGGTCAAAGGTGTTCGGTCAAGATCCCACAAATCATTAGACGAATTTTCTATATGAAAAAAACAGTGCATGCTTACGTGGCCTCATGTGAAGGAAGTGGGTAAAGACCGTTGATCTGGACGGAACTTAGATCTCGACCGTCCGTTACATTTCGGAATGCGGAGCGCACGTGCAAAACAGTAATGGGTTCTTGTGCCGAAGCACGTGCAGGCAGGCCCCACTGTCGGCACGTTCTCCGTACGGAAGCGAATAGTGGCAGTGAACGTAATATCGGCACATGAGTATGGGTATATTTGTCAAGGAACGGTCCGAGCCAAACGAACCGGTTCGGTCTGGTTTGGGTCTTGGTTGTGTCTGATTAATTTCCTACAAATTTAGTTTCGGACTATTGATGAAACACCTCAAATAGAAAGTTTACAATGCAGATGTTGAAATCACATGACTATAAGCTATCAACTCTAAGCCGTGCACACGTTTCTGCCGAGCAAATCTATAATAGGTGAGTATTCCTTTTGTAGCTTACTTTAAGTTCACTGTAAAATATTGACTATCAACTGAGAATGAAAAAGAAGATATAGGACGAGTTTCATATGCTTCTGCAGTGGTAAATCTCATATATGCTATGGAATATACAAGGTCAGATATTGCTCACGCAGTAGATGTAGTTAGCAAGTATCTTTCAAATTCAGGAAGGATACATTAGAGGGTGATCTAGTAGATCATTTATCATCTTCAGGGTACTGTTTATTGGAAGTTTTTGATCATTCGAAAGTAACAAGCCGAAACTGGTTGGTTATATTGATCATGATATAGCTGGAGATGTGGATACCAGGATATCGACTTCGGACTAAGTTATAATATTTGTTACTGTGACAGTTTCGTGGCATGTACGATTGCAGAAGTGTGTTGTCTTGTCTACGATAGAGGCAAATTTTATTACGATAATGGAGGCTTGTAAGGAGTTATTAGGGATGAAAAAGTTCCTGCATAAAATTGGGGTTAAGTATGAGTAGTATATTTTACTTTCCGATTTCCAAAGTGTTATTCACTTTGGAAAGAACCCGTCATTTGTAGTCGGTTCAAACATATTGCAACTCAGTATTACTGAATTCAAGATGTGCTAAATGCAAACGACATGGCGTTTGAGAAGGTTGATACAGAGGACAATGGAGCGAATATGCTCACGAAGGTTCTGCCAAAGAAAAAATTTGAACATTGTAGGATGATCATCGGAATGACGACCTTTTAATTCCACCTGGTTGACAAGGAAGATATTTGTTGGTGCTAGATGGGTTCCTTCATAATACTTATGTAAAATTGGTTTACAATAGTACGTGGGGTTATGGCCCGTTTCTGACATTCTACGGATCCGATACAAATACTAAAAGTAGATAATTTTTAACTATTCTAAAAAAAGTATTTTTTTTTTGACATTCTAAAGGTAATGTTACTGTGGTTTCTAATGAAGGCTTAATTTTTTTTCTTACATTAGTAATATATACTAAAGTTAAAAAAATTTGGCCTTCTACAATTATACAACTTGCACATGTTCAAAAAATGCCTGAGTTGAACATTCATAAGAACGAATGTACATTTTTTAAAAGATTTTAGATACTTTGTATATGTTTCTTTTCAGTGGCATTATTAACTTTTCTCCCTCAGGTTGCTAAAAAATTCATGTTAATTGTTAAGATTAATTATATTTATAATTAGATTTAGGATTATATTTATTTTTCTATATGGATACATATCTCTTTTCTACTCCTATCTGAATTTAGGATCTCTTTTCATACTCCTATCCTTATATGGATACGTTCTCTTTATATATATTCATAGTTGTATGACTTTTTATATTATCCATTAATAAAATCAATATTGTCAATTTGTTTTATGGTATCAGAGCCTAGAATTATCTTATCCTAGAATTCTTTCAGATAATCAATATTGTTGATTATTTTCTTTTGTCATCTGCTCTGATGTACGGTTCATCAAACATCGTCGCGTCGTCATTCATTGCCTACTTGCTGATTAGGTGATTGGACAACATCTCTCACTTCCAAATCTCTTGTTTCACGTGGAGCTTATACAATTGATTTAAGAGAAAGAAGGTTACGTGCTATTTTTTTTTCATCTACACCAAAGCATCAGAAGTTTGGTTTCATCTACACTAAAGCAACTTTATTTCTTTCTTTGTCATCTTGCTTATTTGCTCAAAGGAGGTTCTGTGCTATTTTTTCTTTCTTTTGATTAGTAAAAAATCAAAAAATCAAAACACAAATAAATAAATAAAATTCAAAAAAAATGCGTCATCTATGTACCTATTGCAGGAAGCATGGTTATGATGCTAGCACCTGCTATGCTCGTCAACGGTCTGGTATGATTTGTTTCCACTGACATAAGTCCGGTCATCCAGTGGATAATTATTTTATGCTTTATCCACATTTAATGACTCAATTTTTCAAGTGGATAAAGAGACAAAAGATTCTTCCTCGACTCGCTCTCTAGCACTTCAGGCTGACATTGTTGATAGTACACAGACATCAACATATATTCAACACTAACTTACTCAGTTAGAGCTCCAGGTCCAACTCCGGCTCCAGCGTCAGCCTATATTTGTTGGCTCCGCTGCATTTGCTTCTACTGGAACGTCTACTTCTTGGATATTAGACTCTGGTGCTTCTCATTATATGACTTCTGACCTTAACCTCTTATCTATTATTACATCTTTACCATCTCACTTTCCCTCTTTATACATCCGATGGTTCTCAGTTGGTCATCACCCGATCTGGCTCCATTATTTCTGATAATTTGAGTCCTCCTTTTGTCTTACATGTTCACCATCTTACTCTGACCTCATATCAGTCAGTAGCCTTTGTGAAAGTGATTTGTTTTTTGATTCCCTCACATGTTTTGTGAAGCATTCTCGTATGGGCCAGATGATTGGCCTTGCTCAGAGGAAGGGGCGGTTGTACCACTTATAGTTCCTTCATCTTCCATCAACTCATCTTTTGAGTTATATTCATGCTGCTATCGTTATGTATGCTGCCGACTTATGGCACAGACGCTTAGGTCATATTTCAGAACCTCGTCTAAAGACTTTATTCCATAGTGGAGCTCTTGGACATGGTTCTTTCTCTTCTCTATCTTCATGTATGGACTATAAGTTGGCAAAATATATAGTCCTACATTTTCGTAAGAGTTTATCAAAATCTAGTAGCATTTTTGAATTAGTTCATTCTAACATATGCAGGCCTACTCCTATCCCATCTATGAGTGGTTTTCTCTACTATATGAGCTTTATTGATGATTATACTCGTTATACTTGGATCTATCTTATGTGTCACCATTCTGATCTTTCTACCAGTTAGAATACGTTTACTACTATGATTCACACTCAATTCAATGCTAGGATTAAAACTTTTCATAATGATTGTGCTCGTGAGTATCTCTCCACTACGATGCGATCTATCTTGCAATCTCACATCACTCTTTTTCAGCAGCCATATCCTTACACTCATGAATAGAATGGGATAAACGAGCGCAAATATCGCCATATTCTGGAGACTGCTCGTACTCTCTTGTTATCCTCTTCTATTCCTCAAATATTCTGGACAGAGGTCATTCTTACGTCTGTTAATCTTATCAATATAACTCATTTATCTGTTTTGTCTGATCGAACACCTCATGAGAGTCTTTTTTTATGTCCTCCTGATTATAGTATGCTTCGCACATTTGGGTGCACTTGTTTTGTTCTTCCTGAGATTGAACAAACGAAACTGACAGTCCGATCAACCAAGTGTGTCTTGATTTTAGTTCCGAGCATAAGGGACACCGTTGTTATGATCCCTTTCTAGAGGACTCTCCCTATTTCACTGTACCACCTCCAGATGTTCATTTTTTGCTTCTCCCAGCTCCGACGTCTAGTGTTTCCATTGATCCTACTCCATTGCTTCCCTCTCCTGATACAACTCCTCTACAATGCCTCCATCGTTGCTTCATGAGGATCCTCTACATATTCTATCACCCTCTACTATACCATCATCTCCACCATATACGCCTCCACCACCACCTCTTTGCCAGTCACAACGTACTCATCGACCTCATGTTTATTTTACTCTCGATTATTCTGGTCCACTGGACAAGTTTGGTTTTGCTATATTAGCCTCACATTCTCCACAATTTTATTCTTTTCTTACTGTTATTCATACTAGACGAGAGCCCACTTCTTATCAAGAGGATGTTAAGTACCCTGATTGGCAGGAGGCCATGACAGAGGTGTTTCTAGCATTTCAACAAACGCTACTTGGGATGTTGTTCCACTATCAGACAGGGTCCTGCCTATTAGTTGCAAGTGGCTCTTCAAGGTCAAGTATCGACCTGATGGATCTATTGAGTAACATAAGGCTCACCTTGTTGCTCGAGATTTTACGCAGGAGCATGAAATTGACTATGATGGGACATTTGCACCTGTTGCTCAGATAGCCACAGTTTGTACATTACTTGTTGCTGCTACCGCTCATCAGTGGCCACTATATCAGATGGATGTGAAGAATGTCTTTTTTCACGTTCTTTATTCGAGGTTGTCTATATGGAGCCCCCTCCAGGACCTTCTACTCCGTCGGGACATGTTTGTCGCCTTTGTCGTGCTATCTATGGTCTCAAGCAAGATCCCCGAGCTTGGTTTGAGTATTTCCGGAGTGTTATATACGAGGCAAATTTTTAGCATTATTCTCAGGATCATTCTTTATTTGTGCGGTCATCACCGCAGGGACGAGTTCTTCTTTTACTCTATATGGATGACATAATTTTAACTGACGATGATTCAGCAGGGATTGCAGCTACTTAGAGGTACCTACATCAGCAGTTTCAGATGAAAGACCTTGAAAATCTTCAATATTTTCTTGGGCTCGAGATTGCACAAAGTAAGAGAGGGATACTAGTTTCTCAACAGAAATACACTTTGAAGATTATTTTGTCTGCTGGTTTATCAGATAGTCGCACAATTTATACTCATTTAGAGCTTCATGTGAATCTTCTGTAGGATCGAATAAGCACCTCTAGAGGGGGATGAATAGAGTGCGTGTATATGCAGTAGAATAAAAATTACCCAATAAAAATAAATACAGTTAGCTAACAGTCTAAATATAAAATAACAGTATGTAAAAAAAAAGAGATCAGTAGTCGCAAACACAATGATGTATCCTGGTTTTCCTCTGAGAGGAATAGTCCAGGCCCGAGTGTAAGCCCCTGATTTTTCAAAAATATTAAAATTGGGATTTTTCACAATTTTCTGTAATTTTCTGGGAATTTTCTGAAATTAAAATCAGGGCTTTGAATTATTACCTAATTTTTAATTGATATTAAACAATATTAAAATATTGTGAAAATAATATTTTTGGGTGTAAAATAGAAAACTGGACTTAGGGTAATTTTTCTGGAATTTATTGGACCTCAGACCTATTTTTAGATGCCTAAAAACTATTTATTTAAATAATTAATTATTATTATTATTATTATTATTATTATTATTATTATTTATTTATTTATTTATTTTTCTTTTCTTGGGCCGGCCCGGCCCAGTGGACCGGCCCAGCCCGCCAGCCCTCAGCCCGTTCCTTCCGGGTCGGGTCGGGTCAGACCCGACCCGCGAGCCGCCCGCGAACCCGTCTCCCCCGTTCACCCCAACCGCCCGAGTTTTCCGGCGGAGCCGCCGCGTCCTCCGGCCGCCACGCCGCTCCGCCAGCTCCGCCCCACCGCTCGACCCCCGCACCGGCCGCCACGACCCCCCCCCTCACCTCCGCCCCGCTCGACAGCCCTCTCCCTCTCTCCTCCTTATAAAACCCCCCCCGGCCGACGAGCCTCCACCGTCAGCCACCCCAGCCACCTCGCTCGCCCGCCTGACGCCGCCCGCCGCGTCGCCTCCCTCGGCCCTAGCCGTCGTCGATGCCACCAGCACCTCTCCCCGCCCGCGGCGCCGCTGCTCAGCCGCCGGACGCCTCCCAGCCTTCTCCCCTCCCCACATCGACAGCAGCAGCAGCCGCAGGGCGCCTCCGGCTACCCCCGCGCCGCCAGCACCTCGCCGTCGACGACGAGCCGCCAGCCCTCGGCCGCCTCCGGCTTTCCCCGCCGCCCTAGCCGCCGGATCTCCGGCCAAGCACCCCTGAACCCTAACCCTAATCCCAATTCTTCGTGTCGTGTCGGACACGACACGGACACGGAATTTCCGATTTTTTTCGAGCCTCTTCAGGTACTCGTATCTTGCACTCTGTATCTCCGTTTTCAATTCCGTAAAATGCGTTGGGAAGCCTGTATGACCCTCTCGGTGTCCGGACAAACTGTTCGGGACATCGCGTCCTGTGGTGATCGCACACCGCGACCCAAAAACAGGAAAAACCAGAACCTGTTTTCACCCCGGAACTGAGTCCGCCCCGCCAAATGGGACGACTTGGTCGCGTGCGATCTTCACAGATACGTGCGCTTCGTCGATACGGACGTGTGAGTTTTCGTGGAAGCTGATTCGGGTGTGCGTGCACACCGGAATCAACGCGTATCCGCGGACACCGTCCCGTATCCGCCTTTTCGGCAATTCACCCTAACTTCGTGCACACACGTCGGATCGAGACGAAACTTGCGCCATCGGACTCGTAGCGGTACGCTGGTCCTGTGGGTCAAGTTTGGTTCGATTCTGAGAACGTTGACGAAATCGCGTGTCGTGGGCCCCACAGGCCCCGCTCGACGGGCGATTTTGTGTTCGGCTCATCGGAATCCAAATCTGGAAGTTCCGTTGGGTTCGTATCATCGTTCCTGACCTGTTGACACTAAATTTGGTAAATTTGGAGACCGTTGACCTGGACACGTTTTTCGGTGCAAAGCGGGCCCAACGGCGGACCCCGTTTTGACCCGAAACTGCCGTTTTTGCCCTTGTCTCCAAATTGGACCCAAGGACAGGCGTTTTTAGCTATTTGACATCTTCTGAGCATGATGGTAATGTCTATTTCAGCTTTTGGACTCATCTCTGGACTTTTCCCCCAAGAACCTAACTAATCAGATCCAAACAACAGGCAAGTACCTGCACTTCAAGTTAATCTTTATATATTGTGATAATTAATTCCCTGCTATACATGTACTCTTGATGTTTACACCTAGTGTTAGAAATGTTGAATTTCCTGTCTTGAATATTGGTAGTTCCTGTCTTGTTTTACATGTCGGGTGGGAGAATACTAAGGAGGCATGTAGTTTACCTTTCCCCCTGGATTGTCTAATAGCTGTTGGTACACGACTGTCCATCAGCCGGATCTCGATTGAAATATCTAATAGCCGTTCATGACGGCCGGATTAGCCTTATAAACCCCTACATGCCAACTATGTATTCTAAAAACAAACACAAGTACACACATATAGTTTCTGGTTATTTCTTGCTGGCTATTGTAGGTTCATTTCCTGTTTCATTTATTTCTGTTTTTCATATTCCTGGTTGCAGTTAACTCTGAGATGAAAATGTTCTGTTAATGCTGTTTCTCAACATGATAGCCAATATTTAATTATCATAAAATATTTAGTTTAACCTTGTTGTGCACTGTGTACTTTGCTCCTTTCCTGACTGGATCTGTTGTTTAGGCGATGATGAGAACCTTGCCCCCACCTATTATGGCCCCTATGAGGCAGCAGGTGATACAGTTGCAGAGCCGGTTCCCACCCAGGAGACTACCCCTGCAGAGTAGTTAGCTTTTAGCTATTTGTTTTCCTTTCATCTTAGTAATCGGGTTTGTCCCCGATTTAATTTCTGGTTTTATAATAAACTCTGGATCTGTTGTCACTTTCAGTTTATGAAATCTTAGCATTCTTTTCCTGCTATTTTCCTTGCCTATTTAATTATTGTGAATGAGCTAGATTTATTACCTGTGATTATGCCCTAGACAGCGTACTACCGCCGACTCTGCGGCGTAGGCTGGACGTACCCACGCACTCATGCCCGAACTTCCGGGTGCGGGTCGTGACACGTTTTTGTGGTGGCCCATGCAGGTCAAACGACTAAATTGTTCGGTTTCCACTTAGGGACCGAACAGGCCTGCAAATAAGATTGAGGAATCTAGGAAAAGCTCATTCACAGTATAGGGTCCTTATTTCAATTCTTAATATCACTTCTGATCAATTTTTTTCCTATCGCCCTTGATTTCCAAGTAATCTATTCTGAACTCCCTATCCCTTAATCTTACAGAATGGTCCAGACCAGGAACACAGTAGGAGGCACATCAGAACCAGCTGAGCAGAATGTTCCCGAGACCCTTGCACTCCCGCCGCCTCCATCTGTTCCGGCAGTTACTCTGGATGGAGCACAGCTACTTGGAGTGTTCCAGGGATTGGTGGAATCCCAGAAAGAGCAGACTGCACTTTTGCGGACCAGCCTCTCAGAAGCTCTTAGGTCCCAGGAGTCGCACAAAAGAGGCCAGGAAGTGCCAAAGATTTCAAGAACCTCAGACCCCTGAAATTCTACGGAACTGAGGGCATTCTCTATGCCGATGAGTGGATAGAGAATGTCGAGAGACTCCTGAAGACTGCCCGGGTCCCTGATGACCTCAAAGTGGAGTCCGCAAGCCTGCAACTGTTCACATTGCTCGGACCTGGTTCAGAGATGAACCCCAACTATCTGCTCCCGACATCACCTGGGAAGACTTCAAGAGGCTATTCAAGGAGAAATTCTACCCCGAAGTGGCTCGGGAAGCTCTCGAGAGCCAATTCGAGAGACTGGAACAAGGTAACATGACTGTTGATGAATATACTGCTGAATTTAGCAGGTTAAGCCACTTTGCGGAGTACATGGTTCGTACCCCGGAGGACAGAGCCCGTAGATTCAAGAAGGGGCTATCCCCGGATATTCGCCTTGCTGTAACCACCAGCCGAGCTCGCACCTATGAGGAGATCTTGAGCGTGGCTCAAGGCGTCGAAAGAGATATGGGGCATAAGCTAAAGCGAGAAAGAGATACCGAAAATGCGGGACCCAACAAACGCCCTTTTCAACAACCGCAACAATAACAACAGCAGAGGGCCCCGCAACAAGCTCAGCGTCCTCTCCCTCGAGCTCCAGCACCCCAACACCAGGCCCAGGGACAGAACCAACAAGCTGCTGCTTGTAACTATTGTCATAGACCAGGCCATACTTGGCAAGTTTGCAGAAAGAGGCTAGGTGTTTGTCTACTTTGTGGCTCAGCAGAACATCGAGTGAGGGACTGCCCCACTGCTCAAGGACGCGGACAGGCTTACGTAATGACCGTGGAGAACGCGCAAACTCTGGAAGCAGCTAATGCGCGTAAGTGATTCGTAGATATTTTTCTAGTATTAATTAGCTCGTGCCTATTGGTTCGTGACCTCAGCCCCAACCTAGTAATTTTGAACTGCTAAATGACCTGGTATGCTTTTAAATTTTGATAACTGTTTTAGAGACTTTTTGCTATTATGCTTATTTTGTGTTATTTTGTGAACTTCAAAAAATTGTACCTCCTTTCATCATTATCTAGCGCACTTAAATTTTGCTGAACTTGACATATGCTGCTATGTTATAGCCTAGTTTTGCAAGCTTACCCTTTATCGGGCTTGTTCATGATACATGTATTATTGAGGCCTGATCAACCCCACTAATACAAGTGTCTACTCAGAATCAGTGTACTACGGTTTGATCAACCTTAGTACATTTTGATTCGCACTTCGCACTACTACTTTACGTGGATTGAGAGAATAGTGACTAGTATACTTGCCCCTAAACATGTTCGAGCATATCGTATCAGTTACATAACCGTACTAATACGAGCACAGAATCTCAATCCATAACCGCCTGACAATCCCCATTAGAATTCCTTAAACGCCTTGATCCCTATACCTCTGTTCTACCACCTCGCCCTTAAACTCTTATTATTGATCCTCGTCTTCCCTTACTTCGGAAAGACAAAATCCTGTGTTTGATTTGTAGTGCTAGATGTACCCCTCAGACCGGTCGAATTGATGATAACCTCTATGACTAAGGGAATACCATAGGTGGTGTGTTTGTGTTAAAGACTTAAAGATTCAATACCATGATTTATTAAGTTGGGACCTAGCTTTACTAGTTGTACAGCCTCAAAGGATATGGGTAAAGTTCTAAGTTGGGTAGCGACCGCAATGTTCACCTAAGAAAAACCCGTTATACTGTGACCAAGTGAGTTTGGACAGAGAGAACCCTGCCATAATTTAAATTTCGAGGACGAAATTTTATAAGTTGGGTAGATTGTAAGCCCCTGATTTTTCAAAAATATTAAAATTGGGATTTTTCACAATTTTCTGTAATTTTCTGGGAATTTTCTGAAATTAAAATCAGGGCTTTGAATTATTACCTAATTTTTAATTGATATTAAACAATATTAAAATATTGTGAAAATAATATTTTTGGGTGTAAAATAGAAAACTGGACTTAGAGTAATTTTTCTGGAATTTATTGGACCTCAGACCTATTTTTAGATGCCTAAAAACTATTTATTTAAATAATTAATTATTATTATTATTATTATTATTATTATTATTATTTATTTATTTATTTATTTATTTTTCTTTTCTTGGGCCGGCCCGGCCCAGTGGACCGGCCCAGCCCGCCAGCCCTCAGCCCGTTCCTTCCGGGTCGGGTCGGGTCAGACCCGACCCGCGAGCCGCCCGCGAACCCGTCTCCCCCGTTCACCCCAACCGCCCGAGTTTTCCGGTGGAGCCGCCGCGTCCTCCGGCCGCCACGCCGCTCCGCCAGCTCCGCCCTACCGCTCGACCCCCGCACCGGCCGCCACGACCCCCCCCTCACCTCCGCCCCGCTCGGCAGCCCTCTCCCTCTCTCCTCCTTATAAAACCTCCCCCCGGCCGACGAGCCTCCACCGTCAGCCACCCCAGCCACCTCGCTCGCCCGCCTGACGCCGCCCGCCGCGTCGCCTCCCTCGGCCCTAGCCGTCGTCGACGCCACCAGCACCTCTCCCCGCCCGCGGCGCCGCTGCTCAGCCGTCGGACGCCTCCCAGCCTTCTCCCCTCCCCACATCGACAGCAGCAGCAGCCGCAGGGCGCCTCCGGCCACCCCCGCGCCGCCAGCACCTCGCCGTCGACGACGAGCCGCCAGCCCTCGGCCGCCTCCGGCTTTCCCCGCCGCCCTAGCCGCCGGATCTCCGGCCAAGCACCCCTGAACCCTAACCCTAATCCCAATTCTTCGTGTCGTGTCGGACACGACACGGACACGGAATTTCCGATTTTTTCGAGCCTCTTCAGGTACTCGTATCTTGCACTCTGTATCTCCGTTTTCAATTACGTAAAATGCGTTGGGAAGCCTGTATGACCCTCTCGGTGTCCGGACAAACTGTTCGGGACATCGCGTCCTGTGGTGATCGCACACCGCGACCCAAAAACAGGAAAAACCAGACCCTGTTTTCACCCCGGAACTGAGTCTGCCCCGCCAAACGGGACGACTTGGTCGCGTGCGGTCTTCACAGATACGTGCGCTTCGTCGATACGGACGTGTGAGTTTTCGTGAAAGCTGATTCGGGTGTGCGTGCACACCGGAATCAACGCGTATCCGCGGACACCGTCCCGTATCCGCCTTTTCGGCAATTCACCCTAACTTCGTGCACACACGTCGGATCGAGACGAAACTTGCGCCATCGGACTCGTAGCGGTACGCTGGTCCTGTGGGTCAAGTTTGGTTCGATTCTGAGAACGTTGACGAAATCGCGTGTCGTGGGCCCCACAGGCCCCGCTCGACGGGCGATTTTGTGTTCGGCTCATCGGAATCCAAATCTGGAAGTTCCGTTGGGTTCGTATCATCGTTCCTGACCTGTTGACACTAAGTTTGGTGAATTTGGAGACCGTTGACCTGGACACGTTTTTCGGTGCAAAGCGGGCCCAACGGCGGACCCCGTTTTGACCCGAAACTGCCGTTTTTGCCCTTGTCTCCAAATTGGACCCAAGGACAGGCGTTTTTAGCTATTTGACATCTTCTGAGCATGATGGTAATGTCTATTTCAGCTTTTGGACTCATCTCTGGACTTTTCCCCCAAGAACCTAACTAATCAGATCCAAACAACAGGCAAGTACCTGCACTTCAAGTTAATCTTTATATATTGTGATAATTAATTCCCTGCTATACATGTACTCTTGATGTTTACACCTAGTGTTAGAAATGTTGAATTTCCTGTCTTGAATATTGGTAGTTCCTGTCTTGTTTTACATGTCGGGTGGGAGAATACTAAGGAGGCATGTAGTTTACCTTTCCCCCTGGATTGTCTAATAGCTGTTGGTACACGACTGTCCATCAGCCGGATCTCGATTGAAATGTCTAATAGCCGTTCATGACGGCCGGATTAGCCTTATAAACCCCTACATGCCAACTATGTATTCTAAAAACAAACACAAGTACACACATATAGTTTCTGGTTATTTCTTGCTGGCTATTGTAGGTTCATTTCCTGTTTCATTTATTTCTGTTTTTCATATTCCTGGTTGCAGTTAACTCTGAGATGAAAATGTTCTGTTAATGCTGTTTCTCAATATGATAGCCAATATTTAATTATCATAAAATATTTAGTTTAACCTTGTTGTGCACTGTGTACTTTGCTCCTTTCCTGACTGGATCTGTTGTTTAGGCGATGATGAGAACCTTGCCCCCACCTATTATGGCCCCTATGAGGCAGCAGGTGATACAGTTGCAGAGCCGGTTCCCACCCAGGAGACTACCCCTGCAGAGTAGTTAGCTTTTAGCTATTTGTTTTCCTTTCATCTTAGTAATCGGGTTTGTCCCCGATTTAATTTCTGGTTTTGTAATAAACTCTGGATCTGTTGTCACTTTCAGTTTATGAAATCTTAGCATTCTTTTCCTGCTATTTTCCTTGCCTATTTAATTATTGTGAATGAGCTAGATTTATTACCTGTGATTATGCCCTAGACAGCGTACTACCGCCGACTCTGCGGCGTAGGCTGGACGTACCCACGCACTCGTGCCCGAACTTCCGGGTGCGGGTCGTGACACCGAGAACTCTAGCTCGGAGTTGAAATCCACTATCTAGTGAAACACGAGTTTTGATCTTGTCACGCCCCAGTCCCAAAATACCGTGGGACCAGATACGTGGCAATGGCCAGCAGTACCCACCGATGGACAAACCCAATTTAATGGATCTATCAGGGCATACTTAAGCTGTAAAACAAAGTCTACGACAATTATGGCACAACTAATCTCATCCACACAAGATATAAAATATGATCCACAGAATAAATAAGGAATATAAATCATCAGCTAATGTGAACAAAGTACTTCGGGGAACAACCCGATAAATATCTGATACAATGGTTCAACAGACCAGAATATAAATGACTGAAATAAATAAATACTGAGCATGAAACATGGATGCTCAGGAGAAGTCTTCGTCTAACACCTCATCCTCGGATGGCGGTACAGCTCCTGGATCAGCTCCTGCTGCGGTCCCGTATACCTTGGGATAGATCTCGTATGTAAATCCTGGGGACATAATCCGGATCCAGGTCCTCAGGGGACATAGCAAGGTACAAGAAAGCTCAAGCCAAAATAAATGCAGTGCAGAAAATAAATAGAATAAATAGGGCAAGTATGTAAACATCTGTGTGAAATGCAAGAGAAAACATCCATAGTACTCAGGTTGAAATAACTACAAGCTCTGTGTAGGGAAGCCGGTAGCAGTGGTATCATAAGGTGGTCTAGCTCAGCGGGAGACTGAGTAGCCGGCATAACATAATCAACCTGTAGCCTGTGGGTCTCTCCAGTAATAGATGGAACAATAAGAGAATACTAAATAACCAGCTAAGTGATATGCAAGATGAGAGCAGCACTAGAACTCAGGCTGAAGCCGCTACAAGCTCTGTATCGGGGAGCCGGTAGTAGCAGTAATAATGAGTAATGGGCCAAGCTCGGGCTTCAGAGTCTTGTGCCTCACAATAGTAGGGGTATATATATGATCAGCCTGTAGCCTGTGTGTCTCTCCCCACCCAATGTAACCACGCATATCATGACCATAACGTCTCATGTCCATGTCAGCGGGATCATAACTAATGCAACAAGTCATAATGTAACTAAGTATATAGTATCTCTGTCAAGTCCTGTATCCTATATAGAATCACCATGAATATCTCGGGAAGATCCTATCTCATGAATGGTGTCAAGTGTCCTGGGTCATAGTGTACTTGGTAAGACAAGTACGAGAAGATAAAGTGTCACGTATATCCATCTCTAGATGACAATACACAACACCGCGTACGGTGTTGGCACCCGACTAATAATCGGACGCTAAGTACGTCACACGGTCCTAGGTTAAGCATGCACAACAATATAATGAAGCAAGGAAAATATATAACAATACTGCAGAGTTTGGCAAGGTACACTTGCGTGATGTTTGAATATCAACAATCGTCCCGGTATCAGTGGATCCTGTGGGTACTACTCCAAAAGCTGTAATAAACATCACCAACAGTCTCAAAAGATATCAAATAGCTAGAAACGTCTGTCTTTACATCCAATTTGGACACAGAGGCAAAAATGTCATTTCTGGGCCAAAGCGGGGTCCACATGTGGGCCACTTTGCACCGAAAAGTGTGTCAGGGTCAAAGGTCTCCAAATTCCTCAAACTTAGTGTCTACAAGTCAGGTACGATGATACAAACCCAACGGAACTTCCAGAATTGGATTTCGATGAGCCGATCACAAAATCGCCCGTCGAGGGGAGCCTGTGGGGCCCACAATACGCGATTTTGTCAACATTCTCAGAATCGAACCAAACTTGGGTCACAGGACCAGCGTATTGCTACGAGTCCGATGGCGTAAGTTTTGTCTCGATCCGACATGTGTACACAAAGTTACAGCGTGTTCCAGAAAAGTCGGATACGGGGTGTTGTCTACGGATACACACTGACTCCGGTGTGCTCGCACATCCGAATCGGCTTCTGCGAAATCCCACACGTCCGTATCAACGACACGCACATTTCGGTAAAGATCGCGTGCGACCAAGTCATCCCGTTTGGCGGAGCACACTCAGTTCCGGGGTAAAACAGGGCGTTGTTTTTTCTGTTTTTGGATCGCGGTGTGCGATCCCCACAGGTCGCGATGTATCGAGCGGATTGTACGAGCACCGAAAGGGTTATACAGCCTACGCGTAGCAACTGACGGAAACTAAAACGGAGTTGCGAGTTGAGAGAAATCGGTACCTGAGCAGGGCTCCGTGAATGCTGAATTCCACGTGTCCGAGGGTCAACTTCGTGTCCGAAACGAGTTGCTGTGTCCGGTCACGGGGCACAGATGCGTCCTGGGCTAGCCGCGTCCGGGGCTCGGTCAGAGGGCGGCGCTCGGGTGGCTGTCCCGTGGAGTCGCTGTGGTCGGTGGAAGTCGGCGTCAGGCGGCCTTGCGGCGGGTCGAGGGTTGAGGGAAGTCGGGGTCGTGCTGGACTCGGCGGGGGGTCGAGGGTTGAGGGAAGTCAGCCTGGGTCGACGACGGCGTATCGTCGTGAGGCGGGGGCTTGGAGTCGACGGCGGGGCTGGGGTTCGAAGGAGTCGGGGACGAGTAGCGACGCTCGCGCGGAGGGGGAAAGGGTCGTCGTGGGCAGCCTAGCGGCAGCGGCGTGGTGGAGGGCCGAGGTGAGGTCGCTGGCGATGGGGGAGCGGCGGAGATCAGGGTACGGCGGCGGATAGATGGAGAAGGGAGCAGCACGGATGTCGAGGCAGCCCTTTATAAGCTGCTACAGGAACTCCGGCGGCTGCTAGGGTTTCCATCGGGTTTTCGGGTCCGGATCGGGTTTGGCTCGGATCCGACCCGACCCGACCCACTATGCTGGGTTCGGTTCAGGCAGGGTTGGTTCAGGTTTTGGGTTTGGGTTCGGCTTTAACACCCAATAAGTTTTAAGGCTTTAAACGCGTCTCCGGAGTCCAATAAATTTACCGAAAAATACCACATGTCCAGTTTTCCATTTTACATAATAAATTATTATTTCCGTAATATTTTAACACCAATAAACTGTATTTAAAAAAATCCTTAACTCATAATTACCTTGCTTCTTCGTCCAAAAAAAATACCAAAAATTCCGGGAAAAATTATATTAAAATTTATTCTGAAAAAATCCGGGTGTTTACAATCTTCCCTCCTTAAAAGGATTGCATCCTCGCAATCAAAGAATAAGCTACTAAAAAAGAGTTATGAAAATACAAGATTGCTTAGTTTACGACTGCCTCCTCAAACAAGTGGGGGTAACGCTGGCGCATACTATCTTCTCGTTCCCAAGTCGATTCGCCAGGAGAATGATGTTTCCAAGCTACACGAACCAGTCTGATCGTCTGTCCCCGCAATGTCTTCTCACTGACGTCGAGAATGCCAACTGGTTGTTCTTCATATCTCAAGCTTGGGCCCACTGCGATCTCTGAATGATCGACTACGTGACTTGGGTCGGTCACGTACCTTCGCAGCTGTGAGACGTGGAATACGTCATGCACTCTCTCTAAGGATGGAGGTAATGCAAGACGATAAGCCACCTCACCAATGCGCTCTAGAATATCAAATGGCCCAATATACCTTGGGCTCAACTTGCCTCTGCTCCCAAATCGAATAGTACCTCGAGTAGGCGAAATCCTCAAGAACACATGCTCTCCTTCTTTGAACTCTAGGGGACGTCTGTGTGTATCTACCCAATGCTTCTGTCTGTCTTGAGCTGCTCAAAGATGATTCTGGATCTGTTTCACCTTCTCCACTGTCTGCGTTACCAATTTTGGACCCAGTATTTGTCGTTCACCAACGTCACTCCAACATATAGGCGATCTGCACTTCCTTCCGTATAATGCCTCGAATGGTGCTATCTGAATGCTGGCCTGATAACTGTTGTTGTAGAACTCCACTAAGTACAAATGATCTTCCCAAGATCCTCCAAAGTCTAGCATACATGATCGTAACATGTCCTCCAAGATCTGAATGGTGCGCTCCGATTGGCCATCTGTCTGCGGGTGGTAAGCCGTGCTGAATTTGAGTCTGGTGCCCAGACTCTCTTGCATGCTTCTCCAGAAATGAGATATAAATTACGAATCTCGATCCGATACAATACTAACCGGCACTCCATGTAATTTGACGATGTGTCGCATATACATGTCGGCTAGTACCTCTGTGGACTGTCCAACTCTAAATGGCAAGAAGTGTGCCGATTTAGTGAGTCTATCCACGATAACCCATAATGCATCTCTTCCGCTGGGGCTTCTTGGAAATCCTGTGACAAAATCCATCGTGATATGTTCCCACTTCCATTCTGGTATAGGAAGCGGCTGTAACATACCTGCAGTCCTCTGATGCTCGACCTTTACTTGCTGGCAGACTAAGTATTTGGCCACAAATCTCGCAATCTCCTTTTTTATTCCATGCCACCAGTAATACTATCTCAAGTCTCGGTACATCTTGGTTCCTCCTGGGTGAACAGAGTACATGGAGCTATGTGCTTCAGTCATTAACTCCTGCCTCAATTCTCCATTTGGAACATACAGGCGATTTCCAAACCTCAATGTCCCATCTTCGTGTATGCGAAGTCCTGTCTGCATGCCTGCTTCAGTCCTCTCCTTCAGTCTTCGAAATCTAGCATCGGTGGGCAATGCCTCTTTGATTTTTTCTACAAGTGATGACTTGATTTCAAGATTAGCCAGCAAGCCCTTCTGTCCTGGTAAAACAACCTCTATCTGAAGCTCCTGTAGATCTTTCAATAACTCGGGCTACATCGTCAAGAAATAAGCCGTAGGCTTCCTGCTCAGTGCGTCTGCTACAACATTCTCCTTTCCCGGATGATACTGCAGATCTATGTCAAAATCTACCATCAATTCTAGCCAACGTCTCTGCCTCATGTTAAGCTCCTTCTGAGTATATACATACTTCAGACTCTTGTGATCGGTGAAGATTTCCACCTTCTCCCCATAGAGATAGTGTCTCCAAATCTTCAATGCAAATATAACTGCTGCTAACTCCAGATCGTGTGTTGGGTAGTTCTTCTCGTGGACCTTCAACTGTCTCGACGCATAAGCAATGACTTTGCCATGTTGCATCAAAATACATCCTAATCCACTACCTGATGCATCACTGTAAACAACAAAACCTTCTGACCCTGAAGGAAGAGTCAAGACAGGTGCTGTTGTTAATCTTTTCTTCAATTCTTCGAAGGCCTTCTGGCAGTCTTCTGTCCATATAAACTCCTGGTCTTTATGTGTCAGCTTCGTCATCGGTTCTGCAATCCTCGAGAAATTTTCTACAAACCTTCGGTAATATCCTGCGAGTCCGAGAAAACTTCTCACCTCTGCAACTGATGTGGGTGTAGGCCAAGTCTCTATTGCCGTAACTTTTTCTGGATCCACTGAAAGTCCTTCTCCTGAGATGATATGTCCCAAGAAAGGTACTTTGTCCATACAAAACTCACACTTACTGAGTTTGGCGTATAACTTTTCCTGTCTCAAGGTCTCTAACACGATTCTGGGATGCTCCTCGTGCTCTTCATGACTCTTAGAATATATGAAAATGTCATCAATGAACACCACCACAAATTTATCCAAGAACTGATGAAAGACTCTGTTCATCAAACTCATAAATACTGCTGGCGCGTTGGTTAAACCAAACGGTATTACCAAGAACTCATAATGTCCATACTTGGTCCTGAAAGCTGTCTTCGGGATGTCTTCCTTCCTTACTTTGATCTGATGATAGCCGGATCGAAGGTCAATCTTCGAGAATACCCTTGCGCCACTCAATTGATCAAATAGATCATCGATGCGTGGCAAGGGATACCTGTTCTTGATGGTCACAGTATTTAGTGCCCGATAGTCAATGCATAACCGTACTGTTCCATCCTTCTTTGGCACAAATAATATGGGTGCTTCCCAAGGTGAAACACTAGGCCGAATGAAACCCTTCTCCAAAAGATCATCAACCTGTTCTTTCAACTCCACTAACTCCTTAGGTGCTAGCCGATATACTGATGAAGTGATAGGCTCTGCTCCTGGAGTTAAGTCTATTGTGAATTCTATTTCCTGATCAGGCGGTAAACCTGGAAGATCATCAGGAAATACATCCACAAATTCTGATATGACTCTTGGATAACCTGTCTCCCCTTCTACAGATAGTACCCTAAGAGTAGGCTGAACTCCTTGCTCTACTGCTCCTCGAAGAAACTCAAATTTTGGATGTCCAGGCGGTCTAAATATAACCCGTCCAAGTCGGCAATCAAGAGTCGCATGGTACTGACTTAACCAGTCCATACCAAGTACAATATCATAATCCGGTATGGAAAAGATCAGAAATTGAGCTCGCATTTCTCTGCCACAAACTACTACAGAACATGATCTACAGACGTCACTAACCGGAATAATTCCACCTTCCGTAAGAATTCTCTTCATCTTCGGAAGGGGTGCGGTAGCTACTCTATGGGTGGCTACAAAGTTAGCTGCTATAAATGAATGCGATGCTCCAGAATCAAATAATGCTACAGTTGGTAATGAAGCTACTAAAAGAGTACCTGCGATGACCTCGCCTGCTGTAGCCTCCTCCTCAACAGCTAATGTGAATGCCTGTCCTTGTCCCTGAGCTTGGCCTCTCTGCTGCTGCTGAGCCTGCTGAAATAGAGCTGCCTGTGGTGCTAGGGGTGGTCTCTGCTGATTTTCTCCTGGAACCGGTGGCCTGACGCCTCCAACTCCTGCCTGCTGTGCTCCTACTGCTGGATATGCGGGTCGTGGGGCAGGTAAAGCTAATCTCGGTGCTCCCTCTCTGCGCTCGGTGCAGTCTCTGGTCTGATGTTGGTTGGACCCGCAAGCCAGGCAGAGTCCCAACTTACGTCTGCATTCTCTCTCAATGTGGCCTATCTTGCCGCAGTGGTGACAAGTAGGGAGAGATATGGCCCTGTGTGCTATCCTCTCTGGCATACTCCTCTGGGTTCGTTTTGCTGAATTCCCATGTGCTGTCCTGGATGGTGCTGAGTTGATAGGCCTCTTCAGGTTCGACTCCCTTCTAGTGACGCACTCCATGCGTCGTGCTGCTGCGAGAACGTCGGTATAAGATGTAGGTGTGACCGATCCAATCAATCTCTGAAGCTCGAACTTCAGTCCGTCAAAGAACTTCTCAGCTTTCTCTTCCTCTGTCGAGATCAAGGTTGGGGCAAAGCGACTTAGGCGAATAAATTCCGTGTTGTATTCTTCCACTGTCATATTGCCTTGGATAAGGCAGTTGAACTTGTCTCTGAGCTCTGACCGTGCTACTGCGGGAATATACATCTCTCGGAAGAGTCTGGAGAACTCTTCCCAAGTGACTCGGTCCTGCCCGAGCCTCCTCTCCTCTGCTAACCACCAGAGATGTGCATTCTCAGTTAACTGCATTCTAACTGCAGTCATCCACTTCTCTCTCGGAAGTTCAGCGGCTTCTAACTGATGCTGTATGTTTGTGAGCCATTCATGAACTTCTGTTGGCCCCTCTTTACCAAAAAATGTACGAGGCTTGAGCTGACGGAAGTCGGTGATAGATCCCGTCGTCGATCGCCTCGCTGGTTGATTTGCCTGCTCCAATGCGGATACCAGGCTGGTTCTCAGATGCTCGGCCTCCTGCCGATGGGCCTCTTGCTGAATTTGCTGCTAGGCTTGCATCATAGCATACATCATCTGGAACATCTGTTGCCCGTCCATAGCTTGTCCTGACGGGAAAACTGGCATCTGGGGAGTGAACTGTGGTGGAGGTGGGATGTCATCTCTCCGGAACCTTGGATTAGGCTGACCGGTTTAATCGTTCTGTGATGCTTGTCCTCCATTCCCTGGGGTTACTCCGTCTATATAAGTAACCACAGCGTCGTGTGGCGTATCCAATGGAATCTTGTCTCCGTTCCTGGGATCCATTTCTCTGCAACCCAAAAGATAAACTGTAAGAACGCACAGAGGAATCAACACAGGATGCAAATCAAGTAACAATTTTGAGTTCGATATAGAGTTCAACAATGGGTTAAATAATGGATGAGATCCTAGAACTTATCCTATCCTTAGGGCAGGCTGGTTCAGTTCCTAAGTTAAAACCGAACGATTTAGTCGTAGACCTGCATGGGCCACCACAAAAATAATATCACGTCACAGTCCCAAAATACCGTGAGACCAGATATGTGGCAATGGCCAGCAGTACGCACCGATGGACAAACCCAATTTAATGGATTCATTAGGGCATACTTAAGCTGTAAAACAAAGTCTACGACAATCATGGCACAACTAATCTCATCCACACAAGATATAAAATATGATCCACAGAATAAATAAGGAATGTAAATCATCAGCTAATGTGAACAAAGTACTTCGGGGAACAACCCGATAAATATATGATACAATGGTTCAATAGACCAGAATATAAATGACTGAAATAAATAAATACTGAGCATGAAACATGGATGCTCAGGAGAAGTCTTCGGCTAACACCTCGTCCTCGGATGACGGTACAGCTCATGGATCAGCTCCTGCTGCGGTCCCGTATACCTCGGGATAGATCTCATCTGTAAATCCTGGGGACATAATCCGGATCCAGGTCCTCAGGGGACATAGCAAGGTACAAGAAAGCTCAAGCCAAAATAAATACAGTACAAAAAATAAATAGAATAAATAGGGCAAGTATGTAAACATCTGTATGAAATGCAAGAAAAAACATCCATAGTACTCAGGTTGAAACAACTACAAGCTCTGTGTAGGGGAGCCGGTAGCAGTGGTATCATGAGGTGGTCTAGCTCAGCGGGAGACTGAGTAGCCGGCATAACATAATCAACCTGTAGCCTGTGGGTCTCTCCAGCAATAGATGGAACAATAAGAGAATACTAAATAACCAGCTAAGTGATATGCAAGATGAGAGCAGCACTAGAACTCAGGCTGAAGCCGCTACAAGCTCTGTATCGGGGAGCCGGTAGTAGCAGTAATAATGAGTAATGGGCCAAGCTCGGGCTTCAGAGTCTTGTGCCTCATAATAGTAGGGGTATATATATATGATCAGCCTGTAGCCTGTGTGTCTCTCTCCACCCAATATAACCACGCATATCATGACCATAACGTCTCATGTCCATGTCAGCGGGATCATAACTAATGCAACAAGTCATAATGTAACTAAGTATATAGTATCTCTGTCAAGTCCTGTATCCTATATAGAATCACCATGAATATCTTGGGAAGATCCTGTCTCATGAATGGTGTCAAGTGTCCTGGGTCATAGTGTACTTGGTAAGACAAGTACGAGAAGATAAAGTGTCACGTATATCCATCTCTAGATGACAATACACAACACCGCGTACGGTGTTGGCACCCGACTAATAATCGGACGCTAAGTATGTCACACGGTCCTAGGTTAAGCATGCACAGCAATATAATGAAGCAAGGAAAATATATAACAATACTGCAGAGTTTGGCAAGGTACACTTGCCTGATGTTTGAATATCAACAATCGTCCTGGTATCAGTGGATCCTGTGGGTACTACTCCAAAAGCTGTAATAAACATCACCAACAGTCTCAGAAGATATCAAATAGCTAGAAACGCCTATCCTTACGTCCAATTTGGACACAGAGACAAAAAGGTCATTTCCGGGCCAAAGCCGGGTCCACATGTGGTCCACTTTGCACCGAAAAGCGTGTCAGGGTCAAAGGTCTCCAAATTCCTTAAACTTAGTGTCTACAAGACAGGTACGATGATACGAACCCAACAGAACTTCCAGAATTGGATTCCGATGAGCCGATCACAAAATCGCCCGTCGAGGGGAGCTTGTGGGGCCCACGTTACGCGATTTTGTCAACATTCTCAGAATCGAACCAAACTTGGGTCACAGGACCAGCATATTGTTACGATTCCGATGGCGCAAGTTTTGTCTTGATCCGACGTGTGTACACAAAGTTACAGCATGTTCCAGAAAAATCGGATATGGGGTGTTGTCCACGGATACACACTGACTCCGGTGTGCTCGCACATCCGAATCGGCTTCTGCGAAATCCCACACGTCCGTATCAACGACGTGCACGTTTCGGTAAAGATCGCGTGCGACCAAGTCGTCCCGTTTGGCGGGGCGCACTCAGTTCCGGGGTGAAACAGGGTATTATTTTTTCTGTTTTTGGATCGCGGTGTGCGATCACCACATGTCGCGATGCACCGAGCGGGTTGCACGGGCACCGAGAGGGTTATACAGCCTACGCGTAGCAACTGACGAAAACTAAAACGGAGTTGCGAGTTGAGAGAAATCGGTACCTGAACAGGGCTCCGTGAACGCTGAATTCCACATGTCCGAGGGTCAACTTCGTATCCGAAACGAGTTGCTGTGTCCGTTCACGGGGCACAGATGCGTCCTGGGCTGGCCGCATCCGGGGCTCGGTCAGAGGTCGACGCTCGGGTGGCTGTCCCGTGGAGTCGCTGTGGTCGGTGGAAGTCGGCGTCGGGCGGCCTGGCGGCGGGTCGAGGGTTGAGGGAAGTCGGGGTCGTGCTGGACTCGGAGGCGGGTCGAGGGTTGAGGGAAGTCGGCCTGGGTCGACGACGGCGTGTCGTTGTGAGGCGGGGGCTTGGAGTCGACGGTGGGGCTGGGGTTCGAAGGAGTCGGGGACGAGTGGCGGCGCTCGCGCGGAGGGGAAAAGGGTCGTCGTGGGCAGCCTGGCGACAGCGGCATGGTGGAGGGCCGAGGTGAGGTCGCTAGCGATGGGGGAGCGGCGGAGATCAGGGTACAACAACGGATAGATGGAGAAGGGAGTAGCACGGATGTCGAGGCAGCCCTTTATAAGCTGCTACAGGAACTCCGGCGGCTGCTAGGGTTTCCATCGGGGTTTCGGGTCCGGGTCGGGTTTGGCTCGGATCCGACCCGACCCGACCCGACCTACTATGCTGGGTTCGGTTCAGGCAGGGTTGGTTCAGATTTTGGGTTTGGGTTCGGCTTTAACACCCAAGAAGTTTTAAGGCTTTAAACGCGTCTCCGGAGTCCAATAAATTCACCGAAAAATACCACATGTCCGGTTTTCCATTTTACACAATAAATTATTATTTCCGTAATATTTTAACACCAATAAACTGTATTTAAAAAATCCTTAACTCATAATTACCTTGCTTCTTCGTCCAGAAAAATACCGAAAATTTCGGGAAAAATTATATTAAAATTTATTCTGAAAAAATTCGGGTGTTTACAGATCTGAAGGCTTGCAACTTTGTACATACACGAGCTTTGATCCAAAGGGCTCAAATACTCTCGAAGTGTTTGAATTTCTTGATAATCTCCTTTTTACAACCCTTGAAAACTTCTAACCGAGCACGCACTGACACTTAAGGCTTAGGACTTGTAAATAACTTGGGATAGGAAATTGAATAGGCTTTTGAACTGAAGTAATAGAGAAGAGAAGAGAAGAGAAGAGAAGAGAGATTGAATGAGTAAATAAGAATGGTGAATTTCTTCTCTATTTATAGTATTTTTGTAAACTGAGTTCGGGGCGAATTCGGATGCCAAACGTTCGAATTTTTGAACGTTGGAGCCGAGTCTACAGGAAGAACTGGTTTCCAAAAAATACTAAGTCAGGGAACCGAGTTCGGTCTGAACTCGCACCGAACTCGCATCGAGTTCGTCCCGAGTTCGTTTCCCTTAATTTTAGAATGAGGTTGGGTTTGTTTAGGCTAACTCGGTTTTAGAAACATGTTTGGGCTAGTTTCAAAATACGAAATATTTTGGCTAAAATAATCTGGTTTTAGAAAATATTTTGGGGTGGCCTCTAAATGCCAAGTGCGTCTCGATGTACATTTTCCTATACTCAAAATAAATAGAAAAATTATATTGACTCGATACTTGAAGGAAGTCGCATCCCATACTCTGAAACTGTATATGTAGCAGCATATCATCTTCGTATTGATTCTAGTAGGTTATATCAAGTACGAGTTTTAGAAGATTATTGAAATAAGGTGTGACCATGACCAATGGGCCAACAATATCCCCCATTTTGATAATTAATAAACTCTGATTGATATAGCAGAGAATGAAACTCAAAATCTTCTGATGGTATCCATCTTCTTTTTGTTTTGCATTGCTTGATATAGTACTACTCCCCGTTGTCATTTGATCAAAATTGGGAAAAGCTCCCCGCAATTGGTTATGTCAAGAAAAAAAAATATAACTAGAGTGAAGTAACATAGATATAAGCATTTAAAATTTAAGTAAGCAAAAATTAGCATTAACTCAGCATTAATATAAGTATTTAGATAAGCAATTGATTAAGATTCATTTCACAATCGCAAAAATTAAAGAAGTAGAATCATACTAAATAATCAAAAGCAGTTTTAACCATAAACTGAAGTCATAAACTAGTACAAAAGTCTGAAAGTGCTACATAAAAGACATGTGTAAAAGCATAATAAACTATAGGAGTCCAAAAGAGCGAATATCACTAAAAGATAATATAAATATCTATATCACTCGTCATCTCCAGCCGTCGGGTCTCCAGTCTCAGCAGAACGGTTGGGATCATAGAATGCAGCAGTTGGATCCAAGTAAGGCTGAACATATGGGCAACAATCATGTATCCGTCTCGTGAAGGATCACGAACCATAAGATATGGTCCGCCAGGGATCTGAGAGAATGAGTACTGGATATCCGCCAAGGTGTTGGACATCGCCTGGAAATAAAGAGTGGTCCGATAGCCTGTCTGTCTGTGACGGTCATCCTCGTGAGTACGATGCTCTAGTGCAAGTCTATGACGCTTATCCTGAACTTTGATGTGATCTCGCATCATAGTTCGGAGCTCATCCAAAGAGGCAGATGGCTCAGGAGCAACAGCAGGGTCAGGGTGAGGTGAGGCAGTATCATGTGGAGGAGGAGGTGGTGCAGCTATAGGGGCAGGGTCAGATCGTTGAGTAGCAAAAAGATAGGATGGCTCGGCAAGATAGGTGCAATCCTCAAGAGAGATATGTAAATGCTCAAAGATTATAGGCAAGTACATAGTGTACACAAGGTTACGCTTGTTCTTGCAGGATTGGATCATTATCTGAATCATAGTCCTGGGAAAGCTGAATTTGAATCCAAAGTGGTAGCACAAAGCTCAAGATTGGTAATCTCATCAGTGGAGGTTTGTTTAGGTAGGATGGTTGAAAAGATAATACGATGTAAGTCACAAAACCATCTATCAAGTGTTTGGCCTTAAGTTGACCTTGAGGACGAAGATTGGGTAAGCAGATATAGTCCTTAAAAGAGTCTAGAGTTGTGCCATCGATGAATTTTTAAGATGTGATAGATACTAAGGGTTCTCCTTCATTTGGAATATGAAGAATGTTTCCTAAGTATTCATCATCAAATTCAATATTCAATCCGACAACACGATATTTAATAGAATCATCAAGTGAGGACATATTGCAGTAAAACATGCGAATAACATTGATAATAATAGAAAATCTAGTAGTAACTAAGTCTTTCAATCCTAACACAAAAAGTTTCCAAATAATTAGAAAACATAGTAAAATTGATGGGACTGCCAGCACAGATGGTGCGGTCGACAAAGTCGTTGAACCATTCATTGGATTGATCTAACACCGCAAAGATTAGTCCATTAAATTCTCTGTCGTGTAGCATAAAAGGGCTAAACAGATATTAAGAAGCATCATCCTGAGTGGAAGATGAATCTTCTCCAACTTTTTTTCTTCTTCTTAAACAATTTGGGATCCATGAAAAATAATTGAAAGGAGGAGAAATATGAGTTATACCTTCAAACAAATTAGGAACAGTGGTAGAGAATGATGAAAGGAATCGAAATCCAAATTTTAGCTCCTGAAACCGTACGAGGAGGGAGATCCAAGGGGGTTAGGATTTTAGAAAAGTAGGATTTATGGAGATTTTCGGCCGCTGGAGTTTCTGGAGCCGATTGGGGAGAAGATGGTGACTATATATAAAAGAGAGTGGGGTCCATAACTTAAAACAGAATCAAAGACATTCGAACTTAGGCCGAGTACGGGTCGAGTTCGGTCTGAACTCATGCAACAATCAAGTTTAATTTATAGTTCACTTTATTTTAGATATATGTCAACTTTGTAGATCAATAAATTAGTAATTTATGAATCTCATTAATAATGATTAACAGTATTTAATAAATATATTTTCTGTTATGTATTGATCATCTCAGATTAGTTGTAGGGGTCGTATCCCAGCTAGAAGTAGTCTAAAAAGATGCTTAAGTACCGTGTCTGTAAACACCCTAATTTTTTTAGAATTTATTTTAAAATTTTATTAATTATTATTGTAGAATTTTTTTATTATCTTTAGTTAATTATAATAAATGTTCGATCATGGATTTATATTTTTGTGTATTAAATTAATTATTAAAATAGTGCAAAAATTATATTTTTGGGTGTATAATTAATAATATAATATTTTGTAATTTGTTGTGAAATTTATTGGGGTCTAAAAATATTTTTTTGATAGCTAATTGCATTATTTTAAATAAACCAACCCAAACCAACCCAAAATGAACTAAACCGAACAAAACCAACTCACTAAAACTACTCAGACCCGGATCCAAACCCATACCCGAACCTGCAGACCCGTTAACCCGAAACCCTATATAACCCTTCAGCTACAGTACCAAACCCCCCCGGACCGTTCCCTTCCTCTCCCCCAACCGGCCGTCGACCCGACCCCTTCCCCTACTTGTAACGCCCTCCCCTCACCCCTATATAACCTCCAGCCTAGCCGACCCTCACCACCAACATCTTCTCTTTCATTCCCGACGTCGCCTACCATCGCCGAAGCCGGATCGCCACCGCGAAGACAGGCCGCCTGAATTCCCGGGCAACAGCAGTAGCAAGGTACCCTACTTCCCACCCTTGTATCTACCTGCACAGTAATCTAAATATCGACCCGTCGAATCCTATATGAAGACCACATGACCCTCTTGAACTCTGTATAATTAGTTCGGTGTATCGTGTCCTGAGTCGGTCGCAATTTGAGACTCAAAACAGAAAAAAAATGACCCAATTTATAGTTCAGAAAACTGTCCCAAACACCCATGTTCATGGCTATTTTTCTTCCAACATAGTTAATATTTTTATATTCTACTTAAACAGTAATTTAGACAACATAATCGAGATTTAATCTCTTCAATTAGTTTATTTTAATTTATTGTATGTTGTGATTTATTTGTTGTTGAATTTGACCAAAAATTTGATTTTTTAAACCCAAATTTTCTCGAAATGGGGTACGTCCCGCTAAACGACCCGACTTCGTTGTGTGCGAATTATACCAAAAGGTGCGTATCATCAACACGGACGTGTAAGATTTTACGAAAGTTGATTTGGATGTGCGTGCACACCGAAATTAACGTGTATCCGTCAAAAAGCTCCGTATCAACATGTTCTGACACTCATCATAATTTCGTGTGTGCTTTTCGTTTCGCAACGAAACTTATGCCATTGGATTCACAGTGTTACGCTGGTCCTGTGACCCATGTTTGGTTCGATTCTGAGAACGTTGATAAAACCCCATTTCGTAGGCCCTACGGTCCACTTGACGGGCGATTTCGTGACCGGCTCATCAAAATCTAGTTTTTGATATTCTATTGTGTTCGTGCTATCATTCTGGACTCGTAGACACTAAATTTGATAAATTTGGAGAACTTTGTCTATGGCATATTTTTTGGTACAAAGTGGGCCACATGTGGACCCCCTTTGAACAAAAACTGTTAATTCTGCCCCTGTGTCTAAATTGGACTTATGGGTAGTCAATCCTAGCTATTTCATATATTCTGAGAGAGATAGTAATATTTGTTTCAGCATCTGGAGGCATACCGGGAGATTCCACTTTTATCAGAGCAACTGTCGGAGCTCATAACCCAGGCAAGTGTACCTTGCCAAACTTGCAGTAGTTTCTTTAATATTATTTGCTTGAGTTATTTTCTGTGATGTACCTGTTCAACCTAGGACCGTGAGACATTGCTTAACGTCCAAACAAGATTCATGTGTCGATGTCTCGTGTAACGTCACTTAGAAAGTTGATCCCACGATCCTATATATTTTTCGTGCTTGCTTTATCAAGTATGTCATACCATAGGACACTTGACACTATTTATGTGACAAAATCTTTTCTGAGTGATTCATGGTGATTCTGTATAGGCTTACAGGATTCGTGACATAAGACTTGTATATACATAGATATTATTATGACTCGTTGTACTAGCTAGAGGTCATGATCTTGCGTGTTATGGACATGAGACATCGTAGACATAAGATGTGTGATTACATTGGGTGGGGAGAGACACACAGGCTATAGGCTGATTATATATATATATATATTTTATTATTGTGGTTCTTTAGTCTCTATTCCAGAGCTTGGCCCATTACGTGGTATTACTGCTACCGACTCCCCGACACAGAGCTTGTAGTGGTTTCAGCCTGAGTACTAGTGATGCTCTCATTTGTATTTCACATAGCTGGTTACATAGCTTGCCCTGAGGATCTATTTTTAGACTATATTTCATTTGACTTGAGTTAGTCTTATACCTTGCTATGTCCCCTGAGGACCTGGATCCAGATAATGTCCCCAGGTACAACAGAGGAGGAATACCCCAAGATATACGGGACAGGAGCTGACGTTGGAGTAATATTGGCACTAGAGGATGAGGTTGTGCTAGAAGATTTTTTTTGAGTATTCTGTTACATACTCAGTTATTTTTGCTTCCAATTATTTAATATCTTGACTCTTGGATTTATGTATTAACTTATTTTATCGGGTTGTTCCCCGAGACACTATTTATTTGGACTTGTTGATGGACTATATTTCTTTTTATCGATTATCTTGACTGGTCTATCATATTGACTTGTGTTTACTTTCTGTGGATGAGATTCAAATTATACTGAGATAGATGGTGTAGATTTGTATTTATATTTATTACAGCTTAAGTGCACTCTAACGGGTCCATTAAATTGGGTTTGCCCATTGGAGTTGTGCTGCTGGCCATTGCCACGTGGCTGGTCCCTCGATATTTTGGGACTGTGGCGTGACATAGTTTTTGTGGTGGCCCATGCAGGTCCTCGACTATATTGCTTTGGTTTCAACTAAGGAATCAAGTAAGCCTGCGATTAGGATAGGATAAGTTATAGGATCTCATCCACTTGTTGATCTGTTCTTGACCTCTATATCGACTTCAAAATAATTTCTTGACTTGCATCATGTCTTGATTCTTCTATGCGATTCTCATAGTTTATTTTAAATACAGAGTAATGGATCCACGAGCCGGCGATGAGACTCTCGTAGGTATACCACAAGGTGATGTGGTCACCTATCATTAGGTGGAGATCCCTTGTCACGTCCCAATACCAAAATATGTAGGACTAGGAATACGTAAGCATGCCAGCCGTATGTATATGGCAACTCCAATATATGGATACCCCAATACACACGTACGCTGTATTATAAATATTAACTCACATATGGTATATCTATATTGTCACAAGTCACAGGGCATAACTAGATCTCATCCACATAACTAAATAGAAATGAATATCCAATCAACTATATAACTGAATCAAGTATAAGATGCTTGATAAGAACAAGTAGTTGGGTGGAGACAAATCCACTACCAAACTAGAATATAAGAGAAACCAAATAAGTACATCTAATGAACAATGAGGCTCGAAGAGAAGACCTCCTCGAAAGAGAGAAGTAGCAAGTCATGATCCGTGCTCCTGCGAATAGTCATGATCGTCTACACCTGGAAAGGACCAGGTCCTCAGAGGGACGTAACAAGATACATAGAAGCATGCCAATTGAATACAGTAAAACATGCATAATAGACAGAAAATATATAAGTATGCTGTACAAGATAATCTATATGAAATGCATAATAAGGACAACCTTTCGATGTATGGACATGGGTAGGCAACTCTATCTAATCTCACAACTCACACACACGTCAGGAACATCAGAAATTGACATACCGCGAGGGTAGCGACCAGCGTAACACCAGAAATTGACATATCGTGAGGGTAGCGACCAGCGCGACACAACTACCGTAGTGCATGCTAGTTACTACGGTTTACTAGAGTGGTTATAGCCCATACGCCTACTGATTATCCTTCCCTCCATGATACTACGTGTCAAGTGTGTGTCAACATATATATAGTATATAATTATGATTGAAAGAAAATACACATGCAATGAATTTATAAAAATATAATAAGCATGCAAGGTACTGTAAGCAATTTGGCAAGATATACTTGTCTGGTCTGAAAAGGGATAAAGTCGTAACTCAAGGCATCGTCCGATCTACCCGTCACATAAATTAAACAAGTTAGGTTACAAAAGTGGGTGAATAGGTTCCTCCATTTTAATCTATTTTAATTCTAAATAAAATAACTTAAAATAGTATTTTAATATTATTATAATCTGATTTTATTGTTAAACCCTAATTTTGGTCCAAAGAAAGTCAACTTTACAGATTTATGATCCGAAATACGCAAATCGAGGCAATCCATTGACCAAAGAGTCAACTGACTCAAATTCTTGATTTGTGTATAGAATTCTATAGATTTCAGTGCTATATGAATATCGAAATCGATGGTTTTATAAAATTACAAGTCAGTAAAAAGTTATGTCCACAAGGGCGCACAAATGACAATTTTTGGAGATTTCTATTTACGTCTACGTTGCACAAATTTTACAGTAAATTAAAATTATATGTTATATTCTAGAAATAATATTTTATTTAAGTTTATCATGTCAATTTTTTGAAACTTTAAACGGTTCATAATTCCGAATTCGGGATCTCCCGAAATCTCGAAAATACGGAAACGCGTCTGATTTCGGACAGCTGACACTTTTAGAATTTTCTAAAAAATAGGTTCATAAAGTATTAAAATAATTCATATATTCAGAAAACTAACCTTGGTATAGTTCTAACGAAAAAAATTGGAGCGCATTTGGAGTCTGGAGCTAGGGGATATCGTCTTTTTAAGTCGTCTTAACTACTAGAAAATGAGGCTGAATTTATGACGAATTTCGACTATTTTTGGACGAAAAAGAGAGAAGTTTGGGGAAGAAAAATATGAAAGAAGAGTTTTTTCCATAAGTCTAATAGGTATTTATAATGGTGGAGATTACTTAATTAAATACGACTAGAATTGACTAATTTGGATATGATTAGAATCAGTTTAAATAAGGATATGATAAGCATGAATTTGCTTTCCTAGTAGGCTCAGGATTTGAATTAATTTAAAATAGAGTTTGAGTTCATCTTAATAATTTATAATCTTAAATAGAATTAAAGATAATATAAATAATTTATATATAATCTTATTAATATCAATTAACACTACATTAGCATATATCTAATATTAAGACTATATATATCCAAATAAATTCTAAATAATTTCAAAAATCTAAATAAATTTCTAAATAAATTACAGAAAAATATAATTAAATATTTTAACCTAAAATTAATATTTGGTAGAAACAATATGCAAGTATGGAGTAAATCATGGAAGTCCTAAAAATTTACGTTCCCTATGTTTTAATTATCTAAAAATTCTAAAAAAATCTCCAAAAATCTAAAATAGCCTAAAAATAATTATAAATAAATATTTATATAAGTAAATATACTAATAAATTTATTTTCTAATTAACTAAGAGAATACTCTAAAAAAATAATATCTAAAATAATCTATAATAAATATAATAATATAAAATATACATAAAATACCTATTTTGGGTGAGGAGGGTTACATCCCTCTACTCAACAAAGCAATCAAGCAGATCAGCACGCCTCGAGGTTCCGGCGAGACGATATTCTACCACCGCCGCAGTTTACTCCACTAATGCCTGTTTTTCTACCATGACAGCCTATGGACGGACAGTAGATGTTTCAAATGTTCTACGCAATGATGCAAGACCAACAGCAGGTTCATCAAGAGGATCAGCGTCACGAGGCAGAGAACTTGAGGAACAGCCTAGTAATCGCACTGGAGCAGGCGAACCCACCAGCTAGGCGACCATCGACAGGATCTATCACTGATTTCCGCCAGCTGAAGCCCCATATCTTTTCTGGCAAGGAGGAGCCCACTGAAGTTAATGAGTGGCTCACAAACACTCAACACCAATTAAAAGCAGCTGATCTTCCGAGGAAGCGTTGAATGACTGCCGTTCGGATGCAGTTGACGGGCAATGCACATCATTGGTGGCTATCTGAGGAGAGACGGCTCAGACCGAACTGAGTCACTTGGGAGGAGTTCTCTAGACTCTTCCAGGAGATATATTCCAGCCATTGCCAGAGCGAAACTTAGGGATAAGTTTAACCGCCTTATTTAAGGCAACATGACGGTAGAAGAGTACAATGCAGAGTTCATCCATTTGAGTCACTTTGCCCTTACTCTGATTCTGACAGAAGAGAAAAATACGGAGAAGTTCTTCGACGGACTTAGCTTTGAGCTACAGAGATTGATTGGATTTGTTGTACCTACTTCATACACAGATGTCCTTATTGCAGCACGACGCATAGAGCGCATCACCAGGAGAGAGTCCAGCCTGAAACGGTCGTTCCCATCAGTACCAGCCAGAGCACCACACGGGGAGTCTGCAAAGTGATCCCAGAGGAATTTACTGCAGAGAGCAGCATCAAGAGCCCCATCCCTTCCTACTTGTCAGTACTGTGGCAAGGTAGGCTATATTGAGAGGGAGTGCAGATGCAAGTTAGGACTATGCTTGATTTGTGGATCCAACCAACATCTAGCCAAGGACTGCCCTGAGCATCGAGAGGGAGCACCGATGGTAGATCGACCAGCCTTACCAGCATCGAGACCAGACCAGCAGCCACCTACGCCAGCTTATCTAGCATTAGGAGCACCACAAATGGGAGTTGGAGGAGTCAGACCACCAGCTCTAGGAGGGTATCAGCCGAGGCAACCTTTGGCATCACAGACAGCACTATTCCAGCAGGCTCGGCAGCAGAGAGGACTAGCTCAAGGATGAGGACATGCATTTGCATTGGCTATTGAAGAGGAAGCTACTACAGGAGAGGTCATAGTAGATACTATATTAGTAGCTTCATTACTTGTTGTAGCTTTATTCAATTTTGGAGCATTACATTCATTCATAGCTGCTAATTTTGTAACCACACATAGAGTAGCTACCGCACCCCTTTCGAATACTATAAGAATTCTTACGGGAGGCAAACTTATCCCAGTTAGTGACATTTATAGATGTTGTTCGATAGTAGTCTGTGGGAGAGAGATGCGAGCTCAATTCTTGATCTTTTCCATGCCGGATTATGATATTGTACTTGGTATGGACTGGATGAGTCATTACCATGCGACTCTAAATTGCCGGCTTGGACGGGTTATATTTAGACCACCTGGACATCCGGAGTTTGATTTTCTTCAGGGAGCCAAAGAGCGAGGTATTCAGCCTACACTTAAGGTACTCTCTGCAAAAGGGGAGCCCGAGTACCCAAAGGTTGTATCTAATTTTGTGGATGTATTTCTCGATGAACTTTCAGGCTTACCACATGATCGGAAAATATAATTCACAATAGACTTGACTCCAGGAGCGGAGCCTATCACTTCATAAGTGTACCGGCTAGCACCTAAGGAGTTGGTAGAATTAAAGGAGCAAGTTGATGATCTTTTATAGAAGGGTTTTATTCGGCACAGTGTTTCACCTCCATACTATTTGTGCCAAAGAAGGATGGAAAGATACGCTTGTGTATTGACTACAGGACATTGAACAACCCGCAACAGACACCCCCAATTCCTGTGCATGTGCACGCTGACCCCGAGGATCTATTGGATTGTTCTGTGCGACTTCCGGAGCAGGATAATGGGACTACATAGCTTTCTTGCCAGGCAAGTATACCTTGCCAAATTATTTACAGTACTTTGCATGCTATTTATATTTATATTTATGTATTTTTATTGCATGTGTAGTTTCGTTAGTCATTACTATATATTAGATATGTTGACACACACTTGACACCTAGTATCATGAGAGGACAATCATTAGGTGTATGGGCTTTAACCACTCTGGTAAACAGTAGTATCTAGCTCGCACTACGGTAGTGTGTCACGCTGGTCGCTTCCCCCACGGTATGTCAATTTCTGGAGTCACGCTGGTCGCTACCCCCGCGGTATGTCAATTTCTGATATTCTAGACGGGTGTGTGAGTTGTGATATTTAGATCGAGTAGCTTACCCTTGCCCATACGTCAAAAAGTTGTCCTCATTTGCATTCATATAGATTGTCTTGTACAGCGTACTTATATATTTTCAAACTTTATGCATGTTTACTGTATTTAATTGGCTTGCTTCTATGTATCATGTTACGTCCCTCTGAGGACCTGGTCCCTTGCCAGGTATAGACGACCATGAGTATCCGCAGGAGTACGGATCCAGACCTAACGCATTACTTTCTGCTGAGAAGACCTTACCCACTGAGCATCATTGATTATCTCTAGCGATGGATCCTTTAGCTGACACTCTTATATCATCACCATATTTTATATTGGTAATTTTACTCTTCTCTCTTATTTTAGTTGATATAGTCATTGGTAGTAGATTTGTCTCTACCCGACTATCATTTATGGATTATTCAGATTCTTTATTCTAGTATAGTTATTTCCTTTCTGTGGCTTTTTGTGTGGATGAGATTAGTATTTCTGTGACTTGTAATAGTATATATACCACATGTGAGTTTTATTCATATTACAGCTGTTTGTGGTATTAAACGAAAGAATAAAAGTGTATTTCAATGACAGGGTTTATGCGAAACCCACGCCCTTTGGTTTACAAACAAACTTGTATAATGTAATCCTATACGAGGATGTGGGAGTACAATTTATTTAATCTGGGTATAAATTTCTATAGGTGTCTGATCTGCAGTTGATCACTTTAGCCCTTGGACCACACGATGTTGAAGAAGTGCCGTAGAAGACAGGTAGCAGCTTTGAAGGTTGCAGGAGAGGGTGGATGCACGATGCCAAAGTCGTCGATCCCTGCTCTTTGCCTGAGCTCCGGTCTCTCTCTCTCTCTCTCTCTCTCTCTTGACCTCCGGTTCGATCTTTCTGGGAAGTTTGACCTTGTTCGATCTTCAAGTTTTAAGTTTTTCGACCTTGTTCCCCATTGATAGGGGTCTCAATTTATAGAGTTTTGGTGACAGTGACCACTCCGTCGGTATAAAAACCGAGGAGTGGGAAGTATAGCACCTCTTTACACAACGGTTAAGATAACCAATGCCTGCGTATAGATGACCTTTTGAGTGAGCATGTGACGCGTGTCCAACTAAGGGGACAAAACGCGTATATTTGCTGCGAAGATCACGACGTAGAAGCCACGTAGGTAGGTATCCCTTGTGTAGAAGAGGTTGGCATAGAAGCCAAATGACTGTCACCCTGGCGTAGAAGCCAAGTAGGCATAGAAGCCGAACAGGCATAGAAGCCGAACAGGCATAGAAGCCGAACAGACGTAGAAGCCGAATAGGCATAGAAGCCGAATAGTCGTAGAGGCCGAATAGGAATAGAAGCCGAATAGTCGTAGAGGTCGAGTGGTCGTAGAGACTGAGTGGTCGTAGAGACTGAGTGGGCGTAGAAGCCGCATGAGCACAGATCCTGAATGGGCGTAGAAGCTGTTGCGTACCGTGCCAGAGTGCTGATGTGGACGTCTTAGTCGGAATTACGGCTTTTGAAGATATAATCAAATCTCTTGTAGAGATTTGCCACCATCTTATGCATTAAATGCGAAGGCATGTTTTGAAGGTCTGCATCCCTTCTGTGCATCTGTCGCAGAGACGTGCCTTGAGAGAAACTGTCATCGCTCTGTGCAATTAGACGTGGAGACGTGCCTCGAGTCCCGTACGAAGTACAGCTTTTGACGTGGTAGGCAGTTTGTCTACTGCGGAGCGTAAAATAGCTCATGTTTGCCTATGTAAAACAAGGCAGCGTATTCCCTTGTAAGTGAAAGAGCGGTTTACGCTGAGGGGACTTCAGTAAACGACGGTTCGGTGATGTTTTAACCAAATCCTCTGCATTAAATACAAAGATCCGCCATCATACTGTGGGGCGCGTCCCGAGGGGTCTGCCATCGTTTCCAGCCGTCGTCTGGGTAGCCGTGCAGCACTTTTTGTCAGGAGTCAGAGGTCAGATTCACTGCGTGACTTGACAGGTTTATTTCGGGGAAGACGAAGCGTTCCTCGTACGCTTTAACGCTGCTTTGAGAGCGGATGAGTTTTACGCCATAGAGGCGATGAAGAACTATGTTTACGCTGGAGCGGCCTGGACGTACTGCACTTACGCGGATGGTCCTTTGAGCTTATTCTTCACGCTGTGTTTTAGTGAAAAAAGCTCTGTTGTACGCTTGATGGCTCTGAAGGCCCCTGTTTATGCTGCTTTGCATCAAGAGGCTGCGTAGATCCTCCCAGGGTATTTTTTATGCTTCTACAAGACCCCCTTCAAAGCTTTTAAATTCCTCGGAATTTGAAGCGCTTTGAATGAAGCATGAACGACCCCTCGTAACTCGAAATATTTCTGAATGGAGCATTAAAACGGTCGATGCTGACTTTATGGCGGATTTATTGGGGACCACTGTGATCTCTTTCGCCTATAAAAAGGCTGGGGGAGTTAGCCTGTTCTCCCCACATTCCCATTACCATGTAGAGATGATCGCCGGAGTTCGTCGGGTCGACCTGAGGAAGAAGGAGATCATGTTCTTCCAGCATGTTGGGAGTCAAAAAAGACGGCGTCTTCGAGCAAGTATCCACTGCAACGATGGATCATGGAAGGATATCTTAGCCTCCCTTGCTCGGGATAATCAGCAACTTTGTATGGTGGTTCTTCCGGGAAGAGGGAAGGATCATATTTTACCATACTGCTTGCAAGCTGTATCTCTTCTCCTGAGACCCCCGCGGACGAGATTAGACAAACCGTAATCTGTCGTCCTCGATCGAGTTGGGCTAAAGAAGTCTCAACTGGATCGACCATGGCGTATGGAGGATCTTCTTGTTCATGACTGTGGTAGTCGATGAACTGTCTTCGAAGAAGAGAAAGATCTCCACCCATGCGAGAACCTGTCAGAACAGCTTCTGGGCGATCTTCAGACGACGAGGGGGTATCTCCTTTGTAGACGGAGTTTCCCTCAGTTGTAATCATGAAAATGAAAAGAAAACCCTTGTAGATTGGATTTCCCTCATATGTAATCATGACTTTAATCTTTAAATAAAATTATCTTGCTTCTTCATATGATCATCTTGCCATACGTTGCTGTGAAGTCTGAATATGTGTAGCTTCAACACGTCTGAATCTTTATGCCGACTCTGATAGAAAGAGTATTAGGCCCTGTCCTTTACGCATAACGAATAGTCCATAGAACGCTGTTTAAGCATTTTGAACATTTGGAGCTGTCCCGTTGCTAGGACTGAGGGACCGCGTAGAGCTCTGAACTGCTGCTTCTGATGAGTAGAAATTTTGTTCAGACTTTGTCTTCAAGAATGATCTCTCGAAACTCCCTTGGAACAGGGTCGAGATTTTGGCTGTCAAACTGATTTTGTCATCTTGATGGACGAGATGTTCAGATTGGAGTCTGGATGAACCTCCAATTTTGGACCCGAGAAGAGTAATTTCTCAATGTTTGAACTCTGTATGCTTTGGGTACTTGGGATGCTCTGGGTCAAGAATGAGTATCTTCTGTGTGAACTCTTGGCAATTGACCGCTTTGGGGACTGTTCGAATATGCGAAAAGTCGTAGAGCGTGAAATCATCAGTCTGTAGCCTCTGGGCGTAAAACACCATCGAGCGTGAAATCGTAGACTTGTGGTTCCTGAGTGTGAAGTCGTAGGTTTGTAGCCTCTCGAGCATAAAAGCTACCGAGCACAAAGACATTCGGGCATAAAACTATAGACTTATAGCTGTCGAACGTAAAGCTGTAGATTCGTAGCTGTCGAGCGTAGAAAGCTCCTTTAGCGTAGAACTGGAGATCTGTAGCCTGTGAGCGTAGAACACCATCGAGCGTGAAATCGTAGACTTGTGGTTCCTGAGCGTGAAGTCGTAGGTTTGTAGCCTCTCGAGCATAAAAGCTACCGAGCACAAAGGCATCCGGGCATAAAACTATAGACTTATAGCTGTCGAACGTAAAGCTGTAGATTCGTAGCTGTCGAGCGTAGAAAGCTCCTTTAGCGTAGAACTGTATATCTGTAGCTCCTGAAAAAAAAATTTCTTCGAGCGTGAAGTTTGCGGATCTGTTGCTTCTAAGCGTAAACTGAGCGCCACCGAGCGTGAGATCATCGATTTGGTATCTGCTGAGCGTAAAGTCGTAGGTTTGTGGCCTCTCGAGCATAAAAGCTACCGAGCACAAAGGCATCCGGGCGTAAAACCATAGAGTTATAGCTTGCGAGCGTAAAACCGTAGATCTGTTGCTGTCGAGCGTAGAAAGCTCCTTTAGCGTAGAACCTGCTGAACCGTCTTGTACGAAAAACTTTTCGAATTTGCTGACTGTCCGTCTTTCAAGGGTAGTGGGCTGACGTAGCATCCTTTCATAACCCACTATTAATTGCGAGATTTGGTTAGGGTCTCGAGTAGTCCGTCCGAGGATTCGAGGAGTCGACCCAAACTCTATATATATCCCAAGCTTTTGAGAGAAAAACTTTTTATCTGTCTTCTGCGAAAGAGAGCTTTTGACTGTCCGAGTTTTTCTTCGTTCCTTCTCCGAACACCTCGAGTCTTCAGAAATGGCGCCGAAACAAACCCCCTCCGCTAAGGGAAAGAGTATAGGTTCTTCTTCTCATTCTTCTGCCCCAGCGAAGGAGTCTTCGGTCGGGCAAGGCGAACTTCCTTCTGAGCGAAGTATCCCGCCGACGAGCAGCGCACCCGGTCTTAGAGGTAGAGCCTTTGGGGTGACAAAAACGATGAAAAATCCTTCGCACACGTTGAACGTGACCGCGCTAGGTCGTCTTCTGTGCTGATAACCTCTTTTGAGGAAGATGATGCACGGAGACGTTCTCATCTTTTACGCCCACATTTCTAATGTCCAGCGTAAAGACTCCATTTTTCGTAGTTCTGAGCGTAAAAGCTCTGGCTACCAAAAATTGGCGTATATCGTAAGATTTGAGTTTTACGCTTGGGGAGGGGATTTATGGCGTAAAATAACCAAATTTGTACAATCCTGCGTAGAGCACAGACTGTCGTTTCTTTGGTCTGTATGTTTGTGCAAGATTTGCAATGACATATTTTTTCTTGTACTTTTGCAGTTGATTTGGGTGAGTCTCCACTGGCCGAGGTGATGGGCTCCGCTGCCGGGATGCTGCACTCGAACTACCTGGAGGATCTGTCCCACGTGGTATTTCCTATCTCCGGACCCCAGCATCCTGAGGGAAGGGAGTTTTTGATATCGGCTCAGGGCGAGCGGACAGTGCTGAGCATAATCAATGGCGAGCCCTTGACATATGTAGACGGGGAGCGGTACATAAAGCTGGCTTTCCTCTTTGGGGACATGATTGATAAGCAGTCCCAGACGAAGCCCAAGAGGGAGCCCTGGGTTTTCCCTGCCGGGAATTTGGTTTTGTACCTGCCAACGATGCCGAGGGATTATCCCATCTCGGCTTTCTTCCACACGACGCATCCCAGGAAGATGTCATGGATGCTGACTCCTGATCTTCACGGCAAGCCAGGAAAGATCTTTCATCTGAAAGGAGCTGACCAGGGGTCATTTGTCAGTCGCCCTTCCGGCGTTGTGACGTTGTTCAGGGGACTGTGCCCGGGCAGTGTCCCGAGTGAAGATAGCTCAGTGATCCAGCCGATCCAATTGCCGACTTTCTGCAACGACTTTATGGGAGGAGGCGGGGTATATCCCAAGGAGAATCCTCGGTGCAATGGGTGGATCGCCCCAACAAACTCCCGATGGACATGCCTAGTTGACTGGGCTTTGAAGCACTTCCGGAGAGAGCTGGAGGGCATTGGACTGTATGCCGCTGTGAGTGCGACGAGCGTCGGGTTGCCTCCCAATCCTAATTTGTTCTTGGCATTGATGGAGCGATACATTTCGCTCACTGGCACCTTCGCCACTCCACTGGGGGAGCTGGGATTGGCCCTCCATGAGATGATAGTTGTCTCGAGACTGCCAATGGGGGATACCCCATATGAAGAGTATGTTTCCACCAACCGGGAGTTGGTAGACTTGGACCCTCAGGTGGCGAAAGTGTATCAGGAGCTGATGTGTCAATACTTCGCGTGCACCACTTTTTATAACGAGCCTTCTGATTTGGCTCACACCACCAAGTGGATGTCCTACCTCTTCTTCCACCGAGCCAGGGCTGCCAAGTCGGAGAAAGCCTCGGGGGGCAAGAATGAGCCCGTGAACTGTTTGGGCGTGCTTAGTGCCCAGGCCGTGGAGGATCTTATGGAGGAGGCTAAAGCTCCGGATCAGATTCTCGTCGAGGGGGTAGGAAAGTACCCTGAAGGCATTAAGGCCTGTAGTTACTTAAGGCGCTGTCGCAGGCCTCTGTCTAAGGAAGCCCAGCTGGCTGGTTTCCTCTCCATATGGCTGCGTCGAGTAGTAGTGCCTGGTACTGCATCCGCGGACCTCATTCACCGGAACATCCTGTGGCCGGCAGTGCGCCTGGTGTTCGGGGCAAGACTGGGCTTGCTTCCTGCCATGGTGTGCTGTATACAGGCTGGAATGAGAGCCATGACTGATGGGTTGCTCGTTGATGAAGCTGGCGTGAGAGTTTTCCCCGGGTGGAATTACCATACCTGTATTTGATGGGATGGTTAATTCTCCACAATCCCCGGGTGATGTCTCCTGGCTCCGGTAGCAGCTCGGGGGGTATATTCTTGCTGAATTACAAGGACTCTCCCTGGAATGTGAGCACAGTTTTAGACTGTCGGCTGGTGTTGAACCTCAGCCACGGCTGGAAGCTCCTCTGTACTCCCCCTCTTGTACATCGCAATCAATCAGAGACGAGGCTTGAGGATTCAGGTGGAGAGAAGACCGATCTTTCTCCGAAAGCTTTTAATTGGTTGGTCTGCATTAGGCCCTCCCATCTGCTGTACCAGAGCGAAGACCATTGCTTCTTCGAGCCCTATCTGCCTAGTCGGTTTGCCAGGCAGTTCGGGTATGATCAGTTGCACGTGGGCAACGCCGTCACCAGCTTCAGGTCCAGGGGCGGACTCATTGATGGAGCTAGAGGGTGGCAATATTTCATCATGGGTTGTACGGGGGCAACCTTCATCGTGCCGGTCGTTACAACCTCCACGGAGCTCCGCATTCTCCATTCTTACGCCCAGTTCTATGTGGCGATTAACACCTTCCACCGCGATTTTGACATGCGTGGAAGCTTCAGGATGCCTTCTCCCAAGCCTGGGGGAAGAGTCAAAGTCCTCTCGGTTTCTTCGGATGAGGGTGAGGAGTCTGGTACTCCGGATGAGCCTCTGGTGTCGGTGCCGAGGTGTGAAGTGCCTCCGCCTGCGGGGGTTTTGGTAGTCTCTTCTGGGAAGCGACGGGCTTCTGCTCCGAAGGAAGCTTCTCTTCGTAAGAGGAGGAAGGAGACGGTTTCTCGTCCTCTCCGCATTCTTGGTGTTGAGGCTCCCGGGAGTGAGCCTGTATCTCCCCATATCAGGGATGATTCTTTGGCTGGAGGTGCCTCGCCTTTTAGAGAGGGACCTTCTACAGTTCCGGCCGGCGGCATCGAAGAATCCTCGCTAGAGGTTGCTGGCGTGGCTACTGCTCCAGGTAGCGGAGCGAGATTGCCTGTGTGGCCGAGGCAGATGGAAGAATCTTTCCCGAGGTCAACAGTGGGTAAAGCTCCCGCCGTGTCAGCGAGCACGTCTGGCGAGATTCCAGCTGATGAACCTCGACCGCGTCTTGGTGAAGGGTTGACAGAACTCTTGGCGATGTCGGTCGGCCCACCTCCTTCTCCAAGTATGACAGTTCGCATTGCGTCATTAAGGCGTGGTTTAGCTACATCGGCTGCAGATGCGTCGTATATGCCGTTGGCTCCGGGTAAATGTCGTCTTTATGTCTCCCTTTAGAAAGATTAACATCATACTGATATCAACTTTCTTGTCCTTTTCTCAGGGGATGGCGTCCACGGAGAGCACAGCGTTGAAGCGCCTTCTGGCTCTGCTCCGGCTCCTGGCGATGATGTGGAGGTGCCTGACTTCGAGGAGGAAATGTCCTCGGGGGCTAGCTCGTCCAGAGTGGTTTTGTCGTCTCAAGAGGAGGACGAACCCGTCATCGTGACCTCGCCCCACGCGAGTATGCCGATGACTTCGATCGTTGTCGTCGCACCTTCTTCGGTCGCGCCATGCGTCAAGGCGGCGGCTGTGGCCACCTCATCTGCAGTTATCCCTGGAGAGGGACCTGCTGATATCGCGGCCACTCCTGGCGTTCAGTCGGATCTAGTTGCGTTGACCGAGCAACATACCAGCCTCTTTTACACCGGTTTGAAAATGATGATATCAATGGTGTTGGCGAAGAGTCTAGATTTTGAGTGCCTGAAGAAGACTTCTCAGTTTTCGATTGGGGCCATCAGGAAGCTCAGCGATCCTGGGGTAGCTGACGCTCTGGAGGCGGTGGTTAATGGTTTAGAGCAACCCATTAACGAATACTTGCAACTGACTCGGGGCAGCTTCGATGCTGAGGTCCAGACCAGGTACGACCATATGACTGCGCGGCTCACTACCAAGCTGGAAAGCCTAGACAACTCCATCAAGACACATGAGCTGGAGATGGAGAGAAGAAAAGCTGTCGTGGCAGAGGCTCTCGCTCTTGAGATGAAGTGCCGATCCGAGCATGACGGGAATGCAGCGAGGGTCTCCAAGCTGAGGGAAAAACTCGCTCGGGCAGAGGAGTGGGCTTCTCAATCGTTGGCGGATCTAGACGTAGCGACTGGGCGATTGAGCGCGGTACGACGGGATTTGGACCGTGCGGAAGCTGCCCGCGCGGGCTGCCTTCGTGCAAGGGCTGAGCTGTCCTGTATGAATACCCCCGAGGCACGGCTGGAGCGGGCTCGCGTCGATGCCTTGGTTCTTAGGAATGAGAAGATAGCTGCACTGGAGCGGCTGATTCGCAATCTGACTACTCCGACATCATGATGTATCCTTTCTCTTTTTGCTTCCCCAGATGTAATTCTGCTCTTTATCGAGAATAAATAAAAGCGACTCTTTTCTGACTTTTGTGGATCCATCATTTCGGAATGTAAATGATAGGTTTGGGCGAGAGTGATATCTGATGATAAACTCTCGATAAACTTTTAGCGGGACATATCTGTTCAGAGGTCATACGGACATGATAGAATGTAACCCAACTAATTGCGTTCTGGAAGTAGTTTTGTCAGAATTGAGATCCTCGCTATATTCTACTCGAGCAGGGGAGATTAAGCATAGTACCTTTTCAGGAATTTGCCGTTGATAGGAGCCACTAACAGGTCTCCATTAGGCTGGGCTATTCTGTAGGCGCCGTTCGAGAATGTTGTCTCGATCACATAAGGGCCTTCCCACTTGGGCTGGAATTTGCCTTTACTTCTGTGAGTAAGAATCATCGGCCTTCTTACGGCTAGAACCAGCTCGCCGACTTTGAACACTCTTTCCTTCACTTTGCGATTGAAGGTTTTGGAAATGCATGCTTTGTAGAGCGCGATGCGCTGCGGAGCTTGTAGGAATTTCTCGTCTAACCCTTCTAGTTCTTGGAGCCTTAACAGGTTATTCTTTTATTGAGTCAGCTCACTAGTTACGGCTATCCTGAGTGACGGGATCTGGATTTCAATGGGGAGAACTGCTTCGCTCCCGTAGACCAGCGAGAATGGGGTGCAACCTGTCGGTGTTCGTACCGTTGTACGGTATACCCAGAGACATTCGCCCAGCTTCTCATTCCAATCTCTCTTGTTTGAAGAGACGAATTTCTTCAAGAGTTTGATAATAGTTTTGTTGAAAGCTTCCGCCAAACCATTAGCAGCTGGATAATATGCCGTAGAGGCAATATTGTGTATCCGATTTTTATCGCAAAATCGATAAAACTCTTGGCTGATGAACTGAGACCCATTGTCGTGAATTATCCTCCGAGGTATCCCGAAGCGATAAATGACGTGATGCTTGATAAAGCTGATCATATTAGACACCTTTACCTCAGCGAGGGGGATCGCCTCTGCCCATTTGGAGAAGTAATCCGTGATGGCCAGTATGAACTGGTGACCGCTGGAAGAAGACGGGTGAATAGGACCAATGATATCCATACCCCATGCTTCGAAAGGCCAGGACGCAACCGTAGGATGTAGATATTCAGACGGTTGATGTATGAAGTCTGCATGAACCTGACAGGCTCTGCATTGTCTTGTATACCGTATTGCATCTGCGATCATAGTAGGCCAGTAATAGCCCATTCTCCTGATGCGATCCTGTAGCTTAGGACCGGGTTGATGCGCTCCGCATACGCCGTCGTGAGCTTCCCGGATAATCTGCTGTGCTTCGTCTTCAGATAGCAGTCCATCGTAGGTCCGACGATATAGGCATTGTGAAGATGCATCGTAGTAGAAGCGTAATGATCGCCTTTTGATGGATACTGCTTCTTTGGGGTCCTCCGGTAAGATTCCGTATGCGACGAAATCCATGAAGGGACTTCTCCAGTCTCTTCTGGAGGGATCTGCGTTCACAGCGTGGCGAATCCTGCCTTCTTATAGGGATGGCTAAATCTGCAACTAGACTGGCTAAGGCATCAGCTTCTAGATTCTGAGATCGAGGTACATGCTCTAGGAAGAACCCTTTGAATGTCATGGCTATCTCGACCGTCGCTCGGTGATAGGGGATGAGGTCTGGATTCCGGACTTCATATATTCCTCTAACTTAATTGACGATAAGCAGAGAATCACCAAATGCTTCTAGGGACTCGACCCCCAGCTCTTTAGCGACTTGGAGCCCGATTAGCAGAGCGTTGTACTCTGCCACATTATTGGAGCAGGGCTCGCTAAGATAATATGCTCGGTAGATGACGAGCTGGTCAGGAGTGACCAGGACGACTCCTACTCCTGAAACGACGTTTCCCCTAGGACCGGTTCTGGAGGCACCATCGAAGAAGAGTTGCCACGCATCACTTTCCATCGCAGAATTACATTCTACAACTTCGTCGGAAATGTCCTCGTATAATTTGGAGGCCTCCGTGATCGGATGAGCAGCTAGGAAGTCAGCCAGCGCTTGGCCCTTGATGGACTTCTGCGGTACGTACACCATGTCATATAGCATCGCCCAAGTCGCAAGTCGGGAATTAAGAGCACTAGGCTTGCTCATCAGTACTCGAAGAGGGTTGATCCTGGAGATGATATGAATAGTCTGGCCGGCGACATAGTGCCGCATCTTCTGGATAGCGAACATCAGAGCCAAGCATTCTTTGTCCACTAGGTTGTACCGATGTTCGGCTCCGACCATCATCCTGCTGAGGTGGTAGATAGCCTGTTCATGACCCATGTCGTTCTTCTGTGCGAGAAGAGCTCCTAGTGAATGATCCATCGCTCGAACGTACAGCAAGAATGGTCTTCCCATAACGGGAGGCACCAGAACTGGCGGACTGGTGAGGTAGTGCTTGATATCTCCGAACACTTGCTGACAGGCTTCGTCCTATACGAAGGATACACCTTTCTTCATGAGATGAGAAAAGGGCTGACATCTCCCCGAGAGGTTGGATATGAATCGCCGGATGTAAGCCAGACGGCCTTGAAATCCCCGGAGTTCCCTCAGATTATGGGGCGATCGCATTTCTACGATTGCCTGGACTTTGTCGGGGTCCACCTGGATGCCTTTGGCGGTGATGATAAATCCCAGGAACTTGCCACTGGATACACCCAGAAAGGACTTCGTAGGGTTCATCTTGAGTTGATATTGGCGCATTAACTCGAATACCGTCCTCAAGTCTTGAATGTGATCACCCTTGAGGCGACTCTTGACGGCTATGTCGTCTACGTAATATTCTACTGTTTTGCGTATATGCTCATGGAATATGTTACTCATAGCCCGTTGGTATGTAGCTCCGGCGTTCTTCAATCCGAAGGGCATGACCGTATAACAATATACCCCTATGGTGTCCGGAAGGCAGTGTGCTTCTCGTCTTCAGAATGCATCTTGATCTGATTGTATCCTGAGAATTCGTCCATGAAAGACATGCGTTCAAAGCCGCAGGTGTTGTCAATCATGATATCCGTGATAGGAAGAGGGAATTCATCCTTGGGGCAGGCCGCATTCAGATCTCGGTAGTCGATGCAGATACGTACCTTCCCATTTTTCTTCATGACTGGGACAACGTTGGCGACCCAGTCGGGATGTTGTTCTTCCCGGATGAAACCAAAGGCTATCAGCTTCTTGACTTCAGCTTCAATGGCGTCCATCATGTCCGAGCGGAACCGGCGTTGGTGCTGCTTCACAGGCTTTGAGTCGGTCAATATATTGAGTTTGTGAGTAGCCATCTTCGGGTCTAGGCCCGGCATGTCCTCATAATCCTATGCAAAGACGTCGACGTATTCCTTTATCAGCTGTATGATTTCTTCCCTTTCAGCTGGGGGAAGATTGTCACTGATAAATATTGGCTTTGGCAAAAGTTTACCCCCAACATCGATTTAGATAAATTCGTCTTTGGTGGAAGGTTCTCTTTGCTCGAAGCAGAATTCCCACTGCGTATCCATTTGTTGAGCCCAAGAGTCATTCTCAAACGGCTCAAAATCCTGTTCATCTGCTCCTGAGGGATCTGTCACCACCATATTTACTGATAGTGTTTGTTCGAGAGCATCAGTTGAGTCGGGGGGCGATGAGCCATTCTGGGAGAAGGAAAAGATGTCCTCATCTGACTTGGAAGTCGTAAGGGAGGTGGCATTGTCACTACCACATTCTGAAAACAGGAGTATTTTTGACTTTTTACAATATTTAATATTATTGTAGTTATAATTAATTAATTGCATGATAGTGTATTTGATTTAAATAATTTTGTACGATATGTAATTAAATATATATAATTATATGCAGTGTTAATTATTTTATTTTAGCTAGCAGACTTGACCTAGAAGCCAGCAGATGAACACCTGTCGGAATTATAGGATTCTGGATTTTATTATTTTATCTAGAATTTAATATTTGGAGATTCTAATTAATTACTGTATTTTATTTAATATTTTTGCGCATTGCCTTTGCTTCGATATTTGGAGCACTATCCAGACTTTTGTCTTCCAACAAATTTTACCATCTTGCCCTAGACATGCCCGCCTTCAATTCTGCTATTTTTGTAACTCATAATTGTGCTTTCTGTACATTATTCCTGGCCGCGCAAAAATCGTCGCGGACGTTTATTTTAAAATTCCTATTTTGTATCGTTGTGCGTTCCAATCGAAAATTGGAGGCCATCTTGACCTATTTTTCGTGCGGCCCAAATTAGGGTAATATTCTGTTCTGAGTCTTCTTCAATATTGGTATTGGTGACCTGACCTGATTTTGGCTCCATGTACTCCTAATTAATTGTTGAACACAACTTGCATTTATTTCTATTTAATTTGAGGATACCATTTTATCTGATTCTGAAATCCCCATTTAATTCCAGTGCCCTGCAAATTCAGCCCATACCCATCTTACAGTGCCCCCTGACCCTACAAAACACCGGACCCCGAATCGCCCGCCAAATTTTTGTCATTTTATGTGTTTGTGCAATTTCCCGAATTTAAGGGGCTAAGTTACAATTATTCAATTGTAGGTGTCATCACCCCATTGTCCAAGACCAAATGGAAAGGCTAATTAATTGTGGACCAAATTGCATTTTTCTTACATGAATTAAATTTCCTCATGTACAATCCTAGCCACCCATTTAAGGGATGAAATCACAACCCTTCATTCACACTCTCTCTCTCCCTATTTAATGACTTGTACCCTCAAACCCTAATCCCTAGGCAACCTAGAAAACACCACCCTCACAAGCCTCTCCCCTCAACCCAACGTAGGATTCTTCCCCCTCTTCCTTTCTTCTTCTATTCTTCTTCTCTTCTTCTCCTTCTTTCTTCTTCTTCCTTTCTTCTTCTTCTTCTAGTATTGTTTTTGAAGTTCAAAAATTCAAACTCTTAGGGGAGGGGGGAAACTCACTGTGCACTGCCCTTACTGTGCTTTCCCCCCCGACCCGGTGCTCCGGCGGCCGGCCTAGCCGATCCCCGGCGGCGAAGCCGCTGCCCCCTCTGCTCTCGTGCACCCCTGGCCACCTCCCTCTGCGCCGACGGCAGTCCCTCTCCGGCCCTCACTCCAACCCGGTGGCTGTGCTTCCCGGCCCTCACGACTCCGGCGGTCGACTGCTCCAGCCGGCAGAGCCCCACTGCACCCGATCCCGGCGGCCGCGGCTGCTCCTCCCCGATCTCCATATCACCACCACCTACACCATTCACCATCCACCACCTCCATCACCATTCATCAACTCCACCACCGGCGGCCAACTCCGGCGGCCGGCAACCTTCCACTGTAAGTCTCTTTCTTTCTTCTCCTCTTCCCTCTGTGTATATATATATATCTTTATATATATATATATATATATATATATATATATATATATATATGTATATGTATATATATATAAATATACGTATAGTATAATTAGAAATGTATATGTATTCGTAGGTATATGGGTATAGTACTATTTTTATTAAATGTTTAATAATATATATAATATTGGTATATGTATAAAAATATATTTTTGTATATGCTATATATATTTTTTTTTTAAATAGAAAATGGGAATACATGTATGTATGTATATATATTTTGTATATATAATCTAATTAATGTTGTAAATACATAAATATGTATAGTATTTATTTAATTAATATTTGAACACCTAATGTATAGTAAATATATAATGAATGTATATTAGCATAATTAATGTGTATACGTATATGTATATTTAAATTAATGTCTAATAGTAAATGTATCTGTATGTAAATAAATGTGTATATGTGTATGTGTACGTATTAAATAATAGATTTTTAAATCCGTATTTTGGTATATGTACAAACCTATATATGTATGTAATTTTTGGTATAATTATATATTGGTAAAATATATATTAAATTAATATTTTTGGTATAAATATGTGTACCTATATGTATGTATATATAAACATATTTTTGGAATATATGTACTATATACATATTGGTATATGTATACTTTAGTATATGTATGTATTAATGTGTATATATATAAATGATATATGAAAATGTTTTATTAGTATATATATATATAAACGTATTTTGGTATAGTGTGTGTGTTTCATTAAATATATATATATGTATTTTGGTACATGTATATTAGTTATATATATGAGTGATGTATAATTTTCATATAAATAAAATGTATTTCCACTTATGTACATACAGTTATACCTATTTTGTATACTTGGTATAACTATATATATATGTATTAATTGGTAAATTTACTAGTTGACCCTAGCTGACTAGTGCCCTGCCTGGCATGGCCCTGAGGCCAGTGTTTATAGACTGTATGTTAGGGTAGCATCTGATGCAAATGTTATATTGTGATATGTTTATAGGACTGTTGGTTCACCCAGGGAATACTCTGGAACAGGACATCCAATAAATACCAGCTAAGGACCAAGGCAAGTACATTCTCTGATAATTTCTAATTCTTGATAATTGCTATAAGTTCAATGATCTTGAAATGTTACAACAGAATCTTTGACACTGTGCTACACGGACTAGTATAGCTTGGATCTGCAGTCATGAGATGTTACCTTGATTATCGTATTGACATTATACACGACATTGACATTTATATTAGACATTGATAATTAGACATTGATATTAGACATTGCACATGATAGACTTGACTTGCTCGTGTATCGTGACGTGTCATGGTTGGATCCACAGTACTAGTTGGGGGCGGGGAAATTGCTAGTGAGAAATGTGATCAAATACCTATCGTACAAGTTTATATTATTTTTTGCTAATCATACCCCCATGTATGATTAGCCAGACTGTAGCAATCGTACAAGTCCCAAGCCGATCACATTTCGAAACTACAATTTCAAACACTTAGAATAGATTGCAGTTCCCTATTTTAAATCATATACTACATCACCCGTATATGATACTGTTTCTTGTTCTTTTATTTCCATACATGCACTGACTGTATCATATTGCCTATTGCCTGTCTCTTTACATTGCCTGTCTCTCTTAAATTGCCATTGCATTTATTTTACTGTCTTCTCAGTAGCTAGCATGACATGTTTTATTGTATTATAGACATTATCAATTAATGGAACTGTTATTTGAGAGTGTTGCTTTGCTCCTTCCTGACTGGAAATATTTTTCCAGACTATGCCTTAGAGGACCGTTGTCCGACACTTTATGGACCATATGGTGAGTAGCTGCAGACTTGATAGTAGTTGTGATTCCAGGAGGTCTAGCTGGAAATTACTATTTTGTTAGTTCTTTAAGTAGATTTTGGTACCGGATTTGTCTCCGGCATTTTGATGAAACTTGGATATTGTTGAGTTAGATATTACTTGTGACTTGTGTTGTATTTAAATTCTGTTCGAAATCTTATCGTGCTGTAATCTTGTGATTGAGTATGTGTTCATTTTATTGTGTTATCCGTACCTCCTTATGGAGATTGGATGCTTGTGTGAGATTGTTTAGATAATACTTGACTTAGACAGCGTTCTACCGCCGATGCTGCGGCGTAGGCTGGACGTACCCACGCTCTCGTGCCCTAAACCGGGTGCGGGTCGTGACACGTTTTTAGTGGTGGCCCATGCAGGTCAGACTTCGCATTTAGAGCGATGTCGTAGTAGTGTAGCATCTTTGTTACACTGTTGCGTGCCTGCTATAGAATATAGGACATAGGATACTAGGATGAGAGCGGATACTCAATCACAAATTCTTGAGAGATTCCTGGGACGAACCCTTGAGAATCTTATTACCATTTCTAAATTTAAATCCTTTCTCCTTGTTTTCGCCGTTCTCACTTATTGATATTGAGTTGATTCTTGTTGACCAGTTGTTAATTTTAATTCCTGGTATCGTTGTTGAGTTGATTTCATATTGAGATGAATTTTACGGACTAGAATTTATGGTATCATCTGATGACATATATTGATGAGGACAGTGAGAAAGGTAAAACGTCTACTTTGGTTATGGAACCTAGAGTTTATCGCAGCCATTCTAGCTGTCGTGACGAGAACGTAGGAACCAGACTTGGATGTACACACTTTAGTTATGAGATTTAGAGTTTCTCGCAGCCATACCGGTTGGCGTGGCGAGGATTCTAGATGACATGATTATAGAGTTGCATACCTTAGTTACGGAACCTGTCGTTTATCGCCTCTATGCTTACTGGCGTGGTGAGGATTCTAAGTGTCATGATTTCTGACGAGACGTGTATGATTATCAGGTTGTATCTTAAATTGGTTCTTAAAGTATCATCTCAAGACCTATCTATTTATGTTATTCCAGGACTTTGTTCCATCGCTTCTTTTCTTTACTAGCATTAAAGATACCTTCCGTCCTCAATCCAGTTCTTTTGAGCTCCTATTCTCTAAGGATTCCTTGTTAAAATTTTCAATTTAAATCATTCCTTTGTTCCGTCCATTCTCACTTATTAATGTTGAAATTGCTTGTTGTTATTGATTAGGTATTGAATTAGGATTTTGGCTTCATAGTAGGGTTTGATTTCATATCGAGGTGAATTTACAGACTAAATTATGGTATTTTGAGGAAGATTAATATTAGAGCTATTGGACTACAGAGGGTGGATTTAAATTTTTAATTTAAGATTGAAAATGAATTTCAAATTTTTGAATTCTGAGAAGATTGAGATTGTTATTAAAAATTTATTTTGAAGATTTCAATGAATTGCAAAAATTTTTTGAAATTGAGGAGTTGAAATAATGTTATTAAAATTTTATTTTGAGGAATTCAGATTCAATTTGATGAACCTAGACAAGCTATACGGATTTTTGGAATTGATAAAATTTTTATTTCAGTATTTAGATAATTGGTCTTGAGGAAAGTATATGCAATTTTACTTAAAAAATTTATTCGAGGAGTCATTTTGAGGAATTTTAATTGAGGATAAGATCTTATAGTGGGAGAGATATATTAGTATATAAGTAGTTGAGGTGCATGTGTAAGGATCTGATGACTTGAGTATGATTGAGATCTCACTGCCAACTGACTTGGGTGTCAATCTAGGGTTATATTAAAGATGAGCAGTACTTAGTATAGTGTGTTGCAATTGATATGCACTTGAGTAATCAGAATAACTAGTATCAGCGATTGCAGAAGGTAAGGAAGCTAGCACTGAGTATGCTTGTAGTAGAGTGTGGTACCTAAAGAGATAGAGGTATCAAACTTTACATGCATCATTTGATCTATGATTATGTTAGAGATAGAAGATACTGCAAGTAATATGTTAGCAGATTCTTTCTTTTCTTTCCTCATGTTCCTTTTTGTTTTCTGATTGATTGATACCTTAGTACCGTAGCTTGTATGCATAAATTATTGTTATAATGTAGTTAGTAGTACCCCTGATACAGAGACTGCAATACCATGACAAAAGACACCATGATCATACATATTTCCCTTAGGTTGCATGTTGTATGGTTGTAGGTAGAATTCTCTTAGACTTTGATTGTTGAGGATTTAACTGTAGTAAAGATCAACGAAGAGGTTATGACTTGACAAAGAGAGACAAGGTGCCTTAAATTTTGAGGAAAAATATTAAATTAAATAAAGAGTTGGGAATTTAATATGGCATAATTGAAGTTTTGTTAAATCATTGATTTTTAAGAGAATTATGAAATGATTGAATTTATCATTGAATTTGAGGAATTTAAGAAGGCCATCGATATTTGTTGGACTGCGAGTTATGAACTTATATCTTGAATATTGTATTGGAGGTTTCATAAGTATAACATCGTTGCATATTATGTGGAAAAAAAAAAAGAGAAAATCGAGGAATAGGAACACAAATGGATTAGTGTTAAATTCAAATTTGGGATGAGATTCAATTTTAGAAATATGCATTAATTGGATTTTAATTAGAGGACTGAATATTAAATTCTTGTATTTCGTTATTAATTTAAAATTTTGGAGGATATTGTGATAAGAATGAGATTTGATTTTATATTTGAAGATTTTTAGGGATGTGATAATTATAGAATTTTGGAAAGAAAAAAAAAATATTGTGAGATAACAATATGGAGTAGTTCATGATAATATGATTTGATGAATTTAATTTTGATGGTAGTAAATAAATAAATAAAACAATTGAGGATTTAAAAATTCGAGGGTAAACATTGATTTAAATAGAGGGTCAAGAATTTAACATGACGGAATTTATGATGTATTAATTCCAGGAAGGATGTGATATGAGTGAGGTTATCATTAGAATTTGAGGAAATTAGAGAGATTATCACTATAATTATTTGATTGCAAGTTATGAATTTTAGAACTTCATATTTGGATGTCACATTTGGAGAATCCTTAAATATCATATTGTTGAGTTTTGAGGAGTGGATATTAAATTCTGAGTATTGAATTATTAACAAAAAATTTCGGGAAATTTTTTGATAGAAATGGATTTTGATTCTATTTCGAGGATTTTTCGGAATAAAATAATTTTAGAATTTTGAAATTTGTTAAAAGATATTGTGGATTATAACCTGATTTCATGGATGACAAATTTAAATTTTGATAATAATAATGTGTATGATTAAACACTAATATGAGGATTTTAAATTTCGAGGACGAAATTCTTTTAAGGTGGGTAGACTTGTCACTACCACATTCTGAAAACAGGAGTATTTTCGACTTTTTACAATATTTAATATTATTGTAGTTATAATTAATTAATTGCATGATAGTGTATTTGATTTAAATAATTTTGTACGATGTGTAATTAAATATATATAATTATATGCAGTGTTAATTATTTTATTTTAGCTAGCAGACTTGACCTAGAAGCCAGCAGATGAACACCTGTCGGAATTATAGGATTCTGGATTTTATTATTTTATCTAGAATTTAATATTTGGAGATTGTAATTAATTACTGTATTTTATTTAATATTTTTGCGCATTGCCTTTGCTTCGATATTTGGAGCACTATCCAGACTTTTGTCTTCCAACAAATTTTACCATCTTGCCCTAGACATGTCCGCCTTCAATTCTGCTATTTTTGTAACTCATAATTGTGCTTTCTGTACATTATTCCTGGCCGCGCAAAAATTGTCGCGGACGTTTATTTTAAAATTCCTATTTTGTATCGTTGTGCGTTCCAATCAAAAATTGGAGGCCATCTTGACCTATTTTTTGTGCAGCCCAAATTAGGGTAATATTCTGTTCTGAGTCTTCTTCAATATTGGTATTGATGACCTGACCTGATTTTGGCTCCATGTACTCCTAATTAATTGTTGAACACAACTTGCATTTATTTCTATTTAATTTGAGGATACCATTTTATCTGATTATGAAATCCCCATTTAATTCCAGTGCCCTGCAAATTCAGCCCATACCCATCTTACAGTGCCCCCTGACCCTACAAAACACCGGACCCCGAATCGCCCGCCAAATTTTCGTCATTTCATGTGTTTGTGCAATTTCCCGAATTTAAGGGGCTAAGTTGCAATTATTCAATTGTAGGTGTCATCACCCCATTGTCCAAGACCAAATGGAAAGGCTAATTAATTGTGGACCAAATTGTATTTTTCCTACATGAATTAAATTTCCTCATGTACAATCCTAGCCACCCATTTAAGGGATGAAATCACAACCCTTCATTCACACTCTCTCTCTCCCTATTTAATGACTTGTACCCTCAAACCCTAATCCCTAGGCAACCTAGAAAACACCACCCTCACAAGCCTCTCCCCTCAACGCAACGTAGGATTCTTCTCCCTCTTCCTTTCTTCTTCTATTCTTCTTCTCTTCTTCTCCTTCTTTCTTCTTCTTCCTTTCTTCTTCTTCTTCTAGTATTGTTTTTGAAGTTCAAAAATTCAAACTCTTAGGGGGGGGGGGGGGGGAAACTCACTGTGCACTGCCCTTACTGTGCTTTCCCCCCCGACCCGGTGCTCCGGCGGCCGGCCTAGCCGATCCCCGGTGGCGAAGCCGCTGCCCCCTCTGCTCTCGTGCACCCCTGGCCACCTCCCTCTGCGCCGACGGCAGTCCCTCTCCGGCCCTCACTCCAACCCGGTGGCTGTGCTTCCCGGCCCTCACGACTCCGGCGGCCGACTGCTCCAGCCGGCAGAGCCCCACTGCACCCGATCCCGGCGGCCGCGGCTGCTCCTCCCCGATCTCCATATCACCACCACCTACACCATTCACCATCCACCACCTCCATCACCATTCATCAACTCCACCACCGGCGGCCAACTCCGGCGGCCGGCAACCTTCCACTGTAAGTCTCTTTCTTTCTTCTCCTCTTCCCTCTGTGTATATATATATATCTTTATATATATATATATATATATATATATATATATATATATATATATATGTATGTATATGTATATATATATAAATATACGTATAGTATAATTAGAAATGTATATGTATTCGTAGGTATATGGGTATAGTACTATTTTTATTAAATGTTTAATAGTATATATAATATTGGTATATGTATAAAAATATATTTTTGTATATGCTATATATATATTTTTTTTAAATAGAAAATGGGAATACATGTATGTATGTATATATATTTTGTATATATAATCTAATTAATGTTGTAAATACATAAATATGTATAGTATTTATTTAATTAATATTTGAACACCTAATGTATAGTAAATATATAATGAATGTATATTAGCATAATTAATGTGTATACGTATATGTATATTTAAATTAATGTCTAATAGTAAATGTATCTGTATATAAATAAATGTGTATATGTGTATGTGTACGTATTAAATAATAGATTTTTAAATACGTATTTTGGTATATGTACAAACCTATATATGTATGTAATTTTTGGTATAATTATATATTGGTAAAATATATATTAAATTAATATTTTTGGTATAAATATGTGTACCTATATGTATGTATATATAAACATATTTTTGGAATATATGTACTATATACATATTGGTATATGTATACTTTAGTATATGTATGTATTAATGTGTATATATATATAAATGATATATGAAAATGTTTTATTAGTATATATATGTATAAACGTATTTTGGTATAGTGTGTGTGTTTCATTAAATATATATATATGTATTTTGGTACATGTATATTAGTTATATATATGAGTGATGTATAATTTTCATATAAATAAAATGTATTTCCACTTATGTACATACAGTTATACCTATTTTGTATACTTGGTATAACTATATATATATGTATTAATTGGTAAATTTACTAGTTGACCCTAGCTGACTAGTGCCCTGCCTGGCATGGCCCTGAGGCCAGTGTTTATAGACTGTATGTTAGGGTAGCATCTGATGCAAATGTTATATTGTGATATGTTTATAGGACTGTTGGTTCACCCAGGGAATACTCTGGAACAGGACATCCAATAAATACCAGCTAAGGACCAAGGCAAGTACATTCTTTGATAATTTCTAATTCTTGATAATTGCTATAAGTTCAATGATCTTGAAATGTTATAACTGAATCTTTGATACTGTGCTACACGGACTAGTATAGCTTGGATCTGCAGTCATGAGATGTTACCTTGATTATCGTATTGACATTATACACGACATTGACATTTATATTAGACATTGATAATTAGACATTGATATTAGACATTGCACATGATAGACTTGACTTGCTCGTGTATCGTGACGTGTCATGATTGGATCCACAGTACTAGTTGGGGGCGGGGAAATTGCTAGTGAGAAATGTGATCAAATACCTATCGTACAAGTTTATATTATTGGTGCTAATCATACCCCCATGTATGATTAGCCAGACTGTAGCAATCGTACAAGTCCCAAGCCGATCATATTTCGAAACTACAATTTCAAACACTTAGAATAGATTGCAGTTTCCTATTTTAAATCATATACTACATCACCCGTATATGATACTGTTCCTTGTTCTTTTATTTCCATACATGCACTGACTGTATCATATTGCCTATTGCCTGTCTCTTTACATTGCCTGTCTCTCTTAAATTGCCATTGCATTTATTTCACTGTCTTCTCAGTAGCTAGCATGACATGTTTTATTGTATTATAGACATTATCAATTAATGGAACTGTTATTTGAGAGTGTTGCTTTGCTCCTTCCTGACTGGAAATATTTTTCCAGACTATGCCTTAGAGGACCGTTGTCCGACACTTTATGGACCATATGGTGAGTAGCTGCAGACTTGATAGTAGTTGTGATTCCAGGAGGTCTAGCTGGAAATTACTATTTTGTTAGTTCTTTAAGTAGATTTTGGTACCGGATTTGTCTCCGGCATTTTGATGAAACTTGGATATTGTTGGGTTAGATATTACTTGTGACTTGTGTTGTATTTAAATTCTGTTCGAAATCTTATCGTGCTGTAATCTTGTGATTGAGTATGTGTTCATTTTATTGTGTTATCCGTACCTCCTTATAGAGATTGGATGCTTGTGTGAGATTGTTTAGATAATACTTGACTTAGACAGCGTTCTACCGTCGATGCTGCGGCGTAGGCTGGACGTACCCACGCTCTCGTGCCCTAAATCGGGTGCGGGTCGTGACAGGCATACCCTAACCCGAAATGAGTTTGTCGATAGCGGGGGTCGCCGCGCGGCGGCGTTCGTCTGCCTCTTCCGTAGTTGAGGCCTGGCTTCCGCTTCAAGTCGTAGCCCATGTTCTGTATGATCTTCAGCGCTTGCGGGCTGTATCAGTGAACTTGTATTTTCCTAGTATCGTCATTGAAAGAATCTTCCTAGATAGCTGGTTGATTGTGCATGCGGCCGAAGAATATTGGACGCTGACTGCTGCAGGTAGGCGGGATAATGAAGATAGAATCCTCATGGGGTCCATATGTTGTGATGACGTTGGATGATGACGCTACTTCCCAGACATACGAACGGTAGGAGTTTATAGCTTCCAAGAATTTTTGTGCTATGGGTTCTAACTCGTCACGGGGAGTGGATTCCAGTTTCGGTATTTGAGCGTCAATATACTGGAAAAGGGGATGTTTATTACCATCTGAAACTCCGTTACTGGTTGCATTTACATCAGTCGGCTGCCTGTCGCGCCGAAGGTTGATGACCAAGGGTGGGGGCTTTCGGTTCAAAGTGATCACGAGAGGATCACCCCCTTCTCCTGACCTGGTCTTATTCAGGTGGATAGCCATGGGCTCTATGGCTTTTGGACGAGTGGTTCATCCTTTCACTCTGATTGACAGCGGTAGTGCGGCAGAGGGTTCTCCTGGCTCCCGGTAGGATTCCTTCTCTGCGTCGCCTGACACTTCTTCCGTGTGGTCTTGGGAGTACAACACGGCATCGGAATAGTAGGATTCTATTCCTTTGAATGGGTTTAGGTCAGCCACCTCCGTTCGTACCGTTCCTTGTGCGTCTACATATTTAAGGCATTGATGTAGGGTTGAAGGAACGATGTTGTGGTCATGGATCCACGGTCTCCCCAGCAAAATGTTGTAGGATACCTCTGAATCGATGACGTAACATGTGGCCACCGATCTAAGATTGCCGATCTGGATCCTCAGGCGAATTTTCCCCAATGGCTTACTTCTTCCGGCAATGAAACCCACGATCGTAGTGGTGGTGTAAGCCAATTCGCTGGTAGGAATCCTCAGCGGTCTGAGTAGACTATGAGGGATGATGCTGATCGATGACCCCGGATCTAGTGAATCCGATCGACCTCCATGGAACCGATGTACCCGGTGTAATAGAGGGGCCTGTCATGCTTGTTATGTTTTAACAGCATGTCATCTTGGGTGAAAGTGATATTTGGGACCACCTCCATCATACTGTGGCATGGAGGACACGCCACTGGTTCTTCGTCGGGGGACTTGAGCTGGGTCAAGTATGCCTCCGCCTGCATCAGCGCTTCACTCAGGGCTAGACGAGTGTCTTGGGAGAGCCTGAGTAGCTCGAAGATGGACAACCTGGCTGGCGTATTGGTTAGTTGGGCCAGGATGTCGAAGTTGTATGGCTTCTCTAAACCTTTGCTTGGAATATTTTTTACAGGTTTATCGAAGCGTACTTCTTTTTGCTTCCCCTTCTCCTCCGGGATTGGTTTTGAAGGACTGATATCTGGTACGACGGGACCTTGCTCTGAAGATTTGATTGCTGGAGCGTCCGCCGGTGCACCTTCCTGACTTGTTTCGTAGTCGCTGAGGTAGGCTTTCCCTGAACGGGTTGCAGCAAATACCTCATCTTCGTCCGATGCCGAAGAAGTCACGATCATATGGCAGGGCCTGTATTTGGAGCTCTTTTTGGATGTAGGCTTAGTAGCCTTAGTTTTTTTCCTCGAGCTCTGACACCAGGTCTGGATGAACCCACATAATCTTGCCTTGCCGGGTAGTCAGGGGTACCAGGTCGTGATTTTGATCCCTAGCTGGAGGGAGATTGACGATGTTCATCGTTGTCCGGGAGATAGGTGCAACGCCGTCCGGGATCTCTTGGGGAGGCAGATTGACAAACTGTAGAGAGATCATGTTGGCCGTGACCGTCTTCTCGGTGTTGTACAGAGTGATGGCCTTAGCATCGATTAACCCCTGGATCTTCCTTTTCAGTATGTAACACATCTTTGTTGGGTCGTGTACGTATCTGTGGAAGATACAGTATTTGGGGTCGTTAGTATTGCCGACTTCCTGGGGCCGCCTTAGCTCTGGAAGGGTGATCTTGCCGCTTTTGACGAGACACTCGAATATACTTGGGATATCGTCGTCGTCGAAAGAGTAGACTTTGACGGGCCTGGAAGTCCCAGGTTTCGTTTGCGTGGTTGCCGCAATCTTTGGTCTGGCCGTATTGATTGCCAGGGCTTCTTTCCCTTTGGGACCACGAGGATGGTCGCTGCTAGGAGATGACCTCTTGCCTCTGTCAGAGGCGGAGATCATGATGCCATTGTCGCGCGCCTTGCGACCGTTGTCTTCGGCGGCTACTGCCGAGATGATGAACGAGGGCCAATCATGGAACTGATATGGTCCTGTGAACACCGAGACCACGAAAAGGAGGTTCTTCCTGTAAATGTCTACTAATGCAGAGTCGGGAACTCCTGGAGGCATCTGTAAGGTGGCCTGACGAAAACGTTCGATGAAGATGCGAACGTCCTCCTTTTCTTTCTGCTTGACTTCGATGAGAGAGGACATAGACATGTCCATTCCTCCCTCGTAGAATCGTGTGAAGAATAAAGCTCTGAAGTCCTCGAAGGAAGTAATGCAGTTGTCCGCCAAGCTATGGTACCACTGATAGGCTACTCCTGAGAGACAGCCTTTGAACACCCGAGTGAGAAGGGCGTCGTTCCCTTGCAGCAACACCGTCATCATACTGAAATAGTTCATGTACTGGCTTGGTGATGTTTTTCCCTCAAACAGGGCCATAGTCTGAGGTTTGTACCTCGGCGGAAAAGGGACCTCCTCCCAGATAGCTGGGTAGGGCTGGTTGATTCCCAGTTTCTTGAGCTGATCTTTGTGCTTCAAGGCGTCAAACTGGGCTTTCAACTCCCGCACTACCTGCATCAGATTTTCAGTCGGAAGCGGGGCTATGGAGTGGTGCGGAGTTGGTTGTATCGTAACTCCAGCGGGAGGTAAGGCATTTTCTGAGTGAGGAAGCGGAGGAACTGCTGACTCTTGATCTAGCGTAGGCTCTTAGCTCGGGTTGGATGGTGGTAAGTCTACCCCCACACGTATCTGAGTTGGCGGGACTGATGCTTGAGCCATGGCAGTCGCATGCTGAGTTAGCATCATCTGGTGCATGTTCTCCATCATAGATTGCATTTGTTTCAGAGATGTCTCCAGTATAGTGATGCATTGTTCCGCGTTCCCTGACGACGAAGCTTTCTCGTATTCATCTTCAACGGCGAAAACTCCCATCTCCCTGGGTGTTATTGAAGGATTAGTATAGGTCACTGTAGAAGTCGACTCTACACTTTCTGCCTCTGATTCGGGGGCTTGGCGACCCCCAGCATCGGAATCAGAAGAGGACGAAGCTGGTTGTCGTGACCTCGCGCGAGTGTTTTGGAACACCCCGGCTTCAGCGTTCCTGAGGAGCTCACTGAACCTCCTTCGGCTCGGGGGCCGGGAGGGATGACGTCTTGAGCTCGACCCTCCTCTTCGTATGTGTGAAGCCATGTTCACAGATGCATGCGCGGGTTCCTCTTCCTGGAAAGACTTAGCGTAGCTCAATCGGTCAAAAACCGACCATTTTGCTTTAGAACAGCAGTAGTCAATCACAATTTTATGACTATTACAACATTGCTCGCTAGGGGGCGTAATAGACATGTTGGAAGGTCCCCTTTCCTTACGCTTTTGGATTAGATATGCACGCAAGTCAGGAGGAGTAGAGGAAGGAGACGAAGGCTTGTTTCTTCCATCAGTGGGTGTGCGGATATTGGGTACCCCGGTTTTCCCTGTGCCACCTGTGTACAACAGGTTGACCATCTGGGCGGCAGATAATCCCCTGGGAGGGTGTCTTTCCGCAATCTGAGCTTGTTTTACGTCGAGGGACTGTGCCTGGCATAAATTAGAGATTCGCTCAGTCTGGCGTAAAGCTGGAGAGGCCCTCAGTCGGCCATCGGCTTCTCGCATAATTCGGAGAGTAGGCAGATTATTCCCTTGCTGGCGTAAAGGCCGAGTAGCTGAGTATTCGCCTGCTTGCTTCCCCTCGAGGAGATCACAGCGCTCATCTGGTTTACCGTAGAGGTCAGATACTCCTGGGTTAGTGCTGAGGCTTTGCCCGAAGTTTTGTTTGTACCGCGCATAGCGGGAGACTGATTCCTACACGTAGAGCGCAGTAGATACTTCTGGGTCAGCGCTGAGGCTTTGCCCGAAGTTTTGTCTGTACCGCGCGTAGCGGGAGACTGAGTTTTACGTGCAGGGCACGGAGGGAGCAATGCTACCACCTCATTGGTCGGAGAGATCGGAGAGATCGGAGAGTCCACAGGAATGGTAGAGGATGTCTTGGGCATCCACACTTTGTGCAGCTTCCTGTTGTCTTGGACGGAGAGAGAGTGAGAGCTACCCCTAGTTTGAAGCATGTCTTCGTAGGCAGACTGGTCGAACTGGACGACCAATGTCTTCTTCACGGATCCCACGGATACCGCATCGTGTTGAGCAATTGCTTCCTCATCAGAAGAGAAAGATGTCCCCAGCAGAGTCGCCATCTTGTTTGTGGTATTAAACGAAAGAATGAAAGTGTATTTCAATGACAGGGTTTATGCGAAACCCGCGCCCTTTGGTTTACAAACAAACTTGTACAATATAATCCTATACGAGGATGTGGGAGTACAATTTATTTAATCTGGGTATAAATTGCTATAGGTGTCTGATCTGCAGTCGATCACTTTAGCCCTTGGACCTCACGATGTTGAAGAAGTGCCGTAGAAGACAGGTAGCAGCTTCTAAGGTTGCAGGAGATGGTGGATGCACGATGCCAAAGTCGTCGATCCCTGCTCTTTGCCTGAGCTCCGGTCTCTCTCTCTCTCTCTCTCTCTCTCTCTCTCTCTCTCTTGACCTCCGGTTCGATCTTTCTGGAAAGTTCGACCTTGTTCGATCTTCAAGTTTTAAGTTTTTTGACCTTGTTCCCCATTGATAGGGGTCTCTATTTATAGAGTTTTGGTGACAGTGACCACCGTCGATGTAAAAACCGAGGAGTGGGAAGTACAGCACCTCTTTACACAACGGTTAAGATAACCAATGCCTGCATATAGATGACCTTTTGAGTGAGCATGTGACGCGTGTCCAACTAAGGGGACAAAATACGTATTTTTGCTGCGAAGATCACGACGTAGAAGCCACGTAGGTAGGTATCCCTTGTGTGGAAGAGGTTGGCGTAGAAACCAAATGACTGTCACCCTGGCGTAGAAGCCAAGTAGGCATAGAAGCCGAACAGGCATAGAAGCCGAACAGGCGTAGAAGCCGAATATGCATAGATGCCGAATAGTCGTAGAGGCCGAATAGGCATAGAAGCCGAATAGTCGTAGAGGCCGAGTGGTCGTAGAGACTGAGTGGTCATAGAGACTGAGTGGTCGTAGAGACTGAGTGGGCATAGAAGCCACGTGAGCACAGATCCTGAATGGGCGTAGAAGCCGCTGCATACCGTGCCAGAGTGCTGATATGGACGTCTTAGCCGAAATTATGGCTTTTGAAGATATAATCAAATCTCTTGCAGAGATTTGCCACCATCTTATGCATTAAATACGGAGGCATATTTTGAAGGTCTGCAGCCCTTCTGTGCATCCGTCGCAGAGATGTGCCTTGAGAGAAACTATCACCGCTCTGTGCAATTAGACGTGGAGACGTGCCTCGAGTCCCGTACGAAGTGTAGCTTTTGACGTGGTAGGCGGTTTGTCTACTGCGGAGCGTAAAACAGCTCATGTTTGCCTGTGTAAAACAAGGCAGCGTATTCCTTTGTACGCGAAAGAGCGGTTTACGCCGAGGGGACTTCAGTAAACGACGGTTCGGTGATGTTTTAACCAAATCCTCTGCATTAAATGCAAAGGTCCGCCATCATACTGTGGGGCGCGTCCCGAGGGGTCTGCCATCGTTTCCAGCCGTCGTCTGGGTAGTCGTGCAGCACTTTTTATCAGGAGTCAGAGGTCAGATTCACTGCGTGACTTGACAGGTTTATTTCGGGGAAGACGAAGCGTTCTTCGTACGCTTTAACGCTGCTTTGAGAGCGGATGAGTTTTACGCCATGGAGGCGATGAAGAACCCTGTTGACGCTGGAGTGGCCTGGACGTACTGCACTTACGCGGATGGTCCTTCGAGCTTATTCTTCACGCTGTGTTTTAGTGGAAAAAGCTCTGTTGTACGCTTGATGGCTCTGAAGACCCCTGTTTACGCTGCTCTGCATCAAGAGGCTGCGTAGATCCTCCCAGTATATTTTTTATGCTTCTACAATAGCGTATGTATGTATTATGGTATCCATAGATTGGAGTTGCCATATACATACGGCTGGCATGCTTACGTGTTCCTAGTCCTACGTATTTTGGGACTGGCGCATGACATATTTTTGTGGTGGCCCATGCAGGTCGAGAGCATATTGTCTCGGTTACGTTACTGTACCGAGCAAGCCTGCAATTAGGACTAGAGTATAGAATCTCATCCACAATTGACTATGATTCACTTTCCTTCCAATCCATTCTAACTGAATAATCGCATCCTGCTTGATTCATGTACTTCCCTAATAGTTCCTTGAGTATAGCCTTCTCCTAGAGTATAAGAATCCCTGTTACTAGGATGATAATTAGGATAATAATCCTACCAAGAATACAACTAGAGTATTGACACATCACTAAGTTTAGAATATCCAGTGAACCCTAGAATTCCTTATCTATAGATTGGTTTACCATTACCCCTTGATGTATTTATGTAGACTTGAGAGTAGTGTAGACACTACTAGAGTTAGTTAGAAATTTAACCATATTGTTTGACCCTAGTATTGAGGGACCAATAGAAATCCAAGGTAGAATATTAGGACCAAACCTAAATTTTATAGTGAGATAGTATTATAGAACTATATATTTAGATTTTTGTCTTGATATTAGCAGACAGTACCCTAGGAAGCCAAGAGGAATAAAATAACACTTTCCTAGATCATACCTCGAATACAGAGATTAGCATCCCACCTTCCCCTTAGACAACCATGATATTATCTAGAGCCTTTCTATTTAAATTCAAATATTGTTCCTCTGAAACCCTAGCACTCGCTATTTGTGCGACGACTAATTATGTTCTTCTTTTCTTTTAACTCGTGCCACCTAACCCTTCCATTCTTAATATTAATCCTTCTTGTTCTATAAGCACTAGGATTAAGACTTAAGATGACCAATACCTTTTTTAAGGCAATAGGATACCCTAATAAGTACCAAGACCCTTCCTCGTAAATCTTAGCAGGAGTTTCTGCCGTATCCTTAAGGCAGTACAGTATTAGTTATTGTTTTAAGTTGGGTAGTATACCTCACAATATAGTATCACATAGCCCTCTTAACCCAATGATGAAGTGTAATAGAATGACACCAACTTTAGACTTGCATAAGAAGATAGTGTTTATTCAGACGGTAGGACTTAGAGGCCCATACCCCTATTTGGTCGACTAGCAACTTAGACAAGGAATTAGTATAACAACTGTAGAGACTGTAGAGTCTTATCTTCTTTGTAAACTTGAATTATTTTGTAACTTCTCTCATCATAAATCTAGCGTATTTATATTTTCTGAACTACCTTGACTTATGCTGCTATTATAGCCTAGTTTTGCAAGCTTATTCTTTTATCGAGCTTGATCATGATATATGTATTATTGGGTATACACACTAATACATTTCAGAATCAGTGTATTATGGTCTGATCAACCATAGTGCGCTTGGTTTGCCCCTCGCATGACTACTTATGTGGATTGAGATAACATTGACTTAGCTTCTAATTAGACAAATATACTAGCTCTCTAGACATGTCTGAGCGTATCGTATCAGTTACATAACTGTACTGATACGAGCATGCGAATAAAAAATTATTAAATAGGATTTCAATCCACAACTGCCTTGACAATTCCTATTTGAATTCTTTAAACGCCTTGACCTCCATACTATTATCCTATTACCTCCCCTTGAACTCTTTATTATTGTTTTTCGTCTTCCCTTATTTCGGAAAGACGAAACCTCGTGCTTGGTATAAGTTGATACACTGATAGTACTAGATATACCCCTTAGGCTAATCACATGACTTGGTGACTCTCTTTTATAATTGACTAAGGACATATCATAGGTAATATGTTTGGTGTTAAAACTTTGAGGAGTGAATAACATGATTAAATAATTTGAGAAATAATTTCTTAGATGTATAGCCTTAGGTGATTGATGGGTAAATTCTAAGTTGGGTAGAAATCGCATTATTAAACTTGAGGTGAATTCTTTTAGATTGTGATCAAGTGAGATTAGATAGAGAGACCATGCCTTATTTTAATTTCGAGGACGAAATTATTTTAAGTTGGGTAGATTGTAAACCCACTCACCCAAAATTAGGTCTACTTGACTTAGATAGAGAGACTAGGGCTAGTTTGAACCCAAATAGAAATAGAACACGATATTTATTTTAATTTTGTAATATTTATATTACTTAGCGCACCTTACCGTTGCTTCGATAATTGGAGAACTACATTAGCATTTACCTTCCTACAAAATTTATACTCTTGCCCTAGACATGACCGCCTTCTATTTTGACCTCGGTATAAATTATAATTATACTCTCTTGTGCTATATTTTAGTCGCACAATATTCGTCGCAGACGTTCATATTTAATTCTAAATAAAATACGACTTTGTATCCTTGTGCGTTCCAATCGAAAATGGAGACACAATCTTGACCGTTTTGTGCAACCCAAATTAATGATAATATTCTACTTTGAGCTCTCTATGTCCATGACACTTGTGTCCCACCTAATTTTTGCCCCATGTACTTCTAATTAATTCCAGAATACCTTGCGAATTAATTTTAATTAATTTAAATCCAATTTCTATCTTTGTGCAATTTTTTAATTGTTGGGCGCTTTTATGCAAAAGTGCATTGAGACGTCCATACCATTGTACAATATATGAAGAAATCTAATTTTCTCTTCACATAAATTTTTCCTATAATTTTCGGAATGTGCAACGCGCAACATCGCCCCTCATTTAATCCTAGCCTTGTATTTTAAACAATATAATTTATAGCCCTCCAAACATCTCCATGTAAGGCCAAGCCCATCCCAAGAAGATGTTGACCAAGCCCATCTACCTAGGCCAACCCCAAACCAAAAAAAATCCTATATGTATAAATATCATTTTCCTTTATTTTTTTCCCAAAAACTAATACCTATGCTATGCACAGCCACCACCCAAAATCCCCTATTCATCACCTCCTTCCTCCCCTTCCCTGCGCAGACCCGGCCGGAGATCGTCGGACTCCACCTGCACCACCTCCCCCTGCTCCCTTCTTCGTCCTCCTCCGTTCCCTCGACTCCCCTCGACCAGCCTACGCCGGAGTCGACCCGCCTGCTGCCATCTTCACCCAGCCCGACTGCACACCTCGATGAACCGCCAATACCCGACCACCCGCCAGCTATCCCCAATGAATCCACCACCTTCCTCCGCCGCTGCACAGCACCCGACCACCACCTGGTCGTCCCCAACTTCCCACAACCGACAGTTCTCCACCTTGACCCGCTGATCCCGTCGACGATACCCCGGCCGCCTGCACCATCTGGCCGACCTGAGCCGAGCATTCCCGCCGACCCCTCGATAGCAACAAGTCTTCGTTTCCCAGCAGAACCACCACCACATCTCGCCTGAACCGGAGCACCACAACACGACTTTGCCTCCCTGCTTCATCCTCCTCCATGACTGAACCTCGCCTCTCCTCCTCCTCGCCGCGTCTTCTCCTCCCGAACACCTCCTATCTTCCCTGTCATCAACTCCTTCTTCCTCCTCCCTGTCATCCTCCTCGACGTTTCCCCGAGCTGTACCTTGACCACCTCCACAACTGCTGGACCCGAGCCTCCTCCTCCCTGCTCCCTGTCCTCCTCCTCCGCCTTGGCCGGACCTCCCCCTGGCCGGAGCCACAATATCATCAACACCTCATCATGATTATCATCATCACCATTAATATCATCATTAAACACCATTACCATTATCAATATCTCATCCTAGTCATCACCATCATCCACATCATCATCCTAGTCATCACCATCATCCACATTATCATCCTAGTCATCACCATCACCCCATCATCATCATCATCAACCCATCAGCATCATCATCACCACCCCATCATCATCATCATCAACCCATCATCGTCATCATCATCACCCCATCATCATCAACATCACCCCATCATCATCATCTCATCCTCGTCATCACCATCATCCCAATCATCATCCTCATCATGATCATTATCTCCAACCATCTCATTATCGCATCATCATTATCATAATTATCTTATCATCATTATTATCATCGTCGTCATTGTGGACCCGTCACCCTTGTCGAAGACAACCCGCAACAGATACCCCCGATTCTCGTGCCTGTGTATGCTGTCCCCGAGGATCTATTGGATTATTCTGCACGACTTCCGGAGCAGGATATTGGGACTACATAGCTTTCTTGCCAGACAAGTATACCTTGCCAAATTGTTTACAGTACTTTGTATGCTATTTATATTTATATTTATATTTCTATATATTCATTGCATGTGTAGTTTTATTCAGTCATTACTATATATTAGATATGTTGGCACACACTTGACACCTAGTATCATGAGAGAACAATCATTAGGCGTATGGGCTTTAACCACTCTGGTAAACAGTAGTATCTAGCTCGCACTACGGTAGTGTGTCGCGCTGGTCGCTACCCCCGCGGTATATCAATTTTTGGAGTCATGCTGGTCGCTACCCCCATGGTATGTCAATTTTTGATGTTTTAGACTGATGTGTGAGTTGTGAGATTTAGATCGAGTAGCCTACCCTTACCCATACGTCAAAAAGTTTTCCTCGTTTGCATTCATATAGATTGTCTTGTACAACGTACTTATATATTTTTAAACATTATGCATGTTTACTGTATTCAATTGGCTTGCTTCTATGTATCTTGTTACGCCCCTCTGAGGACCTGGTCCCTTGCCAGGTATAGACCACCATGAGTATCCGCAGGAGTACGGACCCAGACCTGACGCATTACTTTCTGCCGAGGAGACCTTACCCACTGAGCATCATTGATTATCTCTAGCGATGGATCCTTTAGCTGACACTCTTATATCATCACCTTATTTTATGTTGGTGATTTTACTCTTCTCTCTTATTTTAGTTGATAGTCATTGGTAGTGGATTTGTCTCCACCCGACTATCATTTATGGATTATTCAGACTCTTTTCTAGTATAGTTATTTTCTTTCTGTGGCTTGTTGTGTGGATGAGATTAGTATTTCTGTGACTTGTAATAGTATATATACCACAAGTGAGTTTTATTTATATTACAACATACGTATGTATTATGGTATCCATAGATTGGAGTTGCCATATACATACGGCTGACATGATTACGTATTGCTAGTCCTACATATTTTAAGACTGGGGCGTGACACATATAGGCATCTACCTGCGTGGTTAGTATCTTTTAAAAGATAAAATACATAAATATTGTCTTCCCTTATTCCTTCAAATATTGTTTAATCTATTGATCCATCAATTATAGAATATTTGTCTTTTACGAAATTGATACCATAACCATGATCAGCTAAGTGACTAATGCTAAGTAGGTTATGTTTTAATTCAGTAACAAGACAAACATCTTTAATTACTGGACATGGAGACATACCAACATCACCGTTACCTATAATGTACTTGTTGTCGAAGAAAACATATCCTTCTTTCTTCATCGACAGTGTTGCAAATGTGAATTACATCACCAGTCATGTGCCGTGAGCAACTACTGTCGAGGATCCATTTACTTTTAGAATGTGAAGGGCGGTCCACCTACAAAATAATTTACAGATGTAACCTTTGGTACCTATTTCATGAAGGGTCCTGGAGTGTTAGTCTTTGGTACCCAATTATATATATTCATATCAACCAGTTTTCTAAGCTTGCATAATGAAGAGATGTGTCCATTAGTACCACAATAATGACATTTATCATTAACATAATGATTGGATCTATTGTTGGTATAATGGGCATGTTGTGTGGTCTTATGAGAAGTGTGTGGATACTTTTAACAGAATGCATGATTAGAATGTTTGGCCTTCTTGTGTTGTGTCTTATGAGTGTCCTTGAGTTTTGAGTGACTCGTGTTGGATTTGAAAGCAGTCTGTACATGCTATTTTCCTAATCTAATTTTCAAATTTTTGGATGTGTCATACAATTCAGTATATTTAGCAGTCAATGCATCCAATCTAATAAGAGAACAACTATTTTTCTTCTTCTTTATCTCATATTCTTCGAGAAACTTAGCATAGTCCTTGTATTTTTGTTCAATACTAAGTAAAGCTTCATGCAAATTTAATCTAATAACAAGCAATTCATTTGTGTCATTTGTTGATTGTGTCTCTCTAATATCATCTAAAAGTGTAGATAATCTATTAATCTCCTGCTTGTGTTCTTTGAGTTCCTTCTTAGTGTCCTTGTATTTATCTAAAAGTGTCTTGTGGTCATTAAGAAGATCACTAAAAGCATTACCCAATTCATCAAAACTAAAGTAATCATAAAGGGGGTTGTCTGATACATTATCGAAAGCCATTAGACACACATTGGCAGTGTCTTGCGATTGATCATCGTCTGAGTCGCTGGCTTCACCGTTGTGCCAAATGCTTGTGTTGGTGCTTTCTTCTACTTCCATGTCGCTAGCTTCTTCTGTGTGCCTGTACTCATGAGTGACTTCAAGAAGTTTTCATATTTTATATGAGGTTGCACAAGAAGAAATACGATTGAATTCATTATTGTCTAAAGCATAGTAAAGAGCATTCATTGTTTTTGCATCAAGTCTAGCCAACCTCTTCTCTTCTTCCATATAATCATAATAGGGTTTGTTAACTAAATTGGAAGTAAGAGGAGAAATGATGGTATGCTTTCTATAACCATCAATAACATTGGTCCACACGTCAAAACTAAGTAATTTTAAATAAAAATTCATCCATGTCTTCCAATAAGTGTAATTGGTTTCGTCAAATAGTGGGGGATCATCTATGGATTGGCTCACTCTGGTGAAGATAGATTTCATATTAGCTATGTGTTCTACTCTAGAGTGTATAGTCTAACCACAAGTATAATATAACCTGCTCTGATACCAATTGTAGGGTCGAATAAGAACCTCTAGAGGGGGGTGAATAGAGTGCGTGTATATGCAGCAGAATAAAAATCACCCAATAAAAATAAACACAGTTAGCTAACAGTCTAAATATAAAATAACGATAATTAAATAAAGAGAGAGATCAACAATCGCAAACACAATGATATATCCTGGTTTCCTCTGAGAGTACTAGTCCAGGCCCGAGAAATTTAGCTAGGAGTTGAAATCCACTATCCAGTGAAACACAAGTTTTGATTCGAAGGCTTGCAACTTCGTACAGACACAAGCTTTAATCCGAAGGGCTCGAATACTTCTCGAAGTGTTTGAACTTCTTGACAAGCTCCTTTTTACAACTCTTGAAAACTTCTAACCGAGCACGCACTGGCACTTAAGGCTTAGGAGTTGTAAATATCTTGGTATGGAAAATTGAATAGGCTCTTGAACCAAAGTAATAGACAAGAGAAGAGAGTGAATGAGTGAATAAGAATGGTGAATTTATTCTCTATTTATAGTATTTTTGTAAATCGAGTTCGGGGCAAATTTGGATGTCAAACATTCGAATTTTTGAACATTTGAGCCGAGTCTACAGGAGGAACTGGTTTCCAGAAAATACTAAGTCAGGAAACCGAATTTGGTCCAAACTCGCACCAATTTTGTCCCGAGTTCGTTTCTCTTAAACCAGGTTAATTTCAGAATGAGGTTGGGTTGGTTTGGGCTAACTCTGTTTTAGAAACAAGTTTGGGCTAGTTTCAAAACACGAAACATTTTGGCTAAAATAATCTAGTTTTAGAAAATATTTTGGGGTAGCCTCTAAATTCCAAGTGCGTCTCGATATACATTTTTTATATACTCAAAATAAATAGATAAATTATATTAACTCGATACTTGAAGGCAAGTCGCATCCTATACTCTGAAGTTGTAGATATAGCAGCATATCGTCTTCGTATTGATTCTCGTAGGTTATATAAAGTCCGAGTTTTAAACGATTATCGAAATAAGGTGTGACCATGACCAATGGGCCAACAGCTTCGTCCCACAGATGGTGAGCCTCTCACAGATCCTACTCGCTACAGACGGCTAGTGGGTCAACTTGTGTATCTCTGTTTGACTAGGCCAGATATTTCGCATGCAGTTAGTATTGTTAGCCAGTTCTTTTCTCTGCCTCGATCATCTCACTATAGTGCCTTACTCCGGATTCTCCGATATCTTCAGGGCTCCATTACGCGCTCATTATTTATGTCTTCTATATTTACTCTGGAGATTCGAGCATTTTCTAATACAGATTAGGCAGGAGATCCGACCACCAGACGGTCTACTACATAATTTTGTTTCTTTCTTAGAGATTCGTTGATCTCATGGCGAAGCAAGAAACAAGACGTTGTTGCATGTTCTTCTAATGAGAAAGAGTACAGAGCTATGGCAGCTACCACTCTAAATATCGTGCATGTACACAGACTGCTCTCTGATATGGACATTACTCCTACAGGACCTACGTCGCTTCACTATGACAACAAGAGTGCTATACAGATTGTAAACAATCTAATTTTTCATGAACAGACAAAGCACATTAACATTGATTGTCACTTCGTCTGTAAAAAAAATTTGGCTGTCACTATTTCTCTACCGCATGTGACGTCCGTTGATCAACTAACAATTTTTTTACAAAGTCACACCCAACACCGCAATTTCAGTTTATATTGGGTAAACTCATGTTGTTTGACCCACCATGAGTTTGAAGGGGGATGTTAAAATTAATTATATTTAGGATTAGATTCCTTCTCCTATATGGATACACATCTCTTCTCCTACTCCTATCCTGATATGGTTACATTCCCTCTAAATATATATTCGTAGTTGTATAATTTTTTACATCGTCCATTAATAAAATCAATATTGTCAATTTGTTTCATGTTAAACTTTTATCACTCAAGTTGCTAAAAAATTCATGTTAATATTTAGGGATAGAACTTATTTTTCTTAAAATATATATCCAAAAGTATTTATTTTTCGTGAAAGTAAGATTAAACCACTCGGTCACTTCAATCCGAAGAAAGTAGCTACAATTTGTATTAGATTAAAATTAAATCTAATTGAACAAAACAAAAGAAAGATAAACCTAGATTGAAAACAAAGACAACAAAAACAAAAGTGTGAGACATGGTTTACTAGTCAATTAGCTATAACCGAAACATAACCAATTCGAACCAACAAACAAATCGATTTATTCGGTTCGTTTGATTGGACTATTTTTATTGTTTAACTGGTCGTACCTAAAGTTGGAATTGTGAATAAATTATATTATAATTTTATACATATGTTTGTTGTATTTCAAAATTAGATTCATAGTTGGAAGAATTATTAAATTATCAAAAGTTGGCTTTAAAAGACATACATAGAATTGTTATTTTCAAAATATACACATTCTAAATCAAAAAATTGAAGGTATTTAATAATTGAATAAGTTTTATTCGATTTTGGACTAAAATTTAAAATTGAAACTGAAACTGAATATTTTTTGTTAATATTTTCAAAACCGAAATCCAACCGAATTTTTTCAAACCGAATCAAAAATTTTATTTGGTTCGATCTGGCTCAATTTTTGATCCAAAACTAAATAATGCTCATCCCCAATCTTCTCCCTCCACATGTGGCCTAATTAAAATGGCCTTATTAAAATGAAAAGATGGAAGAATATGGCATCGGTGGTGGCAACGAGTGTTGTCTCCTCCGTGATCAATATTCAAACTTAATGCATTTCTAGAGCCACCTTTTGAATTCCCTATGATTAGAGGAGAATTATAATAGTAGTAATAATATTAATATAGAATGTAGTCCCATGTTTGTGTCAATATTCTTGGGCTAAGGCCAATCTGTACATATTGACAAGTAGCTACTATTTAATTCTTCACTTGTTGGTATATTCTTCAATCATGTTGCCTAAACACCTCACTTGTGATCATCATTTCCAACGTTTCCTTTTTTCATGATCTTGTCGCACTAATAACAAAACTTAGTCTTCGAATAGCCAGAGTGTAGCTACTATAAAGCGGGTATTAGTTTTAGTCTATGTTTGACTGTTATTTGACTTCAAAGTTATTGATACTTTATTTAGTGTCTTCGAATTTGTGTGGTGTATAGCATCCGGTTCACAAATTTAGTAATGATGTAAAATAATCGGTATCAAGTTAATTATATTATATAGATGGGATGATATTAAGTCTTGACAATCTCATTCAATATCTTTACTATTATAATATGACTTAAAAATCGTTCAAAATTAACGATCTAAAAAGTATATATATTTTCAATTATTAATATATAAAAAATAAAAAAAAATATAAACTATCGTATATGTTATCTCCTCACGTAATTAAGAAAAAAACTAATTTTTTTCTAACCATCTGAATATATAATAAATTCTAAAATATATATCTGAAATTTAACCCCAACTCGAGGGATATTGTTTCTCTTATTATTGTTGATGAATGTTCACACTCCTACTCTCATTTATGTCGAAAGTCATAAGTAGGAACAATTTTTACTCACTCTATACCTATAATCTAGAAAAAAATTAAAGTTCGAATAAAAGTTGTATAAATATATCGAGGTGGTGAGTTACCAGTCACGCTCTTAAAGCATTCTTTAACTCTTGTGGTATTTCACACTTGTCTCTCATGTTACACTAGAGCAAATGATGAATTAATGGGTGCATCTAACTTAATATTTCTTTACCTCATTGAACTTAAAGATAATCAAGCTTGTTGTAACTTCCCAAATCTAAAAAATCCTAATTATAAATCATCATTCCAATTTATATCATAAATATTCAAATATCGTTTTTTATTATTCCTATTCATTTATTAAAGAAAAATCAAAATAATACAAATAATATAAATTCAATCTCCTTTGGTAAAATTTTCATTATTTTGCAAATTTAAATTTTGCACTTTGATTTCCTTTTCCTTTTCCTTTATCTTTTCCTTTTTCTTTTTTTTCTAAATCTATTGTGCTTCGACCCAAGTTGTCACGTCCCGATTTTCGCTAAATCGATAATCGTCCCCCGGGCGTGATGTCGTGCAGGCGTAAGACGCGCGAGCACAAGGCCTAGGCATAATGATATACTTTAGAACATATACAACAGAGTACGCAAACAAGATATCACACATTGAGATTTAGAAAAGTTCTATTTATTGATAATGAACATCGGGTTACTCTTGACCCAAAAGTAATAAGGATGCCGCACAGGCTTACAACTTGGACGCAAAATGAGATAGTCGTTCCATACATTACATCATTTACTAAAACTTTAAAATATAATAGACACCTGCAGACGAAGCTATCGCCTTCACTCGGAGCTGCATAAACGGGGTGCACGAGCTCCATATATTTTTTACAAGTTCCAAAAGGCACGAACGGGGTACGTCGAGTACTGGACTGGTTGGGGGAAAGAAAGCTTTAGCTCCTCGCTGCGTCGCCTGGGCTCGGGGAACCTGCTGCAACGAGGGTCAGTACTTTGAAAAGTACCGGTGAGGGCGAGCTAACCCAACTAACCAAATCGACACAATATTCAGGTGAGGCAAACATATTATTAATGTGGACTTTCTATCTTGCCTTAGTTCGAGTTACAGCAAGCAATGCATATATATTTATATATGACTTTAATAACTGAGCCACCGTTCGGTGGCTTTTTACCTGCGACGTTACGCCCTCCTGCACAAGACTTATAATGTTCTTCCCGGTCAAGAAGACATCATTAACTTGGACAAATAATGCAGTAATATGTTGGGTCATGGCACACATTGCTACCGTGGATAATAGCTACAGTAAGACGGTGATCCTTGCAGCGCAGGTAGCAAGCCCCGCTACAAGGCCCCGCATTACCCGTGCTAGACTTGCTAGTGTAGCTATCCGAGTTATGCCCGGAACGAATCGGTCTCAGTGTCCCGGGAACCGTTCGCAGGAACCAAACCTTGTGCACAAGTTGTCCAACCAAACAACTTTTTAATACTAAGTTAATAAATGAAGCATTCCAAGCCATCAGAATATACATATCTACTTTAGCACAGTGCAAATAGCATAGTCTACCTGCTCAAGTGATCACATTTTAATTATTTGCACTACACATTTGTACAATTATAAATGATAAGTTCTAGCTATAACTGAAACATGAATACATATAAATGCATAATGGACATGCACGCATACAATGTGATCGTATGAAAATTTGTATAAAAAGTATCAGTATCCCAAGTTACTTCTTGTTATCATGACTCATTTATTATTACTCCTATGGTATCGTTGATCGGAACGTACAAACGAGTCAAATTGTTAAGAATGAAGACTTGGAAGAAGGGAGCTAATCGAAGTAAGGCCACTCACAAGTTGGTGAATTGGGAGAGAGGGAAAGGAGATCTTCAAGACTCCGCTTCTGTGTCGCTTACACGATCACTTACACGCACCAACAGATGATCAATATCTCCTGCTTCGGTCTCCAAGGGTTCGATACGAAATACGAAATCCAAAGAACGAAGACAATAAAATTCATCGAAACCGTTGAAGAAAATGTAAGTCATAAAACCAACAAGAAAGCAACCAAGCAGCATAAAAAACGGAAAAAAACCAGCGCAACAGGAAGGCCCCTCTCGACTCTGCCGTCGAGTCCTTCCTTGAGGCATGAACCGTTGAATATGGGACTTGATTCTGAAGAAACCAATCCATAAAGAGGAAAAGATCTTGATTCAATCTGTTCCGATCGAACGATACCAAATATTTCTTAGTCGCGCTCCCTGAAAAGGGGGTACGGGGCACTACATCTTAACCAAATAACAAAAAGTTTCGTCCTCGAAACTTAGGACTAGAACCTAACCCTAAGAAATAATGAGGGAAAATTTTCCTTCATGTCTGATTCGAGTTCCCAGGTCGATTCCTCGACTGAGTGGTTCCGCCAAATAACGCGCACAAGCAAGACTGTCGGATTCTGAAACTGCTTCTCTTTTCGATTTAAGATCTGAACGGGCTCCTCAGTGTATGACAAGTCTGCCTGCAAATCTAGCTAACCAAGATCTACCACGTGGTTCGGGTCATGCACGTACTTCCTAAGCTGTGACACATGGAAGATATTATGCACGTCTGACAGGCTCGGTGGTAGTGCAATTTGATAGGCAACTGAAATGACTCTTTTGAGGACTTCGAACGGACCAACGAATCTCGGATTTAACTTTCTTTTTATTCTGAATCTCGTAACTCCTCGCGTGGGCGAGACCTTCAAAAATACATGGTCTCCTTCATGGAACTCAAGGGGTCGAAGATGAATGTCGGCATAGCTCTTCTGTCGGCTTTGTGCTACCTTTAATCGCTCTCGGATCAACCAAACCTTCTGGACTGCCCAACTTCATCCTAGCAGATCGGTGACCTATACTTCTGCCCATATAGAGCCTCGTACGGAGCCATCTGGATACTGGACTGATAATTGTTGTTATATGCAAATTCGGCCAACGGTTGGTGGACGTCCCAACTTGACTTTGAGTCAATTGCACGGAGACGCAGTATGTCTTCAAGTACCTGATTCAACCGCTTTGTTTGGCCATCATTTTGAGGATGGTAGGCTGAGCTGAACTTTAATTTGGTACCCAACGCTAACTGAAGGCTTTCCCAAAAATGTGATAGGAATCGTCCGTCCCGATCAGACACTATAGAAACTGGTACTCCGTGCAGCGGAACTATTTCATTAAGGTAGGTCTGGGCGAGGCAATCGATGCTCCAATTAACTTTAATGGCAATGAAATACGCTGACTTGGTTAACCAGTCAACGATGACCCAGACGGCGTCGTTCCTCCATTGCGTCCTTGGTAAGCCAACAATGAAGTCCTTGCATATGTGCTCCCATTTCCATTCCGGGATAGCAAAATTCTGTATCTCTCCGCCCGGTGTCTGATGTTCTGCTTTCACCCTTTGACAGGTTATGCATTGCGATACGAAGAGCGCCACATCCTTCTTCATACCGTGCCACCAGAAAATAGTGTGAAGGTCTCTATACATTTTTTTGCTCCCAGGATGGACCGTATAGGCTGCATAGTGAGCTTCCACAAGGATCTTCTTTCTGAGTTCTGTATCGTTGGGGATTTATAGCCTTCCCTTAACTCGCAACACTCTATTCTCATCTACTGGAAAGTCCTTCGCCTTCTCTGCCAGAATCTGCTCGCGCATTTTTCTTAGGAACGGGTCATCCCTCTGAGTAGATGTGACCCTCTCTAACAGGTTGGGTACGAATCGTATCTTAGCACCTCGCGCACCACGATATCGAATTCGGAGTTTAACGTCCATTTGCTCTAAGTCCCTTTGTAACCTGCGATCAACGGACAGGGATCCCGCAAACACTCGACTCAACGCATCCGCTACAACATTTTCTTTGCCAGGTGTGTAGTCAATCGTCAAGTCATAGTCCTTTATTAATTCTAGCTAACGCCGATGTTGTAGGTTAAGGTCCGTTTGGGTGAATAGGTACTTCAAACTTTTGTGATCAGTATAAATTTGGCAAGCTACTCCATAGAGGTAGTGTCGCCACAATTTTAGCCCGAACACAATTATCGCTAGCTCTAGGTCATACGTAGGATAATTTTTCTCGTGCTTTTTCAGTTGCCTGGATGCGTAGGCTATCACCCTATCCTGCTACATAATTACACACCCAAAGCCCTACCCAGACGCGTCGCTGGATATTTGGAATCCCGAGGTCTCGTCCGGTAGTGCAAGTAACGGTGCAGAGGTGAGGCGATGCTTTAACTCTTTAAACGAGAATTCACAGTCGGTGGACCACTCAAATGTAACTCCCTTCTGTGTGAGGCAAGTCAGAGGTGATGCTAATTTAGAAAACTCCTTTATAAAATGGCGGTAGTAGCCCGCTAGCCCGAGGAAGCTTCTAATCTCACTGACGGATGCAGACCGCTTCCACTCGACGATGGCTTCAATTTTCTGTGGATCGACTGAAATGTCTCCCGCAGAAATGATGTGCCTGAGGAAAGATACACTGCTCATCCAGAATTCACACTTACTCAGTTTTGCATATAGCTAGTTGTCCCGAAGAGTCTATAGCACGGTCCGTAAGTGCTTTGCATGTTCCTTCCTATTCTTCGAGTACACCAAGATATCATCAACGAACACTACTTTAAACTTATCGAGATATGGACGAAACACACGATTCATTAAGTCCATAAAGGTGGCAGGGGCATTGGTTAATCCGAATGGAATTACCAAAAACTCATAGTGGCCGTAGCGAGTGCGAAAGGCTAATTTTGGTACGTCGTCCGGTTTGATCTTGAGCTGATGGTAACCTGAGCGAAGATTAATTTTCAAGAATACCGTCGCACCTTGTAGTTGATCAAAGAGATCATCGATCCTGGGAAGGGGGTACTTGTTTCAAACAGTAGCCTTATTTAATTTATGATAGTCGATGCAGAGCCGCAACGAGCCATCCTTTTTCTTTACAAACAATACAGGCGTACCCCACGGAGACACGCTAGGACGGATATACCTACGATCGATCAATTCTTGTAGTTGGACCTTCAGCTCCTTCAGTTCAGTAGGGGCCTTTCGATAGGGAGCTTTGGAAATCGGTCGTGTATCTGAAAATGTGTCTATAGTGAACTCTATCTCTCGGTCGGGCAGAATGTCGGGCAACTCATCTGGAAACACATCAGAAAATTCTGCCACAACGAAAATGGACTCAACATTTGTACAATCTTGCTGAGTGTCTCGAACAGACGCCAAGTACCCTTCACAGCCGGAATGTATCATCCGTCGAGCAGATAATGCAGAAATTACCATATGGGCATTCGACGCTCTCGATAATGGACTGCACATATAGCAAAATTCGATCTCACCTGGTAGACAAAACACGACTCTTTTTTTTGCACAATCAATGGTCGTCGAGCAAGCGTTGAGCCAATCCATCCCCAGAATAAGATCGTAGTCCCTGATGTCTAGAACTAACGCATCAAATAACAATTTCCTTCCTCCGATACAAATACAGCCGTCGCGACAAACTAAGTCAGCAAGCAAGTCCATGCCTGACGGGGTACTGACGCTAAGCCTTAGGCCTAACGGTGTCTGAATAAATTCGTGCTCCTTAGCAAAGTTTGCCGATACAAAACTATGTATGGAACCAGAATCAAACAGTAATCGTGCAGGAACATCATTGAATAGCAAGATACCTGTCACTACGGTGTCCGAGGCGAGTGCCTCATCCCTCGTTAATGCATAAACCCAGCCCCTAGTGTTCGGACGACGCTCTTGTTGTTGCGTAGGCCGATTTTCTTAGGGTCCCTGAATAGAATTTTGCTGATCTACACGGCACGGAGGGACCCGGTTTGGGTGATCAGGACAGTCACAAGCATAATGGCCCAGCCGACCACAATTGAAGCATCCCTGATTTCGATATTCACTAGCCTAGTGTCATGTATGGTTGCATTTGACACAACAAAGCCCATAATTTCCTCCCGTATGATTGCCCTGATTACTGCTATTATTTGGACACTTATTAGCATTGTTTTCTCTTGTATTACTAGGGCGCTTGTGATGAGAATGCTGCACAGTGCCGACAGTAGTAGAAGGATATTGCGGTTCTAGGATGAGGTCATGGTTAAGGACTTCCCTCATCGTCTCGTAATGTGGAGCAACTATGTACGTATGAATGGAAGGTCACAGGCCACCTTTAAATCTTCTGGCTCAGCTTGCTGCATTGGGAAGATAAGAACTAGCAAACTTGGCTAAACAGTTGAATTCTGCGACATACTGCTTCACTGACATGCTTTCTTGTTGCAGACGCACAAAATTGTTCTCCTTTTGACGACGAATAGGCGAGGGAATAAAATCCTATTCGAATGCGCTACGAACGGTGGCCCACGGGATCGTTTCACCATCACCGTCTATGGAGAGAGATCTACGGTGCATATTCCACCAATCATGCACGTTCATACAAAGCTGGAGCTGGAAATAGGCGACTTGCTTATCATCAGGTACTTCTAGAAGTTTAAAGTGATCCTCAAGCTCGTCCAACCAATCTAGAGACACAACGGGGTCCTCGGTCCCTCGGAAGGACATGTTATAAACCTTTTTGAAGTCGACAAAGTCGAAGGTAGTCACATCCTTCTTCTTTAGGGTTCGGGGTATTTTGACTTCATAAATGGGTTGCTCCACTGGTGCCGCTACTGTCGTTGCGGAATGGTTGGAGGCTAAGGTCTGAAAAATTTATTGTAGGACATCCACCTGCTTCTGTTGGACCTCAAATCGGGCTTCTAGACTTTTCTTAAACTTGTCCTGTCGAGCCTCATCCCTTCTTTGTTGCGCCTCTAGCATTTGCATCATTCGTTCAATCGAATCGACGGGGAGCGTAGGTCGATAGCTCTCGGAGCTTGCCGAAGTGCCTGAAGTGCTTGCTTCAACTTGCCCGGTTCTATGTGTTTGAGCCATTCCTTCAAAAACAAAAAACTTACATCAGTCTCATAGAGTATTACGGACTCACTGTATGGAACGTATCTCATTTTGTCCAAACGATTTCAAGAGTTTAACTGAAAAGGACAGGGTCGTCTTATGAAAACTTTTCTAACACGAGACCAAAGGATCTGAAGCTATGCTCTGATACCAATATGTCACGCTCCGATTTTTGCTAAATCGATAATCATCCCCCGGACATGATATCATACATGTCACTACCCGATTCTAGAAAATAGGATTTTTTTATTTTTATTTGATAAATTGTGTATTATATTTAATTAGTTATATTTATATTTATTTAGTGCTTATATTATTTTTTAATGATTGTTTTAGGGTTTTGGCTAGCCTGGACCCATGTCAGACCCTAGTGGACCCATGTCCGACCCAACCCACACCCTTATGAGAATTATTTTGGGGCTTAGAAATATTTATTATATTTTTAGTGGGTTAGTGGGAGAGATTTGGAGTTAATTTGAGCGCATTTGGAACCCGAAACCCAAAACCGAGTTACGGGAGGGCATTTTGGTCATTTGGACTTAGTGGAACCCTTTTTAACTTCATGGCCGGCCCCCTACCTACCCATTCCCGTGTTAAACCAGCAGCCCCCCTTGTATACTTCTTCTTCTTCATTCTTCTTCTTCTCCACTTCTTCTTTCTTCTTCTTTCTTCTCCAAAGTAAGTTCTTCTTCACTTTTCTTCCTTCTTTCTTCCATTACTTCTCCTTATGCTAGCCCTAACCTTGCATTTTCCCTAACCTAGGTGTGAGGAGCTTAGATCTAGTGTGGAAGCTAGATTTGGTGGCTTGGAGCTTGAGGGAGGTGATTTCTAGGGGTTGTGAGACTTTGGCCTTGGGATTCCAACTCCCAAGAGGTAAACCCTAACTTTCCCCTTCCTAATTATTTTTGTGTAGTGTAATTAGTGTTGTAGAACCTTCATAGACCCTAAGCCTACCCGTGGGAGGAAGTTGGAACTAGTTTGTGTGTTTGTTAGTGTGTTTGTTAGTGTGTTAGTGTGAGTGTTAGAGAGTAGATATAAGTGTATATATCTATCTATCTAGTTATATATATATATAGTTATATATATGTATATATATATATATAAGGTGATATATATATAAGTATATAGGCGTGTGTGTGTATGTGTTTGTGATGGAGGGGGGAGGCAGCCACTGCAGCAAGGGCAGCAGCTGCTGCTGCCTACAGCAGCAGCACAGCAGCAGCAAAGCAGCAGCAGCAGCCAAGAGCAATAGCAGCAGCAATGCGAAGCACAACAGCAACAGTAGCAGTACATGCAGCAGCAGCAGCAGCAACAAGCTCCAGCATGCGTAGCGAGGGCTAGTGAGGGAGTGTCACGCCCCAGTCCCAAAATGACGAGGGACTGAGCACGTGAGCAATGGCCAGCAGCACGCACCGATGGACAACCCAATTTATTGGATCCATCAGGGCATGCTTAAGCTGTAGTCTAGCAGTACTAAGTACAAGTCTCAGGTATTACTAATCTCATCCTCAGAATAAACACAGATTAATTGCCCGAAATAATGTAATGGGAATAAATAAGCAATATCAAATAAGTGTCTCGGGAAACAAATCCGAGAATTATTCTGTTACATTTTAAGGAAAAGACAGGAAATAAAATGCTAAAATGAAAATACTGTGAATATGAAACCGGTGCTCAGGAGAAGTCTTCTGCAACTATCTCGTCCTCGGTTCCGGGTTCTGCTCCAAGGAGTGCTCCTGTACCGTACACCTCGGGGTAGTTCTCCTCGGTTATACCTGGGGACATAGTCCATTCCAGGTCCTCAGGGGACATAACAAGGTACAAAAAATACAAGCCAAAACATATGCAGTGCAGCAATAAAATAAACAGCAGGGTAAATATGTAAACCAGCTAGTGATATGCAAGTGAGAGTTTTAGTCATACTCAGGCTGAGACTACTACAGGATCAGTGTCGAAGAAACCATAGCAGTATTTTCTCGAAGAGCCAGAACTTGTGCCAAAGCTCTGTATCAGAGACTAGGACACCTCCAGATAACATTATTTACATTATAATCAGCCTTGATATGGTAATACTCTCCCCACCCCATGAAATCTCACGTCACAGTTCCAGAAATATCAGGTACAAGTCACACAAGATTGAACTAATACAATGAGTCAGGATAGAATCGAAGCATGTAAACTGTAATGACATGAAAAATGTAGCCTATATGGAATCACCAGGTATATCTCAGGCAATTCCGTCACATGAAGAGTGTCAGGTGTCCTGGGTTGAGCAGTTAAGCAAGTTACTTATGAAACTACAAGCAATCAAGTAAAATACTTTAACCAAAATTATCTGAGAATTTGGCAAGCTTTACTTGCCCACTGATATATAACTAAGTCCAGGAAATAGGTAGCAAAGCTGTAAGTTTTGGCAAGGTACACTTGCCTGTGGTTTCGGCTATGTTTGCAGTTCTGACTTCGGCGGAAAATGCAGGCGGTACTCCGGTTGCTGAAACAAACATCACCATCAGATCCAGAAAATATCAATCAGCTAAAAACGCCTGTCCTTGGGTCTAATTTGGAGACAAGGGCAGAAACGACAGTTTCGGATCAAAACGGGATCCACATATGGGCCCGCTTTGCACCGAAAAATACGTCAGGGTCAAAGGTCTCCAAATTCACCAAACTTAGTGTCAACAGGTCAGGAACGATGATACGAACCCAACAGAACTTCCAGAATTGGATTCCGATGAGCCGAACACAAAATTGCCCGTCGAGCGGGGCCTGTGGGGCCCACGACACGCGATTTCGATAACGTTCTTAGAATCGAACCAAACTTGGGTCACAGGACCAGCGTATTGCTACGAGTCCGATGGCGCAAGTTTCGTCTCGATCCAACGTGTGTACATAAAGTTAGGTCGAATTGCAGAAAGGTCGGATACGTGGCGATGTCCGCGGATACGCGTTGATCCCGGGGTGCACGTACACCCGAATCAGCTTCCGCGAAATCCCACACGTCCGTATCGACGAGGCGCACGTATCTGTGAAGACCAAGTCGTCCCGTTTGGCGGGACGTACTCGATTCCGGGGTGAAACAGGGTCTGGTTTTTCCTGTTTTTGGATCGCGGTGTGCGATCACCACAGGACGCGATGCCCCGAACAGTTTGTCCGGGCACCGAGAGGGTCATACAGGCTTCGCAACGTAATTCACAGAATCAAAATTGGAGGTACAGGGTGCAAGATACGAGTACCTGAACGAGGCCCTTCGAAACTAGGGTTTTACGTGTCCGACTCGTGTCCTGGACACGTGTCCACTGCTAGGGCTAGGGTTTGGGGACTGTCGAAATTATGGTCGGCCGGTGGCGGGTTGGGCGGCGTGGCCGGAGGGAGCCGTCGATCGAGCGGGGATGCGGGCGGAGCTAGGGGCGCTGGAGGGGAGATCCGGCACCGGCGGTTGGGAGCAGAGGGAGGGACAGCGGGGTCGTCGGGCTCGAGCTCTGCGGCCGGGCAGGGGGTGGAGCTGGGAAGGAGGAGGTCGCGGAGGGGGCTGCTCGAGGCGGAGGGGTGCTGGGCAGGGCTGACGTCGCGCCGGAGCTCGGGGGTCGTCGGACTCGGGGGTGGCCGGAGCGGCTAGGTTAGGGTGAGGGGAGGTTGAAGGAGGCGGGGAAGGGAGAGGGGTATTTATAGGGTGGCCATGGCTGGGGCTGGCCGGGGAAGTGGCGGGGAAGGCGAAGAAGACGTGGGGGTGAGGCCGGGTGCGGGCGGCGACGTGGCCGGAGTCACCGCCGGGATTCTTGGCACGCAGCGCGTGGGGGAAAGGGGATGGGGGTCCGGGTTCGGGTTCGGGTTCGCGGGTTGGGCGGACCCGCCCGACCCGCTTCGGAGCTGGGCTGCTGGGCTGGGCTTCGGCCCACTGGGCCGGGCCGGAGAAAAGAAAAGAAAAATAAATAATAATAATAATAGTAATAGTAATTAATTAATAAAAATAAATAAATAAATAAATTTAGGTGTTTTAAAAATAGGTCCGGGGCCCAATAAATTCCAGAAAAATTGCCCTAAGTCCAGTTTTTCATTTTACATCCAAAAATACTATTTTCATAATATTTTAATATTGTTTATTATCATTTAAAAATCATTGAATAATTAAAATCCTGTTTTTTAAATTACAGAAAATCCCAGAAAATTCCAGAAAATTGTGTAAAATCCAGTTTTTTAAAATTTTGAAAAATCAGGGGTTTTACAATCTACCCCCCTTAAGAGGATTGTGTCCTCGCAATCAAAGAATAACCGGTCAACAGAGATGACGCGGTCGCAAACATCGTTTGAAAACACATCACAAGATACTTAGGGAAGTACCGTTTCCCTAAAAATTAAAAGTTTACACTTTTCAGGAAAATCTAGTTAAAACTATAACTTTTATGAAAACCAGGTTGTTATTACAAGTTACAATTTACTAGGTTGGGGCTGAGGTCACGAACCAATAGGCACGAACTAAACAACACTAAAAACGGATAACTACGAATCACTTACTCACATCGGCTTCCTGTACAGTCATCGCGTAAGCTTGCTCTCGTCCTTGAGGTAGATTCCTCTGCTGCTGCTGAGCTTGCTGGTAGGGTGCTGCTCGAGGTGCTGGTGGAGTTTGCTTGTTCGCCCTTGGTGCTCCTTCTCTTCGCTCAGGGCAGTCTCTTACTGCATGCTGCCTGGATCCGCAGCCTAAGCAGAGTCCGAGTTTACGTCTACATTCCTTCTCGACATGTCCTATCTTGCCGCAGTGGTAACAGTTAGGAAGGTAGAAGGCTTTTGGTGCTGCTGTTGGCGAGCTTATTTGTTGACGCTTTGCAGACTCCTCTGATGCTGCTCTGGTTGGTGCGGATGTGGAGGGCCGCTTCAGTTTGGTCTCTCTCTTGGTGACGCGCTCTATGCGTCGAGCCGCAGCAAGAACGTCCGAGTATGATGTTGGTGCGACGGACCCAATTAGTTTCTGCAGCTCAATGTTCAGTCCGTCGAAGAATTTTTCGGCCTTCTCTTCCTCAGTCGGGATCAGGGTGGGGGCGAAGTGGCTCAGACGAATAAATTCTGCGTTGTACTCTTCCACCGTCATGGAGTCCTGAGTGAGGCGATTGAACTTGTCCCGCAGTTCTGATCGAGCGATGGCAGGTATGTACATCTCCTGGAAGAGTCTGGAGAACTCCTCCCAAGTGACTCGGTCTGGTCCGAGTCGCGTCTCCTCGGATAGCCACCAGTGATGGGCATTGTCCGTCAACTGCATTCTGACGGCTGTCATCCAGCGTTCTCGTGGAAGCTCGGCTGCTTCAAGTTGATGCCGTATGTTGGTGAGCCACTCATGAACTTCTGTGGGCTCCTCTTTTCCAGAAAAAGTGCGGGGCTTCAGTTGGCGGAAGTCAGTGATTGAGCCTGTAGTTGGCCGTCGAGCTGGTAGGTTGGCCTGCCCCAGTGCAGTTACGATGCTGTCCCTTAAGAAGTTAGCTTCGCGACGCTGAGCCTCGTGTTGAACTTGCTGCTGAGCTTGCATCATGGCGTAGATCATTTAAAATATTTGCTGCCCGTCGATTGGCTGTCCTGGTGGGAACACGGGCATTGGTGGGACGAACTGCGGTGGAGGTGGGATGTCATCGCGCCGGAATCGGGAGGTAGGTTGACCTGCCGGATGGCTCTGTTGAGTTGTGGGGATTCCTCCGACTGGTGTCACTTCGTCGTCGTAGGTGACACCTGTAGCTTGTGGTGTTCTGGCGGGAGTCTCGTTGCACTCTTGTGGGTCCATTTCCCTGTATCCAAAATAACCAATAAGAGGCGCACAGGAATCAAGGCAAGATGCAAGTTCAAGTTAGTTCGAATACGATACAGATATCAAAATCGATTCAAGCAAGTGGATGAGATCCTAAAATTTATCCTATTTTATTGCAGGCCTGTTCGGTCCCTAAGTTGAAATCGAACAATTTAGTCGTTGACCTGCATGGGCCACCACAAAAACCATGTCACGCCCCAGTCCCAAAATGACGAGGGACTGAGCACGTGAGCAATGGCCAGCAGCACGCACCGATGGACAACCCAATTTATTGGATCCATCAGGGCATGCTTAAGCTGTAGTCTAGTAGTACTAAGTACAAGTCTCAGGTATTACTAATCTCATCCACAGAATAAACACAGATTAATTGCCAGAAATAATGCAATGGGAATAAATAAGCAATATCAAATAAGTGTCTCGGAAAACAAATCCGAGAATTATTCTGTTACATTTTAAGGAAAAGACAGGAAATAAAATGCTGAAATGAAAATACTGTGAATATGAAGCCGGTGCTCAGGGGAAGTCTTCTGCAACTATCTCGTCCTCGGTTCCGGGTTATGCTCCAAGGAGTGCTCCTGTACCGTACACCTCGGGGTAGTTCTCCTCGGTTATACCTGGGGACATAGTCCATTCCAGGTCCTCAGGGGACATAACAAGGTACAAAAAATACAAGCCAAAACATATGCAGTGCAGCAATAAAATAAACAGCAGGGTAAATATGTAAACCAGCTAGTGATATGCAAGTGAGAGTTTTAGTCATACTCAGGCTGAGACTACTACAGGATCAGTGTCGAAGAAACCATAGCAGTATTTTCTCGAAGAGCCAGAACTTGTGCCAAAGCTCTGTATCAGAGACTAGGACACCTCCAGATAACATTATTTACATTATAATCAGCCTTGATATGGTAATACTCTCCCCACCCCATGAAATCTCACGTCACAGTTCCAGAAATATCAGGTATAAGTCACGTAAGATTGAACTAATGCAATGAGTCAGGATAGAATCGAAGCATGTAAACTGTAATGACATGAAAAATGTAGCCTATATGGAATCACCAGGTATATCTCAGGCAATTCTGTCACATGAAGAGTGTCAGGTGTCCTGGGTTGAGCAGTTAAGCAAGTTACTTATGAAACTACAAGCAATCAAGTAAAATACTTTAACCAGAATTATCTGAGAATTTGGCAAGCTTTACTTGCCCACTGATATATAACTAAGTCCAGGAAATAGGTAGCAAAGCTGCAAGTTTTGGCAAGGTACACTTGCCTGTGGTTCCGGCTATGTTTGTAGTTCTGACTTCGGCGGAAAATGCAGGCGGTACTCCGGTTGCTAAAACAAACATCACCATCAGATCCAGAAAATATCAATCAGCTAAAAACGCCTGTCCTTGGGTCCAATTTGGAGACAAGGGCAAAAATGGCAGTTTCGGATCAAAACGGGGTCCACATGTGGGCCCGCTTTGCACCGAAAAACGTATCAGGGTCAAAGGTCTCAAAATTCACCAAACTTAGTGTCAACAGGTAAGGAACGATGATACGAACCCAACGGAACTTCCAGAATTGGATTCCGATGAGCCGAACACAAAATCGCCCGTCAAGCGGGGCCTGTGGGGCCCACGACACGCGATTTCGACAACGTTCTCAGAATCAAACCAAACTTGGGTCACAGGACCAGTGTATTGCTACGAGTCCGATGGCGCAAGTTTCGTCTCGATCCGACATGTGTACACAAAGTTAGATCAAATTGCAGAAAGGTCGGATACGGCGCGATATCCGCGGATACGCGTTGATCCCGGGGTGCACGCACACCCGAATCAGCTTCCGCGAAATCCCACACGTCCGTATCGACGAGGCGCACGTATCTGTGAAGATCGTGCGGGACCAAGTCATCCCGTTTGGCGGGGCATACTCGGTTCCGGGGTAAAACAGGGTCTGGTTTTTCCTGTTTTAGGATCGCGGTGTGCGATCACCACAGGACGCGATGCCCCGAACAGTTTGTCCGAGCACCGAGAGGGTCATACAGGCTTCGCAACACAATTCACAGAATTGAAATCGGAGGTACAGGGTGCAAGATACGAGTACCTGAATGAGGCCCTTCGAAACTAGGGTTTTCCGTGTCCGACTCGTGTCCTGGACACGTGTCCACTGCTAGGGCTAGGGTTTGGGGACTGTCGAAATTGTGGTCGGCCGGTGGCGGGTTGGGCGGCGTGGCCGGAGGGAGCCGTCGATCGAGCGGGGATGCGGGCGGAGCTAGGGGCGCTGGAGGGGAGATCCGGCACCGGCGGTTGGGAGCAGAGGGAGGGACAGCGGGGTCGTCGGGCTCGAGCTCGGCGGCCGGGCAGGGGGTGGAGCTGGGAAGGAGGAGGTCGCGGAGGGGGCTGCTCGAGGCGGAGGGGTGCTGGGCAGGGCTGACGTTGCGCCGGAGCTCGGGGGTCGTCGGACTCGGGGGTGGCCGGAGCGGCTAGGTTAGGGTGAGGGGAGGTTGAAGGAGGCGGGGAAGGGAGAGGGGTATTTATAGGGTGGCCATGGCGGGGGCTGGCCGGGGAAGTGGCGGGGAAGGCGGAGAAGACGTGGGGGTGAGGCCGGGTGCGGGCGGCGACGTGGCCGGAGTCACCGCCGGGATTCTCGGCACGCAGCGCGTGGGGGAAAGGGGATGGGGGTCCGGGTCGGGTTCGGGTTCGCGGGTTGGGCGGACCCGCCCGACCCGCTTCGGAGCTGGGCTGCTGGGCTGGGCTTCGGCCCACTGGGCCGGGCCAGAGAAAAGAAAAGAAAAATAAATAATAATAATAATAGTAATAGTAATTAATTAATAAAAATAAATAAATAAATAAATAAATTTAGGTGTTTTAAAAATAGGTCCGGGGCCCAATAAATTCCAGAAAAATTGCCCTAAGTCCAGTTTTTCATTTTACATCCAAAAATACTATTTTCATAATATTTTAATATTGTTTATTATCATTTAAAAATCATTGAATAATTAAAACCCTATTTTTTTAAATTACAGAAAATCCCAGAAAATTCCAGAAAATTGTGTAAAATCCAGTTTTTTAAAATTTTGAAAAATCAGGGGTTTTACAGGGAGATTGATATATATATATATGTTGATAGATAGATAGGTATATCAATAGATGGATAAATAGATAGTATGTTAGATAGTTACTTAGATAGATATATAGGTAAGATAGATAATTAGATATATAGATAAGTAGATGCATAGATAGATACCTATATCTATGGATAGATAGATAGGTAGATGGTTAGTAGATACCTATGTCTATATGCATAGATATATATATATATATATATATATATATATATATATATATATATATATATATATATATATATATATATATATATATATATATATATATATATACCTAGAGCTAGATATATATTATAGTTAGTAATATATTTATGTATAGGTAAAGGGTATATATGCATATATGTGTGGATATTTATATATATAGGTAAATACATACTTAGATATATAAATATATGGTATATATATATATTAACTAGCCTAGATTAATAACTAAGTGTATAATTGTTAGCTAGATAGCTAGTTAGAGGGGTTTGAGAGCGGTATCTCAATACCTTGAGATACCGAGGTATCTCAATACCTTGAGATATCCAAGGTATTGAGTTTTGAGCGGGGTATTTGAGCATTAGCCTAGAAAATATTTTGGAATGATATTTATATGTTTATGTATATATATTTACGCGTGCTAGCATAGGTTTAAGCGAGTTTAGGCGGAGTGCGTGGCCTAGGGCGAGGTATCGGATACCGAGGGTATCCCGGTATCTCGATTAGGCGAGTTTGTGAGTTTAGTAGCTTAATGAGCTCGGTTTGACCTAGAATTTCAAGGGCACCCTAGTTTAACCTAGCTTTGACCATAATTGTCCTCGTTGACCGTAAAAGTCAATATTTGACCTAGTTTTGACCTAGAGTTAACTTTTTGGATTCTAGAGTTGACTTTTTGACCCGAATTTTACCGGTTTGACCCGTTCGACCTAGAATAGCCCTAGAAGCCTGTTTTTAATTATTTTATATCAGTTTAAATGCTTAGAACCCTATTTAATTCTGCTTTTCGCATTAGGTCCTTGCGACACCGGTCCGGTTCTCGATCCTCATCAGTTGCTCAGGACATCAGATGAGTACCTACCTCTGATAGTTTCTATTTCATGATAGCGTTTATATCACCTGTTCTAGAACTATAATACTTGATTCTGACACATTGTTACACGAGCTGGTACTAGTGGATCCCGTCATGAGATGCTATCCCCCTTACCGTGTTCAGCGGGTACTCTATCACGTGTATTTCATCATGTGCTTCGGATATTGATTCTCATGTGCTATCATGTGCTTCTTGTGCTCTCGCCTTCGTGTACGCGAGCTATTATCATGTATGTAGCGTGTTGTGGTTGGATCTAATGGTATTAGTGGGGGAGGGGAGTAGGAGTTGGTTATGTGATCAAAGCCAAACAGTATTCATGTGTATGTCGGTTATGCAACTCACGCAAAACGGAGTTATCGTAGTGTTTTTTATGTGCAACCTAAGCCGATCACATAACAAACTTGTGCTCAAGGCACTTAGCTAGTATTCATATTTCTCACCTGCAGTTACTTTTCCACAACTTGTATTGTTCTCCAGTTTACTTGCAGCTACTTATTGTGCTCCAGCATATATTTATTTTCTGTGCATCTTGTATACTTTTCTATTGCTCGTCATATACACCTTACCATGTATTTGGAGTTGCTTTCAGAGTTATGTACTTCGCTCCAGTCCTGACTGGGCATATTTTTTCCAGAGGATCCTGGGGACTATTGCCCGACGTTCTACGGGCCGGGTGTTGACGACTGTTGTGACCCCGTGACCGAGGAGGAGTGCGCGAGGAGACGCCGTTAGAACCCTATTTAGCTAGGTGGATTTCCTGGGTTGGTCCCAGTATTTTATTTTGGATGATTGTACTTATTCTTTTGATGCTGTGTGCTATTATGGCCTTGGACTGTATTATTTTGGATTGTCTTGCTCTCTTGGTTCTGTTTCTTTGTTTATATCTTATCGTGATTTTATTCTTTCCCTAGATTTTGTGATTGAGAGTTCATATATATATTGCGTGGTTGCCCTCCTTTTGGAGAGGATTTTGATATATATATATATATATATTGCGTGGTTGCCCTCCTTTTGGAGAGGTCATGCCAGATTTTTCTGTGAGATATAGATAGATATGGTAGACCTAGAACGGACCTTTACAGCGTTCTACCGCCGATTCTGCGGCGTAGGCTGGACGTACCCACGGCTCATGCCCGATTTTTGGGTGCGGGTCATGACACATTTTTGGTGGTGGCCCATGCAGGTCTAATTTTTAGGTTTACCTGCAATAGGATATAGGATATAGGCTGAGAGGGTGTGTGCTCAATCACAACTAGGACCCTTCCTGCTTTCTTTTGCTATCTTTAATTTTTCCTGAATTTGTTTTCTTTTGCAATATTACTGTCCTTCTTTGATGATATCGTTTCTTGCACCGTATTGACTTCTTTTGATCTGTTCTCCTTGATTCCATTCCAGCACTTGCTTTATTTGATTCCGGTGCTTCCCATAGCTTTGTGTCTGTATCTTTTGCTGTTAGACACCATCTTGTTGCTGAACCTTTAGCTAGACTCTGCAAGATCACGACCGGGGGTGGTATCATCCTAGTCCGTGATGTCTGCAGAGACCGGAGAGTTACCTTGGGAGGCCGGAAGTTAAGTGTGTGCCTACTCGTAATGCCACTTCCGAGCTACGATATTGTACTCGGGATGGATTGGTTGAGTATGCATTGTGCTAGAATAGATTATCGTGGAGGCAGAGTTTTGTTTAGTCCGCCAGGTGAGCCAGAGTTTCAGTTTGCCAGAGGAGCAGCGGAGCAGACCGAAGGAGTCTTCTGCGGAGCCCTGGTGGTAGAGCCGATGTTGCTATATCTACTGATAGAGGAGTACATGGATGTCTTTCCGGAGGAGTTGCCAGGGTTACCTCCGAACAGAGATGTGGAGTTCTCTATAGACTTGGTGCCAGGCGCGGAGCCGATATCCCATCACGTCTATAGAGTCAGCAACAGTGAGCTGATAGAGTTGAAGAAGTAGGTGAATGAGCTTCAGGACAAAGGATTTATCAGATCTAGTTCTTCTCCGTGGGGTGCTCCGGTACTTTTTGTGCCGAAGAAGGATGGGTCGATACGGATGTGTATCGACTACAGGGCTCTGAACAGCCTCACAATTAAGAACAAGTATCCGTTGTCGCATATTGATGATCTTTTTAACCAGTTGAGCGGAGCAAGGGTGTTTTCCAGGATTGATCTGAGGACAGGCTACCACCAGGTGAAGCTCAGGAAGAAGAATATTCCGAAGACAGCTTTTCGGACCAGATATGGACAGTATGAGTTCTTGGTGATGCCGTTTGGGTTGACTAATGCCCCGGCAGTGTTTCATGAATCTGATGAACAAGGTGTTCCATCAGCATCTGGACAGGTTTGTGGTGGTGTTTATAGATGATATCTTGGTGTATTCGAAGACCCCAGAGGAGCACGAGGAGCATCTGAGGATAGTGCCGGAGACTCTCAGGAAGGAGAAGCTTTATGGAAAGCTCTCGAAGTGTGAGTTCTTCCTTGACAAGGTTGAATTTCTTGGTCATGTGGTGACTGGAGAGGGTATCTCGGTGGATCCGAGAAAGATTATGGCAGTTGAGGCATGGAGTGCTTCGAGTTCAGTAGCCGAGGTCAGGAGTTTCTTGGGACTGGCAGGTTACTACAAGAGGTTTGTCCAGGATTTTTCCCGAATTGCAGAGCCGTTGTCCAGGCTGACTCGGAAGGACGTGGAGTTTGTTTGGTCAGAGGAGTGCTAGATCGCCTTTGATGAGCTGAAGAGGAGGTTGACGACAGCTCCAATATTGACGTTGCCATCAGGTTATGGAGGATTCACTATCTATAGTGATGCATCGGGGAAGGGACTGGGTTGTGTGTTGCAGCAGAATGGGAGGGTGATTGCCTATGCTTCCAGGCAATTACGTCCTCATGAGAAGAACTACCCTACCCACAATTTGGAGTTGGCAGCGGTCATCTTTGCTCTGAAGTTATGGAAACACTATTTATACGGAGAGCATGTGGAGATCTTTATAGACCACAAGAGCTTGAAGTATGTGTTTACCCAAAAAGAGCTGAACATGAGGCATAGGAGATGGTTGGAGTTGATGAAAGATTTTGACATATCGTTGCAGTATCATCCAGGGAAGGCGAACGTAGTTGCGGATGCATTGAGCAGGTATCCGGTAGCTATGTGCCTGACTACAGATCGTTATCTTCTGGCAGATCTAGAGAGCTTGGGCATTGAGGTGATAGTGCCTGGAGTTGAGATACAGATATGGGGACTGCAGATTCAGTCAGAGTTGGTAGACCGGATCAGGGCTACACAGTTTGAGGATGAGTCCCTGAGGAGCATCAGGGCGCAGGTTCAGTTGGGATTATCAGATGACTTCACCATTGCTGATGATGGTTCTTTGCGGCACGATTCCAGGTTGTGTGCCGAGTGGGTCGTTGCGCGAGGAGGTTCTCCAGGAGGCGCATCGATCCCAGTACTCTATGCATCCCGGTGCCAATAAGATGTATAGAGATCTGAGACAGCATGTATGGTGGTACGGGATGAAGCGGGAGGTAGTGCGCTTCGTATCTCGATGCTTAGTGTGCCAGCAGGTGAAGGCGGAGAGGCAGAGGCCAGGAGGTTTACTCCAGCCGTTACCCATTTCGGAGTGGAAATGGGAGCATGTGACCATGGATTTAGTTTCTGGACTTCTCCGTTCTCCAGGCGAGAAGGATGCGATTTGGGTCATCGTGGACAGGTTGACCAAATTGGCCCACTTTCTACCATTTAAAGTGGGTACGTCTACAGAGAGGCTAGCAGAGATGTATGTGCACCAGATAGTCAGACTGCATGGAGTTCCAGTGAGCATAGTATCAGATCGGGACAGTCGCTTTACTTCGCATTTCTGGAGGAGTCTGCAGGCTAGCTTGGGCACCCAGCTCAAGTTTAGTAGTGCGTATCACCCGCAGACAGATGGTCAGTCAGAGAGGACCAATCAGACAATTGAGGACATGCTTCGCACTTGTGTTTTGGATTTCAGAGGCTCTTGGGAGGATCACTTGCACTTGGTAGAGTTTGCTTAAAACAACAGCTACCAAGCCAGTATCGAGATGTCACCTTTTGAGGCGTTATATGGATGGAGGTGTCGTACTCCGTTGTCATGGGATGATGTAGGCGAGAGAGCTTTACTTGGCTCGGAGATGGTGGTTGATGCAGCGGAGAAGGTCAAGCTCATTAGAGATAGACTTCGGGTGGCGCAGGACAGGCAGCGGCATTGGGCCGATAGCCACCGGAGACCTTTGGAGTTCGAGGTATAGCTTAGAATCTAGATTTTGTTCTTGTGTTTGCTTGTGATTGCTTGTTTTAGACTAAGTGCTGAGACCTTGTTTGTGCTAGGTTAGAGATCTGGTGTTCCTGAGGATTTCTCCGACGTGGGGCACTTTTCGCTTCGGTGGAGGCGGGAAGCTTAGCCCATTTTTCGTCGGACCCTTCCGTATCCTTGAGAGGGTCGGCGCCATGGCGTATAGGCTTGAGTTGCCACCTACGCTGGAGGGAGTTTATGATGTGTTCCACGTGTCCCAGTTGAGACGGTACGTGGCGGATCCCAGTCACGTATTGGATCACTCGGAGATCGAGGTGGGCCCTACTCTTAGCTATCCAGAGCAGCCGGTGGAGATTCTGGATCGGCGGGAGAAGGTGTTGAGGAACCAGACTATTCCCTTGGTTCGCGTCGCGTGGAGGCATCACTCTCCAGGTGAGTCGACCTGGGAGAGGGAGGATAAAATGCTCGAGCGATACCCCTATCTCTTCGAGCCCTGAGGTATGGTTCTTTTCTTTGCATTCCTGTCCTAGTTTCGTCTTTTAATTTCGAGGACGAAATTATTTTAAGGAGGATAGGCTTGTCACTACCCGATTCTAGAAAATAGAATTTTTTTTATTTTTATTTGGTAAATTGTGTATTGTATTTAATTAATTATATTTATATTTATTTAGTGCTTATATTATTTTTTTAATGATTGTTTTAGGGTTTTGGCTAGCCTGGACCCATGTCAGACCCTAGTGGACCCATGTCCGACCCAACCCACACCCTTGTGAGAATTATTTTGGGGCTTAGAAATATTTATTATATTTTTAGTGGGTTAGTGGGAGAGATTTGGAGTTAGTTTGAGCGCATTTGGAACCCGAAACCCAAAACCGAGTTACGGGAGGGCATTTTGGTCATTTGGACTTAGTGGAACCCTTTTTAACTTCATGGCCGGCCCCCTACCTACCCATTCCCGTGTTAAACCAGCAGCCCCCCTTGTATACTTCTTCTTCTTCATTCTTCTTCTTCTCCACTTCTTCTTTCTTCTTTTTTCCTCTCCAAAGTAAGTTCTTGTTCACTTTTCTTCCATTCCTTCTCCTTATGCTAGCCCTAACCTTGCATTTCTCCTAACCTAGGTGTGAGGAGCTTAGATCTAGTGTGGAAGCTAGATTTGGTGGCTTGGAGCTTGAGGGAGGTGATTTCTAGGGGTTGTGAGACTTTGGCCTTGGGATTCCAACTCCTAATAGGTAAACCCTAACTTTCCCCTTCCTAATTATTTTTGTGTAGTATAATTAGTGTTGTAGAACCTTCCTAGACCCTAAGCCTACCCGTAGGGGGAAGTTGGAACTAGTTTGGTTGAGTTTAGAGACTTTGACATTAGGTTTTGTGTCAAATTCGGGTGGAATCCGAATTTGGCCCAATTTTGGGTGATGCCCTAGGTTAGACGGACCTAGGTAGACGTTGTCGGGTGTCTAGAGGGTGAGTGCGTGTCTCCGTTTGGACACAGGAAGCCGTGTCGCAAAGAAACGGGCATTTCGGGCAAAATTGGGGTTTTTCGTCGTCACCGATTCTAAGTGCGTGCGCGTTTCTGCCACGGGCCTAGAATCGACGCGGGAGCATATTTTCTAGGATCTAGACATCTTTTAGAGCGCGTGGGTAACTTTTGGGCCGATTTCGAGTTCGTTTGGTGTGCGTTTTAGAAGATTTTCTGAACCGCACACCACGTGTTCGTCGAAATGACCGAACGGCCATTTCGACTTGGTTTCCTCATTTTGGGCTTGTGCGCACGTTGGGTTAGTATCGGGGAGTGTGTGCTAGAGTTTTCGAGTTATATTTTATATATTTTAGGGTATTGGTGAGTGTCGGGGTCGTTGGGCGTGAGTGGGGCGTATTGTTTGTGTGTTGTTGTGTGTTGTGTTGTGTTAGTGTATATGTGTCTATATATATATATATATATATATATATATATATATATATATATATATATATATATATATATATATATATATGTATATGTGTGTTTATGTATATATATTTATATATATATGTGTGTATTTATATCTATGTGCTTGTGTGTGTATAAGTCTATGTGTATATATATATATGTATATGTGTAAGTGTGCTTGTGTGTGTATATGTATATATATATATATATTTGTGTATGTGTATGTATATATATCTTAGAGTGTGTGTGTGTATTGGTATGTATATATATATATTTGTATGTGTGCATATATATATTAATATGTGTGTTTATATATATATATATATATATAGCTATGTATATATTTGTGTGTGCATGTGTGTATTAGTGTGTTTGTTAGTGTGTTAGTGTGAGTGTTAGAGAGTAGATATAAGTGTATATATATATCTATCTAGTTATATATGTGTATATATATATATATATATATATAAGGTGATATATTTATAAGTATATAGGCGTGTGTGTGTGTGTTTGTGATGGAGGGGGGAGGCAGCCACTGCAGCAAGGGCAGCAGTAGCTGCTGCCTGCAGCAGCAGCACAGCAGCAGCAGTCAAGAGCAATAGCAACAGCAATGCGAAGCACAGCAGCAGCAGTAGCAGTACATGCAGCAGCAGCAGCAGCAGCAAGCTCCAGCATGCGTAGCAAGGGCTAGTGAGGGAGATTGATATATATATGTTGATAGATAGATAGATATATCAATAGATGGATAAATAGATAGTATGTTAGATAGTTACTTAGATAGATATATAGGTAAGATAGATAATTAGATATATAGATAAGTAGATGCATAGATAGATACCTATATCTATGGATAGATAGATAGGTAGATGGTTTGTAGATACCTATGTCTATATGCATATATATATATATATATATATATATATATATATATATATATATATATATACCTAGAGCAAGATATATATATTATAGTTAGTAATATATTTATGTATAGGTAAAGGGTATATATGCATATGTGTGTGGATATATATATATATATATAGGTAAATACATACTTAGATATATAAATATATGGCAGATATATATATTACCTAGCCTAGATTAATAACTAAGTGTATAATTATTAGCTAGATAGCTAGTTAGAGGAGTTTGAGAGCGGTATCTCAATACCTTGAGATACCGAGGTATCTCAATACCTTGAGATATCCAAGGTATTGAGTTTCGAGCGGGGTATTTGAGCATTAGCCTAGGAAATGTTTTGGAATGGTTTTTATATGTTTATGTATATATATATTTACGCGTGCTAGCCTAGGTTTTAGCAGGTTTAGGCGGGGTGCGTGGCCTAGGGCGAGGTATCGGATACCGAGGGTATCCCGGTATCTCGATTAGTCGAGTTTGTGAGTTTAGTAGCTTAATTAGCTCGGTTTGACCTAGAATTTCAGGGGCACCCTAGTTTGACCTATCTTTGACCATAATTGTTCTCGTTGACCGTAAAAGTCAATGTTTGACCTAGTTTTGACCTAGAGTTGACTTTTTGGACCCTAGAGTTGACTTTTGACCCGAATTTCACCGGTTTGACCCGTTCGACCTAGAATAGCCCTAGAAGTCTGTTTTTAATTATTTTAAATCAGTTTAAATGCTTAGAACCATGTTTAATTCTGTTTTTCGTATTAGGTCCTTGCGACACCGGTCCAGATCTCGATCCTCATCAGTTGCTCAGGACATCAGGCGAGTACATACCTCTGATAGTTTTCATTTCATGATAGTGTTTATATCACCTGTTCTAGAACTGTAATACTTGATTCTGACACATTGTTACATGAGCTGGTACTAGTGGATCCCGTCATGAGATGCTATCCCCCTTATCGTGTTCAGCGGGTACTCTATCACGTGTATTTCATCATGTGCTTCGGGTATTGATTCTCATGTGCTATCATGTACTTCTTGTGCTCTCGCCTTCGTGTGCGCGAGCTATTATCATGTACGTAGCGTGTTGTGGTTGGATTCAATGGTATTAGTGGGGGAGGGGAGTAGGAGTTGGTTATGTGATCAAAGCCAAACAGTATTCATGTGTATGTCGGTTATGCAACTCACGCATAACGGAGTTATCGTAGTGTTTTTCATGTGCAACCTAAGCCGATCACATAACGAACTTGTGCTCAAGGCACTTAGCTAGTATTCATGTTTCTCACCTGCAGTTACTTTTCCACCACTTGTATTGTTCTCCAGTTTACTTGCAGCTACTTATTGTGCTCCAGCATATATTTATTTTCTGTGCATCTTGTATACTTTTCTATTGCTCGTCATATACACCTTACCATGTATTTGGAGTTGCTTTCAGAGTTATGTACTTCGCTCCAGTCCTGACTGGGCATATTTTTTCCAGAGGATCCTGAGGACTATTGCCCGACGTTCTACGGGCCGGGTGTTGACGACTGTTGTGACCCCGTGACCGAGGAGGAGTGCGCCGAGGAGACGCCGTTAGCACCCTAGTTAGCTAGGTGGGTTTCCTGGGTTGGTCCCAGTAGTTTATTTTGGATGATTGTACTTATTCTTTTGATGTTGTGTGCTATTATGGCCTTGGACTGTATTATTTTGGATTTTCTTGCTCTCTTGGTTCTGTTTCTTTGTTTATATCATATCATACTTTTATTCTTTTCCTAGATTTTGTGATTGAGAGTTCATATATATATTGCGTGGTTGCCCTCCTTTTGGAGAGGATTTTGATATATATATATATTGCGTGGTTGCCCTCCTTTTGGAGAGGTCATGTCGGATTTTTCTGTGAGATATAGATAGATATGGTAGACCTAGAACGGACCTTTACAGCATTCTACCGCCGATTCTGCGGCGTAGGCTGGACTTACCCATGGCTCATACCCGATTTTCGGGTGCGGGTCATGACAATACACGCATAAAGCACGCATGCACAAGGCCTAGGCATAATGATATACTTTAGAACACATGCAACAGAGTACGCAAACAAGATATCACACATTGAGATATAGAAAAGTTTTATTTATTGATAATGAACAACTGGTTACAAACTCTTGACCCAAAAGTAATAAGGGTGCCGCACAGGCTTATAACTTGGACGCAAAATGAGATATCCGTTCCATACATTACATTATTTACTAAAACTTCAAAATATAATAGACACCTGCAGGCGAAGCTATCGCCTTCCCTCGGAGCTACATAAACAGGGTGCACGATCTCCGAATGTTTTATACAAGTTCCAAAAGGCATGAACGGGGTACGTCATGTACTGGACTGGTTGGGGAAAGAAAGCTTCAGCAGCTCGCCGCATCGCCTGGGCTCGGAAAAACTGCTACAACGAGGGTCAGTACTTTAAAAAGTATCGGTGAGGGCGAGCTAACCCAACTAACCAAATTGACACAATATTCAGGTGAGACAAACATATTATTAATGTGGACTTTCTATCTTGCCTTAGTTCGAGTTACAGCATGCACGCATATATATATATATATATATATATATATATATATATATATATATATATGATTTTAATAACTGTGCCACCGTTCGGTAGCTTTTTACCTGCGGCGTTACGCCCTCTTGCACAAGACTTACCATGTTCTTCCCTGTCAAGAAGACATCATTAGCTTGGACAAATAATATAGTAATATGTTGGGTCATGGCACATATTTCCACCGTGGATAATAGCTTCAGTAAGACGGTAATCCTTGCAGCGCGGGTAGCAAGACCACCTACAAGGCCCCGCATTACCCGTGCTAGACTTGCTAGCGTATCTATCTGAGTTTCGCCTAGAACGAATCGACCCCAATGCCCCAGAAATTGTTCGTAGGAACCAAACCTTGTGCACAATTTGTCCGACCAAACAACGTTTCAATACTAAGTTAATAAATCAAGAATTCCAAGCCATCAGAATATACATATCTACTTTAGCACAGTACAAATGGCATAGTCTACCTGCTCAAGTAATCACATTTTAATTATTTATACTACACATTTGTACAGTTATAAATGATAAATTTTAGCCATAACTGAAACATGAATACATATAAATGCATAACGGACAAGCACACATACAATGTGGTCATATAGAAATTTGTATGAAAAGTGTCAGTATCCCAAGTTACTTCTTGTTATCATGACTCATTTTGTATTACTATGGTATCGTTGATCGGAATATAAACGAGTTTGATTGTTAAGAATGAAGACTTGGAAGAATGAAGCTAATCGAAGTAAGGACACTCACAATTTGGTGAATCGGGAGAGAGGGAAGGAAGATCTTCAAGACTTTGCTTGCGCATCGCTTACACGATCACCTGTACGCACCAACAGATGATCAATATCTCCTTCTTCGGTCTCTAAGGGTTCGATATGAAATGCAAAATCTAAAGAACGAAGATAATGAAATCCATCGAAACCGTTCAAGAAAATATAAGTCACAAAACCAACAAGAAAGCAACCAAGCGTCATCGAAAACGGACAAAAAAACCAGCACAACAGGAAGACCCCTCTCGACTCTTCCGCCGAGTCCTTCCTTGAGGCACGATCCGTTGAATATGGGACCTGATTCCGAAGAAACCAATCCATAAAGAGGAAAGGATCTTGATTTAATCTGTCCCGATCGAACGATACCAAGTATTTTTTAGCCGCGCTCCCCGAAAAGGGGGAATATGGCACTACACAAGTCACATGCTCCTTCAAATCCCTATTGAGACCATGATCTTCACCACCATCATCGTCTCCATCACCACTATTAACTCCTTCTTTCTCTTCCATTTGAACCCTATCAATCATCATAGTCGCCGAGGCCAGCACAACCCCGATACCCTCATCCCTGAACGGCTTCTCTCGAACATAGCTTCTCCAACTGATCCTTGTCGAGCCCATGACCATCACCACCAGCTCTATCATACAGTTTCGACCCCTCTCCTGGCCTTCCCGCTCTGTCCCACCGCGGGCCACCATCTACCATCCAGGAATTATCATGTTGTCAGTTCAAAGAAGATCAACGGTTAACATAGGGTGACCGTAATCGACCTTTCATTGAAAAAATTCTCCGTCTCTGTGTTTTAGATTCCCGAACCATCTTCACCTTCACAAAGCTAGGTAACTCCTCTTCAACCATGTCTTCATAATTTGTTATCATCATTTGATCATATATTTGTGAGCCAAAAAGGGTTAAATGGATTATTGTTTGTATAAAACTCTCTGATCGAGCGTCATCTTGCCGATCCAGTCAATCTAGTCGTGAACCATCTACACAAAAAGGTGCGTGTAAAACCCTAGTACCAAAATAGATATAATGGAGGTATGACTATGCCAACTACACACTAAGAAATATACCAATATTTCATAATATTGTCACGACTGTACCTAGACAAGGGGGTGCATACTATAATACAACAATCATCTAAGGTCTCATAAATAATCTATATCTTAATCTAGTAAACAAGAAAGAGTAAAATATAACATATAAGATAAATCAAAAAGACGTCCCTAGCACTATCATAATAATCATAAAGCTAGTACGACAAAATAAGATAGTAGCACATGCGTCAATCATTCATGATTATATCATCAACTACAGTCTAATATATACAATCATGTTGTCTCAAAATACGGGGAACAATCTCTCAAAACACAAGGGCTAAACATGTTCCATCTTGGGATAAGAAACCCACTCAAAAATCCTAGTTGCCTAACTTCTATTATGTGCCATCGTATGGAAGTGGCGGTAGATTCTTGGGTTAAGCTATGAGATCTGGCCAAATAAAATTAGAGTGAGCAACACCTAATAGCAAGTACCACAAGAAAGTATGAACAATTAATGCAGAAAACTAGTCAATAAAATAACAGCTAAGTAGCCAACATCATAGTTCGAGATCCGTAGTCTATCATCGAAGCAGTTATCCACCCTTCAACCAAACAAGCACAAGAGGTGGAGAACTATGATGAGACAATATTATGTACCAAGGTCTATTAATAATCAGAATCATAAAGGAAATCAGGTAATATAAATGTGTGTCCAATCAATCCCTATGACTCACTATATTAATTATATTGAAATATAATGAACCCCTCAACCTATAAGTTGAAGGCAACTCTAGAGGGGGGGGGAGGGGGTGAATAGAGTGCAACAAAATAATTACCCAATAAAAGTTAAGGGCTAATAACCAACTAAAACTATAACAACAATAGCAAGTATATAGAAAGTAAATAGAGTTCAGAGATCACAAACTCTAACACCGCGATGTATACCGGTTTCCCTCGTGGAGGACTAATCCAGTTCTGAGAACTCTTGCTCGGAGTTAATCCACTATTATTATAAATAGCATACACACAAGCTTTGATCTGAAGCGCTTGTCGATTTCTTACAATCATGTGCTTTGATCCGAAGAGCACGCCGACTTCAGACTTCCAAAAATAAACTTAAATTTCCAAGATTTTTATAACTCAAACAGACTTCTAAACGAGATCACACTTGGCACTAGAAGGCTGAAAAAGTTGTCTTGGGGATGAGAAGGTTTATAGCTTAGGAAGTAGAGAATATGAAAGTGAATGAGTAAGTTAAAATGGTGGAAAATTATCTCTATTTATAGGGTTTACTGAGACCGAATTCAGACAGAGTTCGGTCCTCAAAATTTCAAAAATCCAAATGGTTGAGCCTGGCCTTAAGAAAGACTGAGTCAAATCAGAAAATTAGGTTTCCACCCTGTCCGAGTTCGGTCTGAGCTATATTGGTCAGTTTCTAGAATATTGGGTCTAATTTTGGATTGGTTTTGTGTTGGATTTTAGACTGATTCTGGTTTTGGCTCATTTGAATGGACTTGGGTTGGTTTGATCCGGTTTGGGTTAGGCTTATTTGAGTGGACTCGAGTGCCATCTATTTGCCAAATGTGACTCGACTTACAATAGTCCTATACTCAAACAAAATATAAAATTACATAACAAAATATAAAAGAACCAAACGAAGTCGTAGTAATCTCTTTGTGAAGTTGTAGTAGTGACGTAGTACAATGATCTTCAGTTGCACCTTATTTGAGGTTTATCGAATCAAGGTTTAGTTGATTATCGAAATCAGGTTGACCATTGACCATATGGGCCAATCTCCTCCCATTTTAATAATTGACAAACCATAAATGATACGACAAATAAATCCAACACGAATCATTTAAGGAAACTCCCCCACAATGAATATAAAAAACTTTAAAACTTGTTATGTTCACCCTTGTATCATTTAGCACAAAAGTATCACATCATGTAGAAGAAGAGTATCAGCATCATGTTCTCTCCCTTTGTCATTTTATCGAAATAGATGGCTCTTCCGAAATAGGTGAAGCATCATAGCATAATGAAACAAAAGAGTGAAGTAACATATGCAAAAGATAGAATGTAACAGTCCAACATCAAATCATAGCACTGAAAAACTATTGATATCATTGCACTAAGTAGAATCCAAACACAATTAGATAATAAAACCATAATTTTTCACAACTAAGAATAACGAAGAAACAAAGTAGTGCATGACATAGTCAAAAACTAATAGCAGAATGAAAACTAAATAAAGTAAACTAAGCTAAAACATCATCAACATCCATCTCTACTAAAAACCAAGCATCCAAAGTACTGCATCAACTATTGATCGTCACCAGTCATCGGGTCGTCGGCCGATCTGTTGGGATCATAGTAAGAAGCAGCTGGGTCAAAGTATCGCTGAACATAGGGGTCGTTAATACGATATCCATATCGAGAAGGATCGCGCTCCGTCGAAAAAGGTCCAGCTGGGTGCTGAGATAATCCATACTAAATATCCGCCAAGGTGTTTGAGATAGCCTAAACATGGAGAGTAGTGCGGTAGTCTAAGGCGCGGTAACGATTATTTTCCATTCAAAAATGATCGTGAATCATGCCTTGGATGGAATCTAGGATAGCTGGAGGAGCAGTTGGAACAGAAGGTGCAGGGGGGTGCATTAAGATGACCATGGAAACTCGAATAGAATGACTCATCATTAGCAGGAGGAGGAGGAGGAAAGGTAGGCTCAGTCCTACGGGCTTTGCCAAGATAAGCTGGCTCAACAAGAAAATGACAGTCACCAAACAGAATATGGAAATGCTTAAATATGATGGGCAAATACATTGCGTATAATAGGTTACACCCTTTCTTGCGACATCGAACCATGGCATTGATGATAGTCTTAGGAAGACTGAACGGGACCGTAAAGTGTAAATGATATAGTCCAGTCATTTATAATATTGTAATTTCAACTGTTGAAGTAGACTTAGGAATAATCATAAAAAAGATCATGCGATACAGCTCATAAAACTAGTTGCTCAGATATTTAGGACGAAGACGTCCGGGTGGACGAGGATGGGGTTCACGAGTTTCTAAACGAATCAAAAGTCTTATCATTTTGAAACTTGAATTTGGTGATGGCAACTAGGGGGTTCACCATTATTAGGAATATTAAGTATCTCTCCTAATTCATCATCATCAAACTCAATAACAATAACACCGACTCATGATCGTATAATACTGTATGCAAAAGATAAGTTACAATAAAACAAACGAATAACATTAAGATAAATATGATGTCTAGTAACAACAAGTTCTTCAAGTCCAAGATCCTAAAGTTGGATAGATAATTATAAAAGACAGTAAAGTTCAGTGGGCTTCCTGGACAGACGTTCCTCGCACAAAAATCGTCGAACCATTCTACAAAATTTTCTAGGGTTGTAAATAAAAATCCATCAAAATTACCCTCATCGAACATGGATGGACTAAATAGGGAATGAGAAGTCTCATATTTAGGAGGATTGGATGAAGAGGCTTCACCTACCTTTCTTTTCTTCCTAAAAAACTTTGGTGCCATTGAAAAATTGGAATAGAAGATAATATTAAACCAAAAACGATATTAAAAAATGGAAGAGAAGCACGAAATAGACTCAGATATGAAGTTTGGAGTCTTAAAGTAGCTTGAGGAGGGAGAACCTAGGGTTAGGGTTTCTAAAAACTAGGTTTCTAGAGGTAGAAGATTGAGAAATATGGGTGATGTTCGGTTCTGGCCGAATGAGAGGGTTTTGATACATGTAGCCATAAGAAAAGAGTAGGGCCACATCAATTTAAAATCTAGTTCCTATGAACCATTTAAAGTTTAATATGGAAACCCATTCTTAACATATGAAGTTCTAGTTTCCAACTTTTTAAGTCAGAGATTAGAGATTGGATTTAACTGGAAATAATTACAAAATATACCTTAACCAATCTTTATTCTATAAAGTATTGATCATCTTGGGTTAGCTGTAGGGGCCGGATCCCAGCTAGTGGTGGTCTGAAGATACTTAAACACCGTGTCGCTTATGGTTATTTATATCTCTTTGACAGAAGGGCCATTTCGTTATATACCCAAAATAATTTTTTATATTAAAGAACTTAGATTAATATGGAATATAGGCAAATTATATAACATTGGAATCCAAAATCCCTAATTATCGACGAATAAAGTTGAAATGATCCTCAACTAGGGGTTTAGTAAAGATGTCTGCCAGTTAATGTTAAGTGTCAACAAATTCTAAACAAATATTTTTGTGTAACTGATGATCTCTTAAAATATTATGTCTAATTTCTATATGTTTAGTGCATGAGTGACATATAGGATTCTTCGTGAGATTAATAGTGCTAGTGTTGTCACAGTATATGGAAATACTCTTATAGCATATATTATAGTCTTTTAGGGTCTATTTTATCCACAAAATTATCCACAACAATGTCCTGCAGCTATATACTCAGCTTCAGTAGTTGATAATGCGACAAAATTCTATTTCTTCTGTTACTAAAAATATATATTTTATTAGGGAAAAAGGAGGAATACCAATATTACCATTACTTATGATATAACCTTTAAGATTATTACCGAAGGAGACATTGTGGAAGCATGGAAAATCTGAAAACCATGCAGGCCGCATAGATCACATGCACCCTCAAAGTGAATGTCACGACCCACACCCGGATATTCGGGCACGAGTACGTGGGCACGTCCAGCCTACGCCGCAGTGTCGGCGGTAGTACGCTGTCTAGGTCATTATCACTGGTAATTTTAACTCTATCTCATCCACAATAAATAGACAAGGAAGGTAACAGGAAATAGGAATGCTAACTTTTATAAAACAAATTGTGACAACAGATCCATAGTTAATACAAAGCCAGAAGATAGATCGGGGACAAACCCGAGTATGTGCTGAAAGGAAATAAAATAATAACTAACTGGCTACTCCCCCTCAAAGGTAGTCTCCTGAGTGGGAACCGGCTCCTCAATGTGTCACCTGCTAACTCATAGGGGCCATAATAAGTAGGGTCAAAGTCCTCATCATCGCCTAAAACAACGGATCCAGTCAGGAAAGGAGCAAAGTACACAACGCACAACAAGATTTAAACTAAATATTTATGACAAGTAAGAAAAGAACTGACTAAGTATCATGTTGAGAATATGCAAAAAGAAGCAACAATAACTAAGAGTTAAAAAGCTATAAACAGGGTTATGAGTAAAACCGGAATAAATGAGACAAGTAAATGAAACTGCAACAAGACAACAGGAACTGCAACAAGACAAGAAACTATGTGTGTGAACTTGTGTATTTAGAATACCTAGTTGGCATGTAGGGGTCTATAAGGTTAAACCGGCCGTCATAGACGGCTATTAAACAGGAATAATCGAGATCCGGCTGATGGACAGTCGTGTACCAACAGCTATTAATCATGGCAAGGGTCAGGGTAAACTACATGCCTTTCAGTATTCTCCCACCCGACACGAAAGCAAGACATGAAATCCAGTATTCAAGACATGAAATCCAGATTCTAACACTACGTGTAAATATCCAATGGTACTAGTAGAGCAAGGAATTAATTATCATAATATAAAGAATAAACTTGAAGTGCAGGTACTTGCCTGCTGTTTGGATCCAATTACAGTTTTGTCTCTCGGAGAAATTTCCAGGGATGAGTCCGGATACTGAAATAAATATTACCATCACACTCAGAAGATGTCAAATAGCTAGAAACGCCTGTCCTTGGGTCCAATTTGGAGACAAGGACAAAAACGGCAGTTTTGGGTCAAAACGGGGTCCGCCGGTGGGCCCGCTTTGCACCGAAAAACGTGTCCGGGTCAAAGGTCTCTAAATTCACCAAACTTAGTGTCAACAGGTCAGGAACGCTGATACGAACCCAACGGAACTTCCAGATTTGGATTCCGATGAGCCGAACACAAAATCGCCCGTCGAGCGGGGCCTGTGGGACCCACGACACGCGATTTCGTCAACGTTCTCAGAATCAAACCAAACTTGACCCACAGGACCAGCGTATCGTTACGAGTCCGATGGCACAAGTTTCGTCTCGATCTGACGAGTGTACAAGAAGTTAGGGTAAATTACCGAAAAGGCGGATACGGGGCGATGTCCGCGGATACGCGTTGATTCCGGTGTGCACGCACACCCGAATCAGCTTCCACAAAATCTCACACATCCGTATCAACGATGCGCACGTATCTGTGAAGACCGCACACGACCAAGTCGTCCCGTTTGGCGGGGCGCACTCAGTTCCGGGGGAAAACAGGGTCTAGTTTTTCCTATTTTTGGATCGCGGTGTGCGATCACCACAGGACGCGATGCCCCGAGCGGTTTGTCCAGGCACCGAGAGGGTCGTACAGGCTTCGCAACGTAATTTACGGAATCGAAAACAGAGCTACGAACAAAAAGTTACACGCACCTGAACAGGGCTCAAAAACCCGAAGAATCCCGTGTCCGACACGTGTCCGACACGTGTCCGACACGTGTCCACAGAATTGGGAAATTAGGGTTTGGGGATTCCGGCGTATCTCAGACGTAGGGGCGGCCGGCCGAAGGCGCTGAGGCTAGGGGGGCGCGGGGCGGCGTCGCCGGGGATGGCCGGCAGCGCTGGCGGCTCGGGAAGGCGGCGCAGGCGCTGGCTGCTGCCGTTGCCGCTGTTGCTGCGGCTGGGCTCCGTCGGGGTATGCACGACGGTGGTGGAGACGAGGGGGAAGGAGGAGGACGGCCGGGCGGAGGAGGAGAGCCGGTGCGGAGGAGGTGGGCTTTGCGGTGGCTGGCCGCTCCGGCGTCGACGGGGAGGGGAGATCGGACGAGGAGGATGAGGGCTTCTATAAAGGGGGTGGCCGGGGGTTGAGGGGGCCGAGACGGGCGGTGGAGTGGCGACGAAAGCGGCGACGTGGGTGGTGGTCCTGGCCGAGCGGAGCTGCGCCGGCGGCGGCGTCTCCGCCGCGAGACGCGGGCACAGGGGAGAGAGGGGGTGCGGGTTCGGGCACGGGCGGGTCGGGTCTGGCCGACCCGACCCGCTAGCGGCGCGGGCTGGGCCGTGGGCCGGGCTGGGTGAATGGGCCGGATTTTAAAAATTAATAATAAGTATTTAAATAACAGTAAATAATAAATAATTAATTAATTAATTAAATAATTAGTTTTTAGGTGTTTTAAAATAGGTCCGGGGTCCAATAAATTCCAAAAAAATTACCCTAAGTCCAGTTTTCTATTTTACACCCAAAAATATTATTTTCATGATATTTTAATATTATTTATTAATAATTAAAAATCATTTAATAATTAAAACCTTGATTTTAATTATAGAAAATTCCCAAAAATTTCAGAAAAATTGCGAAAAAATTCCAATTTAAAATTCTTGCAAAATCTGGGGGTTTACAATCTACCCAACTTATAAAAATTTCGTTCTCGAAATTTAAAATTAAGCCATAATCCTTCACGTATCTCAATCGCAATCTCCTTGCGAAAATTTAAATCCTAATCATGTCCACTGCAACCACTTCATGATTAAGGTGACTACTGTTCCAATCAGAAATTCAATTTATGGTTATTACTTCTTACTTCCTCAAATTACCCACAGGCAGGTTTTAGATTAAGTCCATATAGCATTTTCAAGATTTGCACATGACTTTGCCTCACGATTTTAATTATCATAATTTCCTCTAGAAGTGATTCGAGTCCAACAATATTCCCATTCAAGATGGTATGCTTCAAATTTTTAAATTTCATTCATCTCCTCAATAATCCAACTAGGTAGTCCAACCACCAATTCGTAATTTGTAATTCAAATCATCAAATTGAAAAAAAATATAGTCCACCCATGTTCAAGTCTGAAATTCTATAGTTTTATCATCCAAATTCAAATTGATGATTTTACCTTCATTATTCAAAATTTAAATCATGTAACTAAGGTACAACTATTGGGTCCTCGATATCAATTCATTAATCATTTTAGTCACTCCTCTAAATTTTTCAAAATTAGAATGGCTTGCTTCTTCCAATCTAACCTTACTCGGTCACAATCCAAAAGACATTCCTCTCGAGTTGACAATGCATTGCTACCCAACTTAGAGTTTACCCATTCATCACAAAAGACTATATACCTTAAGGAAATATTCCTTAATATGTTTACTCATGTCATTCAATCCTCGAAACTTCAGCGCCGATCATGATATGTCCTCAATTATGAAAGGTTAATCCTCAAGTATGTGATCGGCCTATGTGGCATATCTAGTACTATCTATGTACTAACTTATACCAAGCACGAGATTTCGTCTTTCCGAAATAGGGGAGACGAAGATCAATAATAAAGAGTCCAAGGGTGGGGTGATAGATTAGAAATATCGGGGTCAAGGCGTTTTAAAGAATTCAGGTAAAATTGTCAAGCGATTGTGGATTGAATCCTATCTTGGTAATTCCTATTCACAAGCTCGTATTAATACAGTCATGTAACCTGATATAATATGTTCAGACATGTCTAGGGCAGTATATTAGTCAACTATATATCTCAATCCACGTAAAATAGTACGAAAAGTGAATCAAAATACACTAAGGCTGATCAGACCGTAATACACTGATTCTGAATAGACAATCGTATTAGTGTGTCGACCCACTAATACATATGTCATGAACAAGCTCGATAAAGAGTAAGCTTGCAAAACTAGGCTATAGAATAGCAGCATAAGTCAAGTACATCAAAATTAAGTGTGCTAGATGATGATGAAAGGAGGTACAAATTATTTAAGTACACAAAACAACCTACAATAAGCACAATAACAAAAGATTCTACAAACTCTACAGTTATCACAAAAAACATTCCAGGTTATTAGCAAGTTTAAAATTTACTAGGTTGGGGCTGAGGTCACGAACCAATGGGCACGAGCTAAACAATACTAGGAACGGTATCTACAAATCACTTACGCGCATTGGCTACTCCAAGAGTCTGCGCGTTCTTCACGGTCATGCTGGTAGAGCATCTCGTGGTGATCTTGTAGGAACCTCGTCGCTTGCTGGTAGATCTTTTACTCTGCATCCAAAAATAAACGATAAAGGCGCACAGGAATCAAGGCAGGATGCAAGTCAATAAAATGATTCGAAGCCGATATGGATATCAAGAACGATTTCAATTAAGTGGATGAGCTTTTCCTAAAATCCTCAATCTTATTGTAGGCCTGTTCGGTCCCTAGGTTAAAACCGAACAACTTAGTCGTTGACCTGCATGGGCCACCACAAAAATGTGTCACGACCCGCACCCGGATATTCGGGCTCGAGTACGTGGGCACGTCCAGCCTACGCCGCAGTGTCGGCGGTAGTACGCTGTCTAGGTCATTATCACTGGTAATTTTAACTCTATCTCATCCACAATAAATAGACAAGGAAGGTAACAGGAAATAGGAATGCTAACTTTTATAAAACAAATTGTGACAACAGATCCATAGTTAATACAAATCCAGAAGATAGATCGGGGACAAACCCGAGTATGTGCTGAAAGGAAATAAAATAATAACTAACTGGCTACTCCTCCTCAAAGGTAGTCTCCTGAGTGGGAACCGGCTCCTCAATGTGTCACCTGCTAACTCATAGGGGCCATAATAGGTAGGGGCAAAGTCCTCATCATCGCCTAAAACAACGGATCCAGTCAGGAAAGGAGCAAAGTACACAACGCACAACAAGATTTAAACTAAATATTTATGACAAGTAAGAAAAGAACTGACTAAGTATCATGTTGAGAATATGCAAAAAGAAGCAACAATAACTAAGAGTTAAAAAAAGCTATAAATAGGGTTATGAGTAAAACCGGAATAAATGAGACAAGTAAATGAAACTGCAACAAGACAACAGGAACTGCAACAAGACAAGAAACTACGTGTGTGAACTTATGTATTTAGAATACCTAGTTGGCATGTAGGGGTCTATAAGGTTAAACCGGCCGTCATAGACGGCTATTAAACAGGAATAATCGAGATCCGGCTGATGGACAGTCGTGTACCAACAGCTATTAATCATGGCAAGGGTCAGGGTAAACTACATGCCTTTCAGTATTCTCCCACCCGACACGAAAGCAAGACATGAAATCCAGTATTCAAGACATGAAATCCAGATTCTAACACTACGTGTAAACATCCAATGGTACTAGTAGAGCAAGGAATTAATTATCATAATATAAAGAATAAACTTGAAGTGCAGGTACTTGCCTGATGTTTGGATCCAATTACAGTTTTGTCTCTCGGGGAAATTTCCAGGGATGAGTCCGGATGCTGAAATAAACATTACTATCACGCTCAAAAGATGTCAAATAGCTAGAAACGCCTGTCCTTGGGTCCAATTTGGAGACAAGGACAAAAACGACAGTTTTGGGTCAAAACGGGGTCCGCCGGTGGGCCCGCTTTGCACCGAAAAATGTGTCCGGGTCAAAGGTCTCCAAATTCACCAAACTTAGTGTCAACAGGTCAGGAACGCTGATACGAACCCAACGGAACTTCCAGATTTGGATTCCGATGAGCCGAACACAAAATCGCCCATCGAGCGGGACCTGTGGGGCCCACGACACGCAATTTCGTCAACGTTCTCAGAATCGAACCAAACTTGACCCACAGGACCAGCGTATCGCTATGAGTCCGATGGCACAAGTTTTGTCTCGATCTGACGAGTGTACAAGAAGTTAGGGCAAATTGTCGAAAAGGCGGATACGGGGCGATGTCCGCGGATACGCGTTGATTTCGGTGTGCACGCATACCCGAATCAGCTTCCACGAAATCTCACACGTCCGTATCAACGATGCGCATGTATCTGTGAAGACCGCACGCAACCAAGTCATCCCGTTTGACGGGGCGCACTCAGTTCCGGGGTGAAACAAGGTCTGGTTTTTCCTGTTTTTGGATCGCGGTGTGCGATCACCACATGACGCGATGCCCCGAGCGGTTTGTCCGGACACCGAGAGGGTCGTACAGGCTTTGAACGCAATTTACAGAATCGAAAACATAGCTACGAACAAAAAGTTACACGCACCTGAACAGGGCTCAAAAACCCAAAGAATCCCGTGTCCGACACGTGTCCACAGAATTGGGAAATTAGGGTTTGGGGATTCCGGCGTATCTCAGGCGTAGGGGCGGCCGGTCGGAGGTGCTGAGGCTAGGGGGGCGCGGGGCGGCGTCGCCGGGGACGGCCGGCAGCGTTGGCGGCTCGGGGAGGCGGCGCAGGCGCTGGCTGCTGCCGTTGCCGCTGTTGCTGCGGCTGGGCTCCGTCGGGGTATGCACGGCGGCGGTGGAGACGAGGGGGAAGGAGGAGGACGGCCGGGCGGAGGAGGAGAGCCGGTGCGGAGGAGGTGGGCTTTGCGGTGGCTAGCCGGTCCGGCGTCGACGGGGAGGGGAGATCGGACGAGGAGGATGAGGGCTTCTATAAAGGGGGTGGCCGGGGGTTGAGGGGGCCGAGATGGGCGGTGGAGTGGCGACGAAAGCGGCGACGTGGGTGGTGGTCCGGGCCGAGCGGAGCTGCACCGGCGGCGGCGTCTCCGCCGCGAGACGCGGGCACAGGGGAGAGAGGGGGTGCGGGTTCGGGCACGGGCGGGTCGGGTCTGGCCGACCCGACCCGACCCGTTAGCGGCGTGGGCTGGGCCGTGGGCCGGGCTGGGTGAATGGGCCGGATTTTAAAAATTAATAATAAGTATTTAAATAACAGTAAATAATAAATAAATAATTAATTAATTAAATAATTAGTTTTTAGGTGTTTTAAAATAGGTCCGGGGTCCAATAAATTCCAGAAAAATTATCCTAAGTCCAGTTTTCCATTTTACACCCAAAAATATTATTTTCATGATATTTTAATATTATTTATTAATAATTAAAAATCATTTAATAATTAAAATCTTGATTTTAATTACAAAAAATTCCCAAAAATTCCAGAAAAATTGCGAAAAAATTCCAATTTAAAATTCTTGCAAAATCTGGGGGTTTACAGTGAAAGCAGGCCGCAGAAGAGCCACAGAAAGCATATGTAGCCGGGGGGCTCATCTAGCATTTAAAGCACCCATGCGACCTGTACAGCTAAAGAGTAGGAAGCTGCTTAGGATCCTTGTTGTGGCAATTATGACTTGTCTGACACAGCATTAATTTTACTAAAATACTTCGAGACCCATGAAGACAGTGGCACGTAAAAAGATAAAAATGTCACATCAATGCATTGATGACCCTGTCAGACGTACATCGTCACATGGTCACTCGTATGTGGCCTCGAGTCTATGCGACCTCGCGTCTATGCGGCCTCATCATCATGCAGCCAAAGTGTCCATCAGACCAAGGACAAACGAGAGCACATATGCAGACATGATTCTATGTGTCCACGATACCATATGACCTTCATCTTGCAAGAACTTTTCGTTACAACTAAAAAGATCTTCACACAATTAGTGCTGACTATGAGTCCAGCTGACCAAGTCACGCACACACCGAAGTTAAAAACAACCTCGAGATATTATCAAAAACATATCTTAACCGAGGCCACATGGCAACATTCTCGTGGTATTCGACTACAGTTACAACAGTATTCTTTTGAAGGAGACCTATGTGACCACCAAACAGAGGCATATGAGACACCTATAACCTGTCAGCATGATAGCTATAAATAGCAGCGTAGCATATCCCATATGATGGGGAGCTACGTACATGCACACAAGCTCAAGAGAGAAAAAAGAAGAAGAAGAGAGCATCTTCATTCCATCTTCGGACCGTCAACGGAGTAAAGAAGTCGTTGCAGTACTCGATCTCCATCGTCACATTCCCCAGATCAAAAATATTGTACTTAGATTTTATGTCTAGGATTTCTTTGTACTTTTTGTTTGTTGTTAAACAAAAGTTTTCCAAACTTATATTAATGGCGAATAGATGTATCCTTCTTTCTTCATCGATAGCCTTACAAACATGGTAGCATCACCAGTCATATGTCGTGAGCAACCACTATAGAGAATCCACTTGCTTCTAGCATACGAGGGTTGGTCAATCTACAACACAAGTTGAAGATATAACCTTTGGTACCAATTTCTTTGAGGGTCCTGATACATTAGTTTTGGAACCCATACATATACATTCATATCTACCAAAAAAAATTAACCTTACATTATCGTAAGATGTGTCCTTTCTGACCACAATAGTGACAGGTAGCAAAAGTGTTAGTGCTTGGTGTAGCAATATAGATATGAGTATGTGAAGCAGTGTATTGTGTCTTGTGTGAAAACTTATAATAGAATGTATAACTGTGAGAAGTATTTATTTTGCTTGCTTGTGTCTTGTTGTGAGTGGCCTTGTGTTTAGCTACATATCTCGTGTTAGACTGAGTTATAGGTTGTACTACCTATTTCTCCAATCTAATCTCTAAGTTTTTAGAGGTGGCATGTATATGATCATATTTAACCGTAAGAGCATCCATTATAGGTGGAGCAATATTCTTCTTCTTTTTCTCTATCTCATAGTCTTTATTGAGTTTTGCATACTCTTGTATTTTTTTCTCAATGCAATCTTGAGCATCATACAAACTCAACTTTAGTGAAGATATTTCTTCCGTGTCACTAGTGGAGAGTGTCTCTCTAATTTCACTCAGTAAGAGAGATTATTTCTATTACTCATCTTGCAGGTCCTGATATTCTTTCCTAACTTGTTTATACTTATTTCTCACCTTTCTATGATCTTCTAATAAATCACTAAAAGTATTAGATAGTTCATCAAAAGTAAAATATTCATAGAGGAGGTTTGTAGTTACCTGATCTGCAAGTGCCATTAGGCATAAGTTTGCAGCTTTACAAGGATTTTATTCTTCCTCTGAGTCGCTAGATTCGCTCTCATGTCGTATGCTCATATTTGCATATTTGTGTGAAGATGATCCTCTTTTGCTTGAGCTCTTGTAGCAGTTCCCCTTCTTGATTGTAGGGTAGTCCTTCTTTATATGGCCTATCTTCTTGAAATTATAGCATACAAGTTCTTCATCGTTGTCGTATTTGTGGTTCTTCTTCTTTCGGTTTGATCTTTCAAACTTCAAGAATTTTATGAAGTTCTTGGAAACTAGGACCATTTGATCATCATCTGAACTATCAATCTCGCTTTCGTCATCGAAGACCTTCTTGTGATGTACTTTAAATGCTATGTTCTTCCCCTTTGGCATTGATTCCTCAAAATCTTTGAGGTTTATCTCATGTGTTATAAGCTTGCCCATGAGTGTCTCAAGAGTCATGGTGGTGAGGTCGTTTCCTTCAATGATTACAGTAGCCTTGGAGTTCAAGTTCTTTGTATGTCCCCTGAGCACCTTGTATATCTTTTCATGATTATTGCAATCATTGCCAAGAGAAGCAAGAGGATTAACAATATCAAGGATACATGTGAACATTTGTGTGATGGTTTCATTAGGCTTTATTTTGAATGTCTCATATTCTTTTGTAAGCATATTGGTCTTTGATTCCTTCACTTGTGAAGTTCATGAGTTACATCAAGAAGATTCAAGACCTCATGTGAAGTGGTACATGTAGATACTCTATTAAATTCAGTCATATCTACAGCATAAAATATAACATTTATAGCTCTAGCATCAAGATTAGCGTGTTTCTTTTTAGTTCATTGTATCTATCATTAGGCTTATCAACAAGGTTACCATCTATAATAATTCTAGCAGGTTTTTTGTAGCCATAAATAATAATTGACTATAGGTAAAAATCTAGTGCTTTGAGATAGAAGCTCATACATATTTTTTAATATATGTAGTTGGTTCCATCAAATAGGTGTAGCCTATTTGTGGATTGGCCTTTACCATTTTTGGTGTAAATGGGTTTGATAGTTGCCATAGATCTACTCAAGGATGTTAGTCATGTTCAAGAGAACTTAGCTCTTATACCAATTGAAGACAACTCTAGAGGGGGTGAATAGAGTGAATAATTATCAAATAAAAGTTAAGGCTATAACCAACTAAAACTATAACAACAATAGCAAGTATATAGAAAGTAAAAAAAGTTCAGAGATCACAAACGCTAACACCATGATGTATATTAGTTTTCCTCGTGGAGAACTAATCCAGTCCCGAGAACTCTTGCTCGTAGTTAATCCACTATTATCACAAATAGCATACACACAAGCTTTGATCCAAAATGCTTGCCGACTTCTTACAGCTACGTACTTTGATTTGAAGAGCACTTCGACTTCAGATTTGCAAAAGCAAACTTGAATTTTCAAGCTTTTTATAACTCGAACAGACTTCTAACCGGGATCGCACTTAGCACTAGAAGGCTGAGAGAGTTGTCTTGGGGATGAGATTCTGGATCACAGAGAGAAGATACTGTGCAACCAGACTATTTTCTTGGTTCGTATCGCTTGGAGGCATCACTCTCCGAATGAATCCACCTAGGAGAGAGAGGATGAGATGCGTGAGCGATACCTTTATCTTTTTGAGCCATGAAGTATCTTTCTATAATTATTTTTTCGTAAAATATATAATTTATTTTTGGGGACAAAATTCTTTTAAGATTTCTTGCCCAAGGTTTTCTCCCAAAATGCTCGGATTGTACTAGTCTCAGGGACATGCCCACAAGAGAATTAAGGGACAGAAGAAGGGTAGATTTGTAACCACCACTTTTTAAAAAAAAAAATTTATAATTATTTTGTTATGACTATTTAATTGTTAGATATTTTGACTTGTTAAATAATTCTAATTAGTTTTTAGGTTAGGGTTAACCTTGGATTAGGTCATTAAAAGATTAGTATCTAGATATTTTTCAATCTCTAAAGTATCTAGATATTCTTTCTAAATATCAATTCAATTAAAAATATCTAGGGGCAAACTAGTAATAACCAACCCACCTCTTCAATTCAAATATCTAGGAGACTTAAGGAGCTAGCTAGCTAACCCCAATACCTCTCCCACACCCCTCAAGTGTCATGCCCTATTCAGAGAGCATCCCCTCCATTTAATTTATTCCCACCACACAACTTCATTTCTACTTCATCTTCTCTAAAAAAAATTCAAACACTAACTTCTTCTCCAACAACCCAAATCAACCCATTTCTTGTTCAACCTTCTTTCCAAGGTGGAGCCTAGGCTTGGGAGCTCAAGAAGTGGAAAGAATTAGTACAAGCTAGAGGAGTGATACCCAATTTCCTCTTCCATTCATCATCCAATTTGGTGGATTGTCATTGGGAGCCCTTCCCAATAGGTAACTATCACTTCCCTTTAGTTTCCATGGTTAAAATACTGATCTAAACCAATAGAAAATCCACCAATAACTATGCATAGCTTTCCAATGGTAGAAATAGGTTGAAATGGATTATTCACTATTAATTATATATGCTTAATTGGTAGATTAGAATACTAGTGGATTGGTATCCACCAAGTCCTTGAGTTGTGTCCCCAAAGGGATCATTATTTCATGATATGATTTGTGCATGTGTCTATGTGTCATAAATAGGATACCTAATGTGGTGTCACGATACTACGTGATGCACATGATTAGAAATTGAGACACACTAGTGTTTGTGTTCATAAGTGTTATTTGAGTGTTTATGTGTTCATATAGTTATGCCCTTTATTTTGAATATAAACTATGCTAGAAAAATAGATGATTAAACTCTCATTATGTTTAGATTCATTATATGTCTATGTTAATATAAGTATATGTATATTATTGTGTCACTACCACATTTTCTAGGAAAGGATATTTTGGTCATTTCATTATTAATTAATTATTATGCATATTAAATATTTACTTATTGTATGATTTAATTAATTTTAGATGTTACATTATATTTTAGACTTGTTAGTGGAACTAACTATATTAGAATTGATTCATAGACCAACATTTATTTTAGTTAGACTAGAGCCCAACATCTTAGCCCATTTTATTAAGTTGATGATTTAATTAGTCAAACCATTAGGAATAGAACCTTACTTCCTTAATCTTTTTTTTTATGACAAGCCCCAAGGGCATTTAAGACTTTCCACATTACTTGGGCACCAAGCCTAGAGGGGCCGGCCACATATAGGTGGAGAGCTTCTCTCTCCTCATTCCTTTCCACTCCAAAAATTAGATCTATAATTGTTCTTCCCCAAATTCTCCTTTGCTCCACCAAATTACTATCAAATTACTTCCTAATTTATCCCTACTTCACTATTGGAGACTTTAGAAGCAAGGGGGAGGCAATGATCTACAATTTGGAGGAATTTGCACATTGAGGCTTCTTTGTATTCATTGGAGACTTGCATTGAGAATCCATCTCCCAATAGGTAAAATTTAGATTTTTCTTGCTAATTAGACTCTAAATCTATAGTTTAATTATTAAGAACCCACCTATGTGCTAGGTCTACATATAGGAAGAAGAATTGACTACTAGGGGCCCCTATTTTCTAAGTGATAGTGTATTTTGTGCCCAACTTGGAGGAATTCCGAGATTGGTGCACCATGTGTTTGTCAATAGGTCAATTAGACCAAATTGATATGTGTTTGTGTGCGACTATTGTTGTATCTATAATTGGATACGTGTAGGCCGTATCATAGCAATTTAATGATACGAGTTTATTTGGGGGTTTTTCTTTCGACATAGAGGTTTGAGCATGCCACATTTTGACATAAGCACGTAGATGAGTAGCTAGCACTGTATATTGCTTATAATTATGATTCTAGACTTGCTCATATCATTTGTGATATAATTGGTATTGTGTTGGGGTATATCACAAGCGTATCATAGCTTTAGTGTGATACAGGTGCGATGCACTCCAAGTATTTAGTTATTTGCGCTGGTGAGTTTGATACTTAATTTTAGAGTTGTGTATATCTATATTAGTGTTATTATGAGAGGGTATATATATATATATATATATATATATATATATATATATATATATATATATATATATATATATATATATATACATTCATTAGCTATGTTTTATACTAGGTGTATCATGTTGTATACTATGTATATAAGAGATGAGGGGAAGGATGTGTGGACTGTTTTGAAGTGTGGACTGTCATTGGGGTTATCTATGTTCAGATGGACTATTAAGGAAGAATGGGGTTCTGTCAGGTAGCACAACAGTTGTTGGACTTGCCAACACAAGTATGATAGAGTTGTGGACTGTGCATAACTGTGCACAGTCAGGTCGGGCACAGTGTGCTGTGCACTGTGTGCACGACAAGGTATGTTAGCATACAGCAGCAGCCATGTGCCTGTTGCATTAGCAGCAAGAGGAACAAGATAGGAGGTCTGAGAGTGGATTAGATGAATTAAATAGTTAGTGAATTGTCTCAGTTAAAGTTGGGTTGAATGTTAATTAGTTAGATAGCTTTAGCTAGTGTCTGAAGTGACTATTAGCAAGTTTAGATATTATTTGTTGAAGTTAACTGTTAGTATTAACCGTTAGTTAGTTGTTAGCCTTAGTTATTAGTTAGTTTAGTTGATAAGTTAGTTTTTTGTGATTTAGTAATATGTAACAGTTAGGTTACATATGGATTGTTAGAATAATGTTAGTAAGCATGTTAAGTTAGAAACTTGTATTAGATATAAATGATAGATGCTAGTTAATTAGTTATGTTAGATGCTAATATATGTTAGAGTGTAAGGTTAAGTTAGTTAGTTTTACCTTGAGTTAAAACAAGGTAATGAGAGTTAAGGTATCATGGGGTATTGGTATTGAATACCAAATGGGTAGTTAGAGTGGGACACCATGTACTTGGCTCAAAGCCAAGGTATTCATATAGAGTTAGTATTAGCTTATGTATAACTAGTATTTATATATATAGTACTATTTATTGATATCCTAGTATAGCTAGTATAGCTTAGATACATAGTGTATGGACCCAATATCCTAGAGATGGATCATACAACCTAGAAATAGTTAGTTTGACTAGTTTGACCTAGAGTTGACCTAGTTGACTGTTTTGACTTAGATTTGGCCTAATGACCTAGATTTGAACTATTTTAATTTATTTTTATGCCAAAATCTTGTATTAATGTAATATTCCATATTTAGGTCTCTGATGCACCGTTTCGGACATCTTTGATACTGTTCACCATATTTCAGGCAAGTACATTCTGTGACAGTTTTTTGTTTATGATATCATCTATGTTTCTTGTATTTAGTGTAGATATCTTTGATTTTTCTGACACTTGGTTTCATGGATTGGTATTCTTGGATTCTGTTATGAGATATTATTCCTGGTAGTTCCTGGCGTATTTTTTGTGCGAGCCACGTTGTTCTTATACATGTATGGACACTAATTCATGAGAAGATTAGCTCCCTTCTCATGGAATCACATGTCATAGCGTGTTATGGATTGGATCCACTATACCAGTTTGGGCAGGGAGTATTTAGTATAAATATGTGATCATACCCCCACAGTTCATGTTTTTATTGCATAGTGTTATACTACACCGTACGTATGATTAACCAGGCCCGCGGTACTTGAGCAGTACCCAAGTTGATCACATATTGAAGCTAGTACTCACTCACTTAGATAGTTGTATCTCTTTATTTCCATATATGATGTTCGTACCTCTTGTATGTATTTTCTGTATTTTCTTATTCTTCTATATTTTTACCATGCTCTATTCATCTTGCATATGCTCTCTATTTACTGTTACATAATTTTTATCATTTAGTGGAACTACTACTAGAGGTGTAATTTTCTCCAATCTTGACTGGATATTTTTTTTCAGATGACACTGAAGAATAGTATCCCACTCACTACGGGTCTCAGGACGTAGTTGGCTTAGAGCTAAAGACTATGGCTCAGGAGAAACTCATCCCGGTAGACACAGACGACACTTTACCAGCAGTTTAGTAGATAGGCTTATATTGTACTGGATTTGTCTCCAACTTTTGACAATTAGTACTCTTTTATATTTGGTGACTCATTGAATATTATTTCGGTCTTGAGAGTTGTATCTTGACTCTTCAGTTCTTATATCATATTCGTACGATTATTCCATCTTATAGTTCTGTGATTGAGTATTCATATTTCAGTGGTGGCATTATATACATTAGATATTATAGTTTACCCAAACAATGTTCTACCGTCGATGCTGTGGCGTAGGCTGGACGTACCCACGTACTCGTGCCCTTATACCGGGTGCGGGTCGTGACACATTTTTAGTGGTGGCCCATATAGGTCTACGAGGTCAAAATTAGTGCGATTCGTAGTGGTGCTCTGATTTGAGTGCTATTACGAACCTGCTTCAGGATATAGGATATAGGCTCAGAATACTCAATCACATATAGAAAAACTCTATTGTTTATTTCAATTATTCTCCCTTGATATTTGATAATTGAGCTTTCACTGTCCTTCTTTGAATACATTCTATCTTGTGCCATATTGATTCTTTTCTTCCTTTTTGCCTCAGGATGCCGCCTAAGACTCAATCACAGCAGAGAGGAGCAGCTTCTAAGAGATATGCGACTTTCCGAGAGCCTGCACCAGTAATTTCTCCCGTAATTGGAGTATCAGCTGCATTCGGGAGTCCACCTCCATTACGAAGGACTGTTCCAGCTGTGTCTGAGGGACTTCCACCTCCACCTCCCATGCCGACAGATGCCACTCAGGTGTTCGTATTATTTCGCGAGATGATGGAGGCTTAGAGGGCTCAGTCCGAGGCTCACCAGAGGTAGACCGACATGTTACGACAAGGTATTGAGAGTGCTCATCAGCTTACCCTTATTGCAGTAGAGAGAGGAGCTCCTGTCTAGCAGTAGGTTATTCCGCAGGTTGCCCAGCTTCGGTCGGGTAATATCCAGGACTTCAAGAAGATGGAACCTCAGGTCTTCAAGGGGATCGAGAGCATCCTCTACGTTGATGATTGGCTCGAGAATATCAAGCGTATCATGAGGGTGTCCCATCTTGCTGAGGATCTAAAGGTTGAGGCAGTGGGACTTCAGCTGTTCGACATCGTCCGCACTTGGTTCAGGAATAAGCCACTTTTTGCTGATGTGGGACAGTCTAGGGAGGTATTTAAGGACCTCTTCAAGAGAAAGTTCTTTGCTCGGGCAGACATATTAGACTTGGGGAGGCAGTTTGAGAGCCTTACTCTGGGGAGCATGTCCATAGAGGAGTATGTCACAGAGTTTGGAAGGCTGAGCCAATTTGCGGAGTACTTGGTAAGGGAGCCAGAGGTTCGGGCTATCCGTTTCTGCGAGGGTCTGAACTGGGAAATGAAGATCATCATTCCGTCTTTCTGTGAGATATATTCTAAGATACTTGTGGAGGCGCGCAAGGTTGAGCGGGAGTTGACCTTGAAGCCCAAGAGAGACTGTAATTCTTTTGTGGGGGCTAGAAGCAGCGCAAGGCCTGCTAAGCGTTATCATCTCCATTTTAGGCCTTTTTAGCAGCCATAGCAGTACCAGGCTCCAGCTAAGGTGATGGTTCACCAGGCACCATAACAGCAGCCAAAACACTCACAGCACGTTTTCTGCCACTACTGCAAGAAGCTCGACCATATCTGGGATATTTGCAAGAGGAGGTTGGGAGTTTTTCTGTATTGTGGCACAGAAGGGAATCAGATGAGATATTGTCCTTCCAACCCTCATCGTGTAGCTCAGGAAACAACTCCAGCTCAGAGAACACAGGTGATGCCACCTGCAATACAATCGAGGGGATCGCCGCTTCCGATCCAGCAGCAGCGTTACGCCCAACACCAGCATCAGGGAGGTGCACCACATGGATGAGCATTTTCTATGGCTATCATCAGGTGAAGGTCAAGAAGGAGGATGTTTCGAAGACTGTATTCCTAACGAGATATGGCTAGTATAAATTCTTGGTAATGTCGTTTAGGTTGACTAATGCCCTAGTTGTTTTCATGAACTTGATGAACAAGGTATTACATCCATACTTGGACAAGTTCATGGTGGTTTTTATAGATAACATTCTCATTTATTTGAGGAACCCAGAGGAGCATGATGAGCATTTGCAGATAGTGCTAAAGACTCTTAAGTAGAAGAAGCTTTATGGGAAACTCATTCGAAAAGACATGGGGTTTGTATGGACTGATGACTGTCAAGCTTCGTTTGATGAGTTGAAGAAGAGGTTGACTACAGCTCCTATTTTAACATTGCCATTAGGTTCAGGAGGTTTCTTTATTTATAATGATGCTTCCGGTAAATGACTGGGATGTGTTATTGAGCAAAATAAGAAGGTGGTAACGTATGCTTCCAGGCAGTTACGGCTATATGAGAAGAACTATCCCACTCATATCTTAAAGATGGTTGTGGTAATCTTTGTCCCGAGTGGAAACACTATCTGTACGGAGAGAGTATGGAAATATTCACCAACCACAAAAGCTTGAAGTGCATTTTTACTCAAAAGGAGCTGAATATGAGGCAACGTGGATGACTTGAGTTGATGAAAGACTTTGACATCACTTTAGAGTACCATCAAAGAAAGGCCAACATAGTTCCTAATGCTTTGAGCAGATATCCAGTAGCTATGTGTCTGACCATGGATCATCATCTATTAGCAGACTTGGAGAGCTTAGGCATCATGGTTATCATTTCGGGAGCCGAGATACAAATGATGAGTATGCATATCCAGTCTTATTTAATAGACAAGATCCAGGAGACTCGGTATCAGGACGAGAGTCTGAGAAGTATCAGAGCTCAGGTACAGACCGGATTAGTTGATAATTTTACTATTGCGGAAGATGGCTCGTTGAGGCACGAAGTTAGACTATATGTGCCTAGTTATGATCTGCGAGAAGAGGTTACGCAGGACGCTCACTGATCTCAGTATTCTATACACCCTGGAGCAACCAAGATGTACTAAGACATAAGAGATCATGTACGGTGGTATGGTATGAAGCAGGAGGTTACACACATTATTTCTAGCTGTTTAGTAAGCTAGCAGGTCAAGGCTGTGACGTAGAGACCAGGAGGATTACATCAACCATTACTGATACAAGAGTTGAAATGGAAACATATCACTATGGATTTTGTTTTTGATCTTCCACGCACTCCAGGAGGCAAGTATATAATTTGGGTCATCGTTGATAGGTTGACCAAATTATCCTACTTTTTTTACTTTTAAAGTGGGTTTATCAACTGAGAAGTTAGCTGAGCTATATGTGAGCCAAATCGTCAAGTTACATGGGGTACTGGTGAGCATCATCTCTGATCGAGACAGTAGATTTATGTCTCATTTCTGAAGGAGGTTGCAGACTAGCTTGCGTACTCAGCTCAAGTTTAGTACAGCTTACCACCCTCAGACGGATAGAGAGTCAAAGAGGACTATTCAGATGATCGAGGATATGCTTCGTACATGTGTATTAGATTTGGTGGCTCATGGAAAGATTATCTTTATCTGGTAGAGTTTTCATAAAACAACAGCTACCAGACCAGTATAAAGATGTCACCTTTTGAAGCTTTGTACGGACGGAGATCTCATACCATGTTATCTTGGGACAACATGGGTGAGAGAGCACTATTAGGACTAGAGATGGTAGAAGATGCTGCGGAGAAGGTAAAGCAGATTAGAGAGAGACTTTGTGTGGCACAGGACAGGCAGAAGCACTGGGCCGATACCACCGAAGATCGTTAGAGTTGGAGGTATAGTCTATTGTTATAATTTAGATTGTTAATACTTGTAGATTATGTGTTAAGGTTTGTTTTGAATTTAGGTTAGAGATTTGGTATTCTAGAAGATTTCTCCAACATGGGGTATGATTCTATTTAGAGGAGACGAAAAGCTTAGCCAGAGGTTCATCGGACATTTTGGCATTCTTGAGAGGATCGGTGTTGTAGCTTACCGACTAACCTTATCGTCTGCTTTGGATGGTGTGCATAACATGTTCCATATATCCCAGCTGAAATGATATATGGTAGACCATATCCTTGTGTTAGATTACTCAGAGATCGAGGTAGGACCAAGTCTCAACTATCAGGAGCAACCAGTGGAGATTCTGGATCACAAAGAAAAGGTACTGCGCAACCAGAATATTCCCTTAGTTCGCATCACTTGGAGGCATCACACTCTGAGTGAATACACCTGGGAGAGAGAGGATGAGATGCAAGAGCGATACCTTTATCTTTTCATGCCATGAGGTATCTTTCTATTATTTCCTTTTTGTGACGTATATATATTTAAATTTTGGGACAAAATTCTTTTAGGGGGGTAGATTTGTAACCACCACTTTTTTTAAAAAAATTATTTATAATTTATAATTATTATGTCATGACTTTTTAATTGCAAGATATTTTGACTTGTTAAATAATTCTAATTAGTAATTTAGGTTAGAGTTAACCTCGGATTAGGTCATTGAATGATTAGGTAGTGTTTGGATACCCATTGTAAAGTAATGTTTTGTGTTTAAACACTACTTTAAAAAAATAGCGTTTGGCAGGCATTTAATTTTGTTTCAAAATTCTCTTTCCCAAACCATCATTTAAACATTGTTTTTAGGTAGTTGAAAAAAGAAGCTTTCAAAAGAAAAAATTTCACACTCCCCCTCGCAGAGCAGCCGGGTCCCACCTACACCCCAACCCCCCCTCTCCCTTGCTTATCTCTCTCTCTCTCTCTCTCTCTCTCTCTCTCTCTCTCTCTCTCTCTCTCTCTTTCTATATGACTCCACCATTCAGTTGACGGGGACGACGGCGGACGACTTAGGGCTAGGGTTTTGGGACGACAACCTCGGCCGAGGATGGACGACGAGTTCATTTTTGATGAGCTCCACCGCTCAGTCGACATGGGCGATGCAAACCCTAGACAAAGTCAACGGGGACGATAATGAGTACAGAAGGGTGGCAGCGAGGTCTCGACTTCCTCTTTCTGAGGGCACCTCCGCCTCAGGAGGGTGGCAGCGGGGTCTCATTTTAGGACAATGACGAGTACGGGAGGGTGGCGGTAGGAGCCCCGGTCGGGGAATCAGACGGCCCAGATGACACTGTTGGCCCATCCAGTCTTAGTCAACTTAATTTTGATAGTTAACTAAACCATGTATTGATATGGCATAATCTGAAGACTCAAAGTTGTTGCTACAATGCTGATTGTACTACATTATTCAAATATAATCTTTTATTTTATTTGAGTCTAGGACTTATGTACATCGAATCACACTAGCATAACCCAAAGTCTACTCAAATAAACCCATGAACCTATCCACCAAATCATCCTACATTCAAACTCAAACCTTACTAGAATAGGCAACCGAACTTGAGCCAAATTTGTGCCAAACTCGGACCAAACTCGGTTACCTAATTAGTATAAAATCAACCCAGTTATTAAACCCCTAATTTCTTGGCTCAACGTTCAAAAATTTGAATTAAATCCTACCTGAACTCTGGCCGAATTTGGTTTGCTAAACCCTATAAATAGGATTGAAACTCCCATATTTCAAATAATCTAATCATTTATACTTTCAATCCTCTAGTGAAGAAATACTACTGAGCCTCAATTTTTTTATCTCCAAGAGCAACTCCCTAGCCTTCTAAGTGTCAAGTACGGTCTCGGTCTAGAAGTCTACAAGAGTTGTAAAGAGCTTGGCTCAATCAATTCTCTCTCTCTCTCTCTCTCTCTCTCTCTCTCTCTCTCTTATTTTAAAATTGTGATACTTCAGATCAAATATCGTGGTTGTAAAGAAGTGACAAGCCTTCGGATCAAAGCTTGTGATTCACTATTGGTGATTATAGTGGATACAACTCCGAGCAAGAGTTCTCGGGACTGGACTAGTCCTCTCAGAAGAAAAATAATATACATCGCGGTGTTTGTATTTGCTTTCTCTTACTCTAACTACTTTATATTATTGTTTTGCATATACATTGTTAGCTGACTTTACTCTGCTTAATTTTAATTGGGTAGATTATTTCGCTGCACTCTATCCACCCCCTCTAGAGTTGTCTTACAGTCCTTCAATTGGTATCAAAGCAAGTTCTCTTGATATTGGCTTAACAGCCTAAGAGACTTTTAGTAAATATTAGATATATCTACACCAACAATGGTGAAGGCCAGTCCACAAATAGGCCACCCCTATTTGATTGTACTAACTATATGTATTGGAAGACATGTATGAACTTTTATTTGAAGTTATTTGATTTTGACCTTTGGACTATTATAGTAGAAGGATATAAGAAACTGCCAAGAATAGTCATAGATGACAACCTTATAGAGAAATCTCATGATAAGTATACAGACACTGAAAAAAAATAGGCTAGTCTTGATGTTAAAGCTATTAACGCTCTATTTTGTACTGTAGACAGAACTGAATTTAACAGGGTCTCTACTTGTGGTACTTCGTACAAAGTTTGAAAAATTCTTGAGGTTACTCATGAAGAAATCTCACAAGTGAAGAAATAAACAAATAAGTCAACTGATACAGGAGTATAAAGCATTCAAGATGAAGCAGAATGAGATGATTACTCAAATGTTAACAAGATTCCTCAACATCGTCAACCCTCTATCCTCTCTTGGTAAGGAGTACATCAATTACGAGAATATTCGCAAAGTACTCAGAGGACTTACCAAGAACTGGAACACCAAGGCCACTACAATCATAGAAGGGGGATGATCTCACCACGATGACCCTCAAGACGCTCATGGACAAGCTAATAACTCACGAGATAGATCTCAAGGAATTCGAAGATCCCACTCCAAATGAAAAGACGATTGCTTTCAAGGTGCATTACAAGAAGGTCACTAATTATGACTCCGACAACGATGAATCTCAAGATGAAGAAGTTGCCCTAATCACCAGGAACTTCAAAAAATTTCTAAATCTTGAGAGATCAAAGAAGAATGAGCTCAATGACAACAGTGATGAAGAGCATATATGCTATAACTATAAAAAAGATAGCGCACATAAAAAGAGACTGGCCAACCTTAAAGAAAGGGAATCACCATGATCACTCATCCAGAAGAACATCATCAAGGAAGTAAACAAATACTAGCATCTGGTATGAAAGAGAAGTTAGTGAATCATAAGAGAAAAATCCTCGAGAAGCGGCAAACCTATGCTTCATGGAACTGACTGATCAGGTAACAAATAAAAATACTTATGATAATTTTATATTTGATGAGTTAGGTAATGCCTTTAATGATCTGCTTGATGATTTTAGAAAACTTAGGAATAAATACAGGCATGCTAGAAAAGATGTTCAAGATTATCAAACTAAGATAGACAAACTTACATCTTTACTAAGTGAAGTAAATGATACTTCTAACAATTTAGATAAGAATTTTAGACTTAAGCTTAATCTCCACGAGGCACTTACCAGCATTGACAAGAGTTCTCAAGAGAATGCTAAACTTAAGAACTCGAATCCGAAAAGAATATGTACTCCATTGCTGCTCATAAAATAGATGCTCTCACTACTAAATATGATAAAGTATATGCTACCTCTAAAAGATTAGAGATTAGATTGGGCACCAGGTTGAACAACCCTCTACCCAACCTAATATGAGACACGTAGCAAAACAGACGAGCACTCACAACTATGCTTCTACATACAAGCATAATGCTTCATGCAGAACATATTGTAACATTGTACACTATCATACACGTAGAACTTATCATGCCTCACATAATCATGTATTTTACTATAGATATCCACATAAATCACAAAATACTGCTTCACACACTCATACCTGTAATACTGCATCTAGCACCTATAACATAGCTATATGTCACTATTGTGGTAAGAAGGGACACATATCTAGATTTTGTAGAACTAGAAAATTAGTAGATATGAATGTTTATCTATGGATACCAAAGACTAACACAGCTGGACCCTCGAAGAAAAGGGTACCAAGGGTTATATCTACAACTCATTTTGTAGGTGGACCAACCCTCTCATGCTAGAAGCAAGTAGATTATCGATAGTGGTTGCTCACGACATATGACTGATGATGCTAACTTATTTGCAACGTTATCGATGAAGAAAGAAGGATATGTCTCCTTCGGTAATTACCTCAGAGGATATATTATTGGTAATATTAATGTAGGTATTCCTCCCTATCTTGTCATTAAAGACGTTTGTCTAGTAATGGAATTAAAATACAACCTACTCAGCATCAGTTATCTAGCTGACCATGGATATGGTATTAACTTCGTGAAATACAAATACTCTATATATAAAAGATCCACAGGAAATGGTATCTTTGAAGAAATTAGGGAAGATAATATATATATATTCTATCTTTTAAAGTACACTAACAATGCAGGAAGACGTCTATATGCCAAAAAAGATGATAGCTGGCTATGGCATATGCGACTAGGACACACAAACATGGATACTATTAAAGGACTATCCACAAAAAAATTGGTAACAGGCTTACCGGAGATTACCTTCAAGAAAGATATGGTATGTGTTGATTGTGAAAAGAATAAAGCTACTAAATCTTCCTTTAAGTCAATCAACGATGTTGTTTGTGGTATTAAACGAAAGAATAAAAGTATATTTCAATGACAGGGTTTATGCGAAACCCGCGCCCTTTGGTTTACAAACAAACTTGTACAATGTAATCCTATACGAGGATATGGGAGTACAATTTATTTAATCTGGGTAAATATTGCTATAGGTGTCTGATCTGCAGTCGATCACTTTAGCCCTTGGACCACACGATGTTGAAGAAGTGTCGTAGAAGACGGGTAGCAGCTTCGAAGGTTGCGAAGGAGGGTGGATGCACGATGCCAAAGCCGTCGACCCCTACTCTTTGCCTGAGCTCCGGACTCTTCGCTCCTTCTCTCTCTCTCTCTTTTTACCAATTCTTCGACCTTGTTCAATCTTCCAAATTGTCGACCTTGTTCCCCATTGATAGGGGTCTCTATTTATAGAGTTTTGGTGACAGTGACCACTCCGTCGGTGTAACAACCGAGGAGTGGACAGTACAGCACCCTTTTACACAACGGTTAAAATAACCAATGACTGCGTATAAATGACCTTTTGAGTGAGCATGTGACGCATGTCCAACTAAGGGGATAAAATGCGTATATCTGCTGCGAAGATCATGGCGTAAAAGCCACGTAGGTAGGTATCCCTCGTGTAGAAGAGGTTGGCGTAGAAGCCAAATGACTGTCGACTGTCACCCCTGGCGTAGAAGCCAAAATAGGCATAGAAGCCGAACAGGCGTAGAAGCCGAATAGACATAGAAGCCGAACAGGCATAGAAGCCGAATAGGCATAGAATCCGAACAGGCATAGAAGCCGAACAGGCATAGAAGCCGAATGGTCGTAGAGACTGAGTGGGCGTTTGAAGCCGAATGAGCACAGATCTTGAATGGGCGTAGAAGCCGCTGCGTACCGTGCCAGAGTGTTGATGTGGACGTCTTCGCCGGAATTACGGCTTTCGAAGGTGTAATCAAATCTCTTACAAAGATTTGCCACCATCCTGTGCATTAAATGCGGAGACGTGTTTTGAAGGTCTGCAGCCCTTCTGTGCATCCGTCGCAGAGATGTGTCTTGAGGGAAACTGTCACCGCTCTGTGCAATTTGACGTAGAGACGTGCCTCGGGCCCTGTACGAAGTGCAGCTTTTGACGTGGCAGGCGGTTTGTCTACTGCAGAGCGTAAAACAGCTCATGTTTGCCTGTGTAAAATAAGGCGGCGTATTCTCTTGTACGCGAAAGAGCGGTTTACGCTGGGGGGACTTTGGTAACCGACAGTTTGGTAATATTTTAACCAAAACCTCTGCATTAAATGCCGAGATCCGCCATCATACTGTGGGGCGCGTCCCGAGGGGTCTGCCATCGTTTCCAGCCGTCGTCTGGGTAGTCGTGCAACACTTTTTGTTAGGAGTCAGAGGCCAGGTTCACTGCGTGACTTGACAGGTTCATTTCGGGGAAGACGAAGCGTTCCTCGTACGCATTAATGCTGCTTTGAGAGCGGCTGAGTTTTACGCCATGGAGGCGATGAAGAACTCTGTCTTACGCTGGAGCGGCCTGGACGTACTGCACTTACGCAGATGGTCCTTTGAGCATACACTTCATGCTATGTTTTAGCGGAAAAAGCTCTGTTGCACGCTTGATGGCTCTGAAGGCCTCTGTTTACGCTGCTCTGTATCAAGAGGCTGCGTAGATCCTCCCAGCGTATTTTTCATGCTTCTACAAGACCCCCTTCAAAGCTTTTAAATTCCTCAGAATTTGAAACGCTTTGAATGAAGCATGAACGGCCCCTCGTAACTCAAAACGTTTCTGAATGGAGCGTTGAAACGGTCGATGCGGACTTTATAGCGGATTTATTGGGGACCGCTGTGATCTCTTTTGCCTATAAAAAAAAGGCTGGGGGTGGACCTGTTCTCACCACATTCCTATCACCATGCAGAGATGATCGCCGGAGTTCGTCGAGTCGACCTGAGGAAGAAGGAGATCATGTTCTTCCAGCATATAGGGAGCCGAAAAAGACGGCATCTTCGAGCAAATATCCACTCCAACAATGGATCATGGAAGGATATCTTAGCCTCCCTTGCTCGGGATAATCAGCAACTTTGTATGGTGGTTCTTCCGGGAGAAGGGAAGGATCATATTTCACCATGCTGCTTGCAAGTGGCGCTTTTTCCAGTTATCTCTGGTGACGAGAGGCAGACAGACCGGCTAGAGTGGCGGTGGTCTGTAGGAAATGTCACTACCACATTTTAGGAAAAAGGGTATTTTAGTAATTTTCTATTTAAATAAATATTGTGCATGGTAAATAATTTTTATTGTATTATTTAATTGTTGTTGGATGTTATTTAATTATTTTGGACTTATTTTAGTGGACCCAACTAGTTTAGTTTGGACCCATGGACCAACATGAATTAAATAGTTAGACTTGGCCCATTTAGAAAGCCCATGATTAAGGAGATGGATTAAATTAATTAAGTGATTAGACTAGAAGCTTCCTTCCTTAATTATTTCTTCATGAGAGGCCCCAAGGGGTACATTGGACATTTTACAATTACTTCGGGAAGGGGGCATGGTCGGCCTATATTAGGAGGGGGGATTTCTCTCTCCTCTTATTCTCATTTCCAATCTAGATCTAGAATTTCCCACTCCCAAATTCTCTCCATTCCCATTCCAATTCTCCACCAAATTCATTCCAAATTATTCCCAATTCACCATTAGAAAGTTGAGAAGCAAGGATCTAGAAGGAGAAAGCAAGAATCTACAAAGAGGAGCAAGGATCTACAATTTGGAAGCAAGTTCATCTCAATTGGAGGTTTCTTTGGGAATCCATCTTCCAATAGGTATAATTCAGTTTTTTTCGTTAAAATAGCTTCTAAATCTGAGATTTAATCATGTAAAATCAACCCATATGTATGTACTACCCATAGAACTTTGTTTTATGTTCATAGGAGACCCATGGAGAAAGTTATGGTGCTTTTTTGTGTCAATTTTGTTGGAATTCCGAATTTACATTTTGTTGTGTGTGTCAATTGATCCTATAGATCAATTGGGCATGTGCTTATGTGTTTGGGGCTTGTGTCGTGTCCATATTTGGGTACATGTGGTTCGTATCCCAACTATTTGGTGATACGTGTCACTTTGGGAGTTTTCCCTCCGACACGGGACTTTGAACATGTCATATTTTGACACGGACACATAGATCTACTTTTGACACTTTGATTTATTCATAAATATTATTTATGACTTATTTATATCCTTCGGGGTACATTTGGTTGTGTGTTGGACTCGTGTCGCATGCGTATCCTAGATCTAGTGGGATACGGTGTGAAACTTTCCAATTTGGTGTGTTTATGTGTAGATTTAATTATTTATGCTTTAAATTCTTCATTTATAATTAGTATATATATATATTGATATTATATATTATTTTAGTGTATTTATTATGGTATTTATTGTAGCATAGATCTATATATATTTCTATGTGTTCTAATGTGGTGTATAAATATATGTATGTAGCTTTCTTGCATGCAATTATATATGTACTTATGTTAATAACATAAATTATACATAAATGTCTTATAAAATATATTTATGTGTTTAAATGTATAATTATATTATTTATAATTATTATATATTTAATCGTTAATTTAATGAATGTATTTTTATGTGTGCTTCTAGCCATGTAAAATACGTACATAATATGTGCATTGTGTTTTGTAACTAATAGTATTTAATTGTATATATATAAGTATATATATTTATATAATTATTTATATATATATATATCTTGATTTATATATATATTTTTATATATATATTTATATATATATTCTATGTTTTTAGTGACAGTAGGATTAATGACAGAGAACTGTCATTAATTAGGCGGTTACAGCAGCAGCCGCTGTAACAGTGGCGGCGGGTTATTAATGACAGAGCCGCCACTGTCATTAAAAACCCATGCAGTGGGCGGGATTCGCAGCAGCAGCGACGGACTTTTCTGTGACAGTTGAGAACTGTCACCAATAGGTGACAGCAGTGCAGTTTGCACAACGGCTTTGGCGACGGTGGTTTCAGTGACAGTAGGAACTGTCACTGAAAGCCTATTTTATTTAATTTATATTTTTAGCTCACTGTTTTCAGTGACGATTTGGCAGATTTAATTTATATATTATATATTATATTTGTATATATATATGTATATATATAGGTATTTTTGTGAGGTATAATACTAATAATAATATATTATTTTATTTGTATAAATATTGGTTTGTATATACATTATTTAGAGTGTGCATTAATTGTATTATTAGTATACTTCGTGTGGGTACCAATTGGGATCTAAATTTGATTCCTAAATTGTTGTATTTTATTTATATATTATTTATATAGATTTCTTGTGAGGTTGACCTTGGTTTGACCATGTTTGACTTTAGTTGACTTTAGAGTTGACCATAGTTGACTTTTGACTTAGAATTTATTTATTGACCTAGAAGTTGACTAGTTTGACTTGTTCTCTTTCCGGGACCTTGTATTAATGTGGTATTCCATATCTAGGTCTTCGAGGCACCGAGTCAGACATCTGTGAGACTTTTCATTGGACTTCAGGCGAGTACATTCTCTGATAGTTTCTCATTTATGATATCCTCTATGTTCGTTGTATCTAGTGTAGATATACATGTTTATCTTGACACTATGGTTACACGGATTGGTATATTCGGATCTCGTCATGAGATGTTATTCCTTGGTATATGGTGTATATGGTGAAAGTATTGTTTCATTGGTTATCTTGTACATGTACAGACACTGATTTTCGGGAGGAGTCGCTCTCTTCTTGGGGAATCTAGTGCCATAGCATACCGTGGTTGGATCTATTATACCAGTTGGGGGTGGGGAGTATTAGTATAGATATGTGATCAAATCCCTATTGAATAAAGTATTAGTAAGCGAATAGTGTTGATCATGCACCGCACGTATGATTAGCCAGGCCGCATTGTATCTTGCCCAAGCCGATCACATGTTAAGCTAGTACTCACACACTTAGTCATTAGTATTATTGTTTTATTGGCATATTGTTTATTATTGTATTCTTTCCAGTATTTCCTTATTGTCTATATATCTCTTGTATCTATTTTGTGCATCTTGTTTATCCACAGCTATTTACTGTTACATAGTTTTTATCATGGATTAGAACTGCTGTTAGAGATGTACTCTACTCCTTTCCTGACTGGATATATTTTTCCAGATGACACTGAGGAGTACCCTACCTATTATGGACCCCAGGATGTTGTGGGTTTAGATTCGGAGACCCTGGCTCAAGAGGGACTTATCCCAACTGAGACAGTTGACCCTGGAGTGTAGCTTTATAGTATGATAGTATTCTTTTGTACTGGATTTATCTCCAGCTTATTTTGTTACTCTTCAGACTCATTGATGTATTATTTTAAACTCATGAGTTGTATGATGACTGTTCTATTCTTATCTGATTCGTGCTCATTCTATCTTAGTTCTGTGATTGAGTATTCTATCATTATTGGTGGTTCATTACTTTAGATAGACTATCTAGACAGCGTTCTACCACCGATTCTGCGGCGTAGGCTGGGCGTTATTTCCGACTAGTATCCTTACATCGGGTACGGGTGGTGACACATTTTTGGTGGTGGCCCATGTAGGTCTAGCTTCACAAGTATGTGATGTCGTAGTAGTGCGACAACTTAGTTGTACTACTACGAGCCTGCGATAGGATATAGGATATAGGCTGAGATACTCAATCACATCTAGGAAAATTCTTTTGATTCAACTATTCTCCTTTGACATTGATACTTGAACCCTTAAACTGTCCTTTCCTTGATGTCTTACATCTTGTGCCATATTAATTCTTTCTTTCGCTTTGTCTCAGGATGCCGCCTAAGACTAGATCACAGCAGGGGAGAGCAGCTTCTGAGAGGTCTGCGATATCCCGAGGGCCTGCACCAGTCACTTCTTCGGTGATTGGAGTGTCAGCTGCTTTCGGAGGTCCACCACCTACTCAGAGGACTGTGCCAGCTGTATCTGAGGGGCTTCCACCTCTACCTCCTGTGCCAGCAGAGGCGTCACAGATGTTTACACTGTTTCGTGAGATGCTCGAGGCACAGAGGGCTCAGTCAGAGGCACATCAGAGGCAGACCGACGTCCTACGGCAGGGCATCGAGAGTGCTCATCAGCTTGCTCGTGCTGTAGTTGAGAGAGGAGTTCCGATCCAGCAGCAGGTTGTTCCTCAAGTTGCTCAGCTTCGGCCAGGCAACATTCAGGACTTCAAGAAACTGGAGCCTAGGGTTTTCAAAGGGACGGAGGGCATCGTCTATGCTGATGATTGGCTCGAGGACATTGAGCATCTTATGAGGGTGTCCCATCTTTCTGAAGATCTGAAGGTTGAGGCGGTAGGACTTCAACTGTTCGACGTCGCTCGTACTTGGTTCAGGAATGAGCTGGTTCTAGTTGACGCAGGACAATCTTGGGAGGTATTCAAGGACCTTTTCAAGAAGAAGTTTTTCGCCCGGATAGACAGGCTTGACTTGGGGAGACAATTTGAGAGTCTCATTCAGGGGAGCATGTCTGTGGAGGAATACGCTGCGGAGTTCGGTAGGTTGAGCCGATTTGCAGAGTACTTGGTAAGGGAGCCGGAGGTTCGAGCTATTCGTTTCCGAGAGGGTCTAAACTGGGAAGTGAAGATTCTCATTCCGTCTTTTTATGAGACATACTCGGAGATACTTGCGGAGGCACGCAAGGTTGAGCGGGATCTGGGTTTGAAGACCAAGAGAGACCGTGATTCTTTTCTGGGGGCCAACGGCAGTGCATTATCTGCCAAACGTCCTCATTTCCAGTCCAGACCTTTCCAGCAGCCACAGCAGAACCAAACGCAGCTAGAGCGCCTTTTCACCAGGCACCTCAGCAGCAGAGACAGTTACAGCAAGCTCCATGCAACTTCTGCAAGAAGCCCGGCCACATCTGGGAAGTTTACAGGAGGAGGCTAGGAGTTTGTTTGTATTATGGTACTGAAGGGCATCAATCAAGGGAGTGTCCTCGTCGTGCAGTTCAGGGAGCAGCTCCAGCTCCGAGGACACAGACGAGACCACCTGCAGCACAGCCGAGGGGACCGCTTCCGACACAGCAGCAGTGTTTTGTCCAGCATCAACAACAGGGAGGTGCTCGACAGGGACGAGCGTTTGCTATGACCGTCGAAGAGGAGGAACCCACCGGAGATGTCATCGCAGGTTCTATTCTTCTTGATTCTATTCCAGCTTTAGCTTTGTTTGATAGTGGTGCTTCCCATAGTTTTGTATCTGTTTCTTTTGCTCTGAAGCATGGTTTGGTAGCTGAGTCTTTGCTTAGGACTTGCAAGATCATGACCGGGGGAGGCATTATCCTGGTTAATGATATTTGCAAGAATCGGAGAGTTACTCTGGGAGACCGGGAGTTGAGTACGTGTCTACTTGTAATGCCACTTCCGAGCTACGACATTGTACTTGGGATGGATTGGTTGAGTAGGCACCATGCTAGCATAGATTGTAGATGAGTTAGAGTTTTGTTTGGTCCGCCAGGAGAGCCAGAGTTCGAGTTTGCTAGAGGAGCTGCAGAGCAGGGCGAAGGCATTATTTGTGGAGCTATGGTGGAAGATAAGGAGTTGCCGCATCCATTGATAGCAGAGTTCTTGGATGTGTTTCCTGAGGAATTATCAGGATTGCCACCAGATCGAGATATTGAATTTTCTATAGACTTGGTGCCAGGTACATAACCAATTTTGCAGCATGTCTATAGAGTAAACAACAGCGAGCTGGCCGAGTTGAAGAAGTAGGTGGACGAATTGCAGGATAAGGGGTTTATCAGATCGAGTTCTTCACCATGGGGAGCCCCAGTATTGTTTGTACCAAAGAAGGATGGATCGGTGCGTATGTGCATTGATTACAGGGCTTTGAATAATCTCACTATCAAGAATAAGTATCCTTTGCCACGGATTGATGATCTGTTGAGTGGTGCGAAGGTATTTTCTAAGATAGATTTGAGATCAGGCTACCATCAGGTGAAGGTGAAGCCGGAGGACATACCGAAGACTGCTTTTAGAACTCAGTATGGTCAGTACGAGTTTATGGTGATGTCGTTTGGTTTGACTAATGCACCGGCGGTATTTATGAACTTGATGAACAAGGTGTTCCACCAGTACCTTGACAAGTTTGTGGTGGTGTTCATCGACGACATACTCATATACTCGAGGACACCGGAGGAGCATGAGGAGCATTTGAGGATTGTGTTGGATGTGCTGAGGAAGGAGAAGTTGTATGGAAAGTTGTCCAAATGTGAGTTTTTCTTGGACAAGGTAGAATTCTTGGGGCATATTGTGACTGGTGATGGTATTTCAGTGGATCCGAAGAAGATTTTAGCAGTGGAATCTTGGAAGACTCCGAGTTCGATGGCAGAGATCAGGAGTTTCTTGGGATTGGCAGGCTACTACAGGAAATTTGTGCAAGATTTTTCGAGGATTGTCGAGCCGATGACCAGACTCACAAGGAAGGATGTGGAGTTTGTTTGGACAGAGGATTGCCAGGTTGCTTTTGAAGAGTTGAAGAAGAGGTTGACGTCTGCTCCTATTTTGACATTGCCATCAGGGTCTGGAGGTTTTACTATTTATAGTGATGCATCGGGAAAGGGTTTAGGTTGTGTTCTTCAGCAACATGGAAAAGTGATTGCCTATGCATCCAGGCAATTGCGTCCTCATGAAAAGAACTATCCTACCCATGATTTGGAGTTGGCAGCTGTCATATTCGCCCTGAAGTTGTGGAAACATTATTTGTACGGAGAGCGTGTGGAGATCTTCACAGACCATAAAAGCTTGAAGTACGTTTTCACGCAGAAGGAGTTGAACATGAGACAGCGTCGGTGGTTGGAACTGATGAAGGATTTTGATATCTCTTTGCAATATCATCCTGGAAAAGCCAATGTAGTTGCCGATGCTTTGAGCAGGTATTCGGTAGCTATGTTCTTAACGCAGGATCGATATTTGTTGGAGAACTTGGAGAGCTTGGGCATTGAGGTGATTGTTCCTGGGTGTGCTATGTAGATGTGGGGATTGCAGATACACTCAGATTTGATGGACAGGATTAAGGTAGCACAGTATGATGACGTATCTTTGAGGAGTATCAGAGCTCAGGTGAGAGCAGGATTGGAGGATGATTTCACTATTGCAGAGGATGGATCTTTGAGGCATGGAGTTAGATTATGTGTGCCTAGTGGGGAGTTGCGAGAGGAGGTATTGCAGAAAGCGTATCGCTTTCAGTATTCCATACATCCAGGTGCTAACAAGATGTATCGGAATATGCGAGAGAGTGTGTGGTGGTATGGCATGAAGAGGGAAGTGGCACAGTTTGTATCCAGATGCTTAGTGTACCAGCAGGTGAAAGCCGAGAGACAGAGGCCAGGTGGGTTACTTCAGCCATTACCCATTCCAGAGTGGAAGTGGGAACACATTACTATGGATTTTGTGTCCGGACTTCCACGATCTCCAGGAGGAAAAGACGCGATTTGGGTCATTGTTGATAGGTTGACCAAGTCGGCCCACTTTTTGCCTTTCAAGGTGGGTTTGTCTACGGAGAAGCTGGCAGAGATGTATGTGAGGCAGATCGTTAGGATACATGGAGTTCCCGTCAGCATAGTCTCAGATCGGGATAGTCGTTTTACTTCTCATTTCTGGAGGAGTTTGCAGGAGAGTTTGGGCACTCAGCTCAAGTTCAGTACTGCATATCATCCCCAGACAGATGGGCAGTCTGAGCGGACTATCCAGACTCTCGAGGATATGTTGCGCACTTGTATACTATATTTCGGGGGTTCTTGGGAGGACCATCTCCATTTGGTAGAGTTTGCTTACAACAACAGTTACCAGGCCAGTATAGAGATGTCACCTTTTGAAGCTCTATATGGTCGGAGGTGTCGTACTCCTTTGTCTTGGGACGATGTTGGAGAGAGAGTTTTGCTTGGGCCAGAGATGGTTGTGGATGCAGCGGAGAAGGTTCAGTTGATCAGAGACAGACTTCGAGTGGCGCAGGACAGACAGCGGCATTGGGCCGATAGCCATCGAAGACCTTTGGAGTTCGAGGTATAGTTTAGATTTTGTTTGTGCTTGTTCTTGTTTGTTATAGATTTAGTTCTTAAGATGGTATTTTGTTCTAGGTGGGTGGTTTGGTGTTTCTGAGGATTTCTCCGACACGAGGCACGATTCGCTTCGGTGGAGACGGAAAGCTTAGTCCGCGATTCATCGGACCTTTTACTATTCTAGAGAGGGTCGGTGCAGTTGCTTATAGACTAGACTTGCCATCTGCATTGGAGGGAGTGCACAACGTGTTTCATGTGTCGCAGTTGAGATGATACGTGGCAGATCCTAGTCATGTATTGGATCACTCAGAGATAGGGGTGGGCCCTACTCTTAGCTATCCAGAGCAGCCAGTTGAGATTCTGGATCGGAGAGAGAAGGTGCTGAGGAACCAGACTATTCCTTTGGTATGCGTCGCATGGAGGCATCACTCTCCGGGGGAGTCTACCTGGGAGAGAGAGGATGACATGCGAGAGCGTTATCCATATTTGTTTGTACCTTGAGGTATGTTATTTTCTAGTTATATTCTGTTCATTAGTTAATTATGATTCTTTAGTTCTGTTCTGTGATTTTCTGGGGGTAGTTTTTATCTTTGAATTTCAAGGACGAAATTATATTAAGGAGGGTAGACTTGTCACTACCACATTTTAGGAAAAAGGGTATTTTAGTAATTTCCTATTTAAATAAATATTGTGCATGGTAAATAATTTTTGTTGTATTATTTAATTATTGTTGGATGTTATTTAATTATTTTGGACTTATTTTAGTGGACCCAACTAGTTTAGTTTGGACCCATGGACCAACATGAATTAAATAGTTAGACTTGGCCCATTTAGAAAGCCCATGATTAAGGAGATGGATTAAATTAATTAAGTGATTAGACTAGAAGCTTTCTTCCTTAATTATTTCTTCATGAGAGGGCCCAAGGGGTATATTGAACATTTTATAATTGCTTGGGGAAGGGGGCATGGCCGGCCTATATTAGGAGGGGGGATTTCTCTCTCCTCTCGTTCTCATTTCCAATCTAGATCTAGAATTTCCCACTCCCAAATTCCCTCCATTCCCATTCCAATTCTCCACCAAATTCATTCCAAATTCTTCCCAATTCACCATTAGAAAGTTGAGAAGCAAGGATCTAGAAGGAGGAAGCAAGGATCTACAAAGAGGAGCAAGGATCTACAATTTAGAAGCAAGTTCATCTCAATTAGAGGTTTCTTTGGGAATCCATCTCCCAATAGGTATAATTCAGTTTTTCTCATTAAAATAGCTTCTAAATCTGAGATTTAATCATGTAAAATTAACCCATATGTATGTACTACACATAGGACTTTGTTTTATGTTCATAGGAGACCCATGGAGAAAGTTATGGTGCTTTTTGTGTCAATTTTGTTGGAATTCCGAATTTACATTTTGTTGTATGTGTCAATTGATCCTATAGATCAATTGGGCATGTGCTTATGTGTTTGGGGCTTGTGTCGTGTCCATATTTGGGTACATGTGGTTCGTATCCCAACTATTTGATGATACGTGTCACTTTGGGGGTTTTCCCTCCGACACGGGGCTTTGAACATGTCGTATTTTGACACGGACACATAGATCTACTTTTGACACTTTGGTTTATTCATAAATATTATTTGTGACTTGTTTGTATCCTTCGGGGTACATTTGGTTGTGTGTTGGACTCGTGTCGCATGCGTATCCTAGATCTAGTGGGATACGGTGTAAAATTTTCCAATTTGGTGTGTTTATGTGTAGATTTAATTATTTATGCTTTAAATTCTTCATTTATAATTAGTATATATATATATAGATATTATATATTATTTTAGTGTATTTATTATGGTATTTATTGTAGCATAGATCTATATATATTTCTATGTGTTCTAATGTGGTGTATAAATATATGTATGTAGCTTTCTTGCATGCAATTATATATGTACTTATGTTAATAACATAAATTATACATAAATGTCTTATAAAATATATTTATGTGTTTAAATGTGTAATTATATTATTTATAATTATTATATATTTAATCGTTAATTTAATGAATGTATTTTTATGTGTGCTTCTAGCCATATAAAATACATACATTAATATGTGCATTGTGTTTTGTAACTAATAGTATTTAATTGTATATATATAAGTATATATATTTATCTAATTGTTTATATATATATATCTTGATTTATATATATATTTGTATATATATATTTATATATATATATATTCTGTGTTTTTAGTGACAGTAGGATTAATGACAGAGAACTGTCATTAATTAGGCGGTTACAGCAGCAGCCGCTGTAACAGTGGCGGCGGGTTATTAATGACAGAGCCGCCACTGTCATTAATAACCCATGCAGTGGGCGGGATTCACAGCAGCAGCGACGGACTTTTCTGTGACAGTTGAGAACTGTCACCAATAGGTGACAGCAGTGCAGTTTGCACAACGGCTTTGGCGACGGTGGTTTCAGTGACAGTAGGAACTGTCACTGAAAGCCTATTTTATTTAATTTATATTTTTAGCTCACTCTTTTCAGTGACAATTTGGCAGATTTAATTTATATATTATATATTATATTTGTATATATATATATGTATATATATAGGTATTTTTGTGAGGTATAATACTAATAATAATATATTATTTTATTTGTATAAATATTGGTTTGTATATACATTATTTAGAGTGTGCATTAATTGTATTATTAGTATACTTCGTGTGGGTACCAATTGGGATCTAAATTTGATTTCTAAATTGTTGTATTTTATTTCTATATTATTTATATAGATTTCTTGTGAGGTTGACCTTGGTTTGACCATGTTTGACTTTAGTTGACTTTAGAGTTGACCATAGTTGACTTTTGACTTAGAATTTATTTATTGACCTAGAAGTTGACTAGTTTGACTTGTTCTCTTTCCGGGACCTTGTATTAATGTGGTATTCCATATCTAGGTCTTCGAGGCACCGAGTCAGACATCTGTGAGACTTTTCATTGGACTTCAGGCGAGTACATTCTCTGATAGTTTCTCATTTATGATATCCTCTATGTTCGTTGTATCTAGTGTAGATATACATGTTTCTCTTGACACTATGGTTACACAGATTGGTATATCCGGATCTCTTCATGAGATGTTATTCCTTGATATATGGTGTATATGGTACAAGTATTGTTTTATTGGTTATCTTGTACATGTACAGACACTAATTTTCGGGAGGAGTCGCTCTCTTCTTGGGGAATCTAGTGCCATATCATACCGTGGTTGGATCTATTATACCAGTTGGGGATGGGGAGTATTAGTATAGATATATGATCAAATCCCTATTAAATAAAGTATTAGTAAGCGAATAGTGTTGATCATGCATCGCACGTATGATTAGCCAGGCCGCATTGTATCTTGCCCAAGCCGATCACATGTTAAGCTAGTACTCACATACTTAGTCATTAGTATTATTGTTTCATTGGCATATTGTTCATTATTGTATTCTTTCCAGTATTTCCTTATTGTCTATATATCTCTTGTATCTATTTTATGCATCTTGTTTATCCACAGCTATTTACTGTTACATAGTTTTTATCATGGATTAGAACTGCTGTTAGAGATGTACTCTACTCCTTTCCTGACTGGATATATTTTTCCAGATGACACTGAGGAGTACCCTACTTATTATGGACCCCAGGATGTTGTGGGTTTAGATTCGGAGACCCTGGCTCAAGAGGGACTTATCCCAACTGAGACAGTTGACCCTGGAGTGTAGCTTTGTAGTATGATAGTATTCTTTTGTACTGGATTTGTCTTCAGCTTATTTTGTTACTCTTCAGACTCATTGATGTATTATTTTAAACTCATGAGTTGTATGATGACTGTTCTATTCTTATCTGATTCGTGCTTATTCTATCTTAGTTATGTGATTGAGTATTCTATCATTATTGGTGGTTCATTACTTTAGATAGACTATCTAGACAGCGTTCTACCGCCGATTCTATGGCGTAGGCTGGGCGTTGTTTCCGACTAGTATCCTTACATCGGGTACGGGTCGTGATAGGAAAGCAGAATTACCCTGCTTTCCTTCTGTTGGAGGATGGGTCATATGCCCAGTTTTGTATCCTCCTGCCACTGATCATCTTCTTGGAAGAAGAGGAAGATCACCAATGCGAGAACCTGTCAGAACAGATTCCGAGGGCGGCCTTCAGACGACGAGGGGGTATCTCCTTTTGTAGACGGAGTTTCCCTCAGTTGTAATCATGAAAAATAGAGAAAAACCCCTTGTAGATTGGATTTCGCTCAAATGTAATCATGATTTTGATCTTTTAATAAAATCGTCTTCTTCTCCATATGATCGTCTTGCCATATGTTGCTGTGAAGTCTGAATATGTGTAGCTTCGACACGTCTGAATCTTTATGCCGACTCTGATAGAAAGAGTATTAGGCCCTGTCCTTTACGTATAACGAATAGTCCATAGAACGCCGTTTAGCATCTTGAACATTTAGAACTGTCCTGTTGCTAAGACTGAGGGACCGCGTAGAATTTCTGAACTGTTGCTTCTCTGATGAACAGAATTTTTGTTCAGACTTCGTCTTCAAGAATGATCTCTCGAAACTCCCTTGGAACAGGGTCGAGGTTTTTGGCTTTCAAATTGATTTGCCACCTTGATAGACGAGATGTTCAGACTGGAGTCTGGATGAACCTCCAATTTTGGACCCGAGAAGAGTCATTTCTCAATGTTTGAACTCTGTATGCTTCGGGTACTTGGGATGCTTTGGGTCAAGAACGAGTATCTTCCGTGTGAACTCTTTGCAATTGACCGCTTTGGGGACTGTTTCGAATATGCGGAAAGTCGTGGAGCGTGAAATCATCAGTCTGTAACCTCTGGGCGTAAAACACCATCGAGCGCGGAATCGTAGACTTGTGGTTCCTGAGCGTGAATTCGTAGGTTTATTGCCTCTCGAGCATAAAAGCTACCGAGCACAAAGGCATCCAGGCATAAAACCATAGACTTATAGTTGTCGAACGTAAAGCTGTAGATTCGTAGCCGTCGAGCGTAGAAAGCTCCTTTAGCGTAGAACTGTTTGATTTGTAGCTCCTGAAAAAAAAATTTCTTCGAGCGTGAAGTTTGCGAATCTGTTGCTTCTGAGCGTAAACTGAGCGCCACCGAGCGTGAGATCGTCGATTTGGTATCTGCTGAGCGTAAAGTCGTAGGTTTGTGGCCTCTCGAGCATAAAAGCTACCGAGCACAAAGGCATCCGGGCGTAAAACCATAGACTTGTAGCTTGCGAGCGTAAAACCGTAGATCCGTTGCTGTCGAGCGTAGAAAGCTCCTTTAGCGTAGAACCCGCTGAACCGTTTTGCACGAAAAAATCTTTCGAATTCGCTGATTGTCCGTCTTCCAAGGGTAGTGGGCTGACGTAGCATCCAATCATAACCAATCTATAAGATTTGGTTAGGGTCTCGAGGAGTTCGTCCGAGGATTCGAGGAGTCGACTCGGACTATATATACCCCAAGTTTTTGAGAGAAAAACTTTTTATCTGTCTTCTGCGAAAGAGAGCTTTCGACTGTTCGAGTTTTTTCTTCGTTCCTTCTCCGAGCACTTCGAGTCTTCAGAAATGGCGCCGAAACAAACCCCCTCCGCTAAGGGAAAGAGCATAGGTTCTTCATCTTATTCTTCTGCCCCAGCGAGGGAGTCTCTGGTCGGGCAAGGCGAACTTCCTTCCGAGCAAAGTATCCCGCCGACGAGCAGCGCACCCGGCCTTAGAGGTAGAGCCTTTGGGGTGACAAAAATGACGAAAAATTCTTCGCACACGTTGAACATGACCGCGCTAGGTCATCTTCTGTGCTGATAGCCTCTTTGGAAGAAGATGATGCACGGAGGCGTTTTTATCTTTTATGCCCACATTTCTAATGTGCCAGCGTAAAGACTCCATATTTTCGTAGCCCTGAGCGTAAAAGCTCTGGCTATCGAAAATGGGCGTATATCGTAAAATTTTAAGTTTTACGCTTGTGGAGGGGACTTCCGGCGTAAAATAACCAAATTGTTACGATCCTGCGTAGAGCACAGATTGTCGTTTCTTTGGTCTGTACGTTTGTGCAAGATTTGTAATGACATATTTCCCTTGCACTTTTGTAGTTGATCTGGGCGAGTCTCCACTGGCCGAGGTGATGGGATCCGCTGCCGGGATGCTGCACTCGAATTATCTGGAGGATCTATCCCACGTGGCATTTCCCATCTCCGGACCCCAGTATCCTGAGGGAAGGGGGTTTCTGATATCGGCTCAGGGCGAGCGGACGCTGCTGAGCATCATTAATGGCGAGCCCCTGACCTACGTAGACAGAGAGCAGTACATAAAGCCGGCTTTCCTCTTTGGGGACATGATTGACAAACAGTCCCAGACGAGGCCCAAGAGGGAGCCCTGGGTTTTCTCTGCCGGGAATTTGGTTTTGTATTTGCCAACGATACCGAGGGATTATCCCATCTCGGCCTTCTTCCATGCGACGCATCCCAGGAAGATGTCGTGGATGCTGACTCCTGATCTTTACGGTAAGCCGGGGAAGAACTTTCATCTCAAAGGAGCTAACCGGGGGTCGTTTGTCAGTCGCCCTTCCGGCTTTGTGACGTTGTTCCGGGGACTGTGCCCGGGTAGTGTCCCGAGTGAAGACAGCTCGGTGATCCAGCCGGTCCAATTGCCGACCTTCTGCAACGACTTCATGGGACGAGGCGGGGTATATCCCAAGGAGAATCCTCGGTGTAATGGGTGGATCACCCCAACAAACTTCCGATGGACATGCCTAGTTGGCTGGGCCTTGAAGCACTTCCGGAGAGAGCTGGAGGTCATTGGACTATATGCCGCTGTGAGTGCGACGAGCGTTGGGTTGCCTCTGAACCCTAACTTGTTCCTGGCGCTGATGGAGCGGTACATTCCGCTCACTGGGACCTTTGCCACTCCACTGGGGGAGTTGGGATTGGCGCTCCACGAGATGGCAGTTGTCTCGAGACTGCCGATGGGGGATACCCCATACGAAGAGTATGTTCCCACCAACCGGGAGTTGGGGGATTTGGACCCTCGGGTGGCGGAAGTATATCAGGAGCTGATGTGTCAATACTTCGCGTGCACCACTTTTTATAACGAGCCTTCTGATTTGGCTCATACCACCAAGTGGATGTCCTACCTCTTCTTCCACCGAGCTAGGGCTGCCAAGTCGGAGAAAGCCTCGGGGGGCAAAAATGAGCCCGTGAACTGTTTGGGCGTGCTTAGCGCCCAGGTCGTCGAGGATCTTATGGAGGAGGCCACAGCTCCGGATCAGATTCTCGTTGAGGGGGTAGGAAAGTACCCAGAAGGCACTAAGGCCTGTAGTTATTTGAGGCACTGTCGCCGGCCTCTGTCTAAGGAAGCCCAGTTGGCTGGTTTCCTCTCCATATGGCTGCGTCGAGTAGTAGTGCCTGGCACAGCGTCCGCGGACCGTATTCACCGGATCATCCTGTGGCCGACAGTGCGCCTGGTGTTCGGGCAAGACTAGGCTTGCTTCCCGCCATGGTGTGCTGTATACAGGCTGGCCTGAGAGCCATAACTGATGGGTTGCTCGTCGACGAAGCTCGACGTAAGAGTTTTCCCAGGGTAGAATTACCATACCTATACTTGATGGGATGGTTAATTCTCCACAATCCCCGGGTGATGTCTCCTAGCTCCGGTAGCAGCTCGGGGGGTATATTCTTGCTGAATTATAAGGATTCTTCCTGGAATGTGAACACAGTCTTAGACTGTCGACTGGTGTTGAACCTCAGCCACGGCTGGAAGATCCTCTGCATTGTCCCCTCCGTACATCGCAATCAATCAGGAGTGCGGCTTGAGGATTCAGGTGGAGAGAAGCCCCGATCCCAAAATAACGAGGGACAGGGCACGTGGCAATGGCCAGCAGCACGCACCGATGGACAACCCAATTTAATGGATCCATCAGGGCATGCTTAAGCTGTAGTCTAACAGAAATTAGGGCAATTGTTACAAGTCACGGGTTATTCTATTCTCATCCACAACAGATAATCACAGATTAAAAGACAGAGTAATGCAAATAGAAATAACTGTCAAATCTCAATAAATTCCTCGGAAAACAATCCTAGAATATGTCTGGTACAACAAATGCAAATAGACAGGAAATAATCAACTGGAAATAGAAATAACTGACTACATACAGCCACTGCTCAAGAGAAGTCCTCTGGTACGATCTCGTACTCAGATCCTGGTACAGCTCCTGGAAGTGCTCATGTATGGTGTATCTCTGGATGGATCTCCTCAGCTATACCTGGGTACATCATCCATTCCAGGTCCTCAGGGGATATAGCAAGGTACAGATAATACAAGCCAAAACATAAGCAGTGCAAAAACAAATAAGCAATAGAGTAAACTATGTAACCAGCTAAGTGATATGCAGTATGAGAGCAGCACTAGAAACTCAGGCTGAAACTACTACAAGCTCTATGTCGGGGAGCCGGTAGCAGTGATATCATGTAGTTGTCTAGCTCAATGGGAGACTACGACGCCGGCATAATAAAATAAACCTGTAGCCTGTGTGTCTCTCCCCACCCCATGTAATCACGCATATCATGACCATAATATCTCATGTCCATGTCAGCGGGATTATAGCTAATGCAACAAGTCATAATGTCTATAAATAAAATATCTCTGTCAAGTCCTGTATCCTATACAGAATCACCATGAATTTCTCAGGAAGACTCTGTCTCATGAATAGTGTCAAGTATCCTGGGTTCTGGAGTACTTGGTAAGACAAGTACGAGCATCATCGGGTCTCGATAACCATCTCTATGTGACGTTACACAACTCCGCGTACGGGGTTGGCACCCGACCAGTAATCGGACGCTAAGTAAAGCCACTCGGCCCTGGGTTTTAACAGTTAAACAGGTTTACATGCATTTAAACAATATTTCAGGCAAGTTCTATAACAAGAATTACTGCAATTTGGCAAGCTTTCCTTGCCCACTTATGTATAAACAAGTCAAGGAAAATAAGTAGCAAGCTGCAGGGTTTGGCAAGGTACACTTGCATGTGGTTCCGGCTCTGACTGCGGCTCTGACTTCAGCTGGGATTGCAGGCGGTACTCCGGTTGCTGAAATAAACATCACCATCAGATCCAAAAAATATCAATCGGCTAGAAACGTCTGTCCTTGGGTCCAATTAGGAGACAAGGGCAAAAATGGCAGTTTCGGGTCAAAACGGGGTCCACATGTGGGTCCGCTTTGCACCGAAAAATATGTCAGGGTCAAAGGTCTCCAAATTCACCAAACTTAGTGTCAACAAGTCAGGAACAATGATACGAACCCAACGGAACTTCCAGAATTGGATTCCGATGAGCCGATCACAAAATCGCCCGTCGAGCGGGACCTGTGGGGCCCACGACACGCGATTTCGTCAACGTTCTCAGAATTAAACCAAACTTGGGTCACAGGACCAGCGTATCGCTACGAGTCCGATGGCGCAAGTTTCGTTTCAATCAGACATATGTACACAAAGTTAGGATAAATTACAGAAAAGTTAGATACGGGGCGATGTCCGCGGATACGCGTTGATTCCGGTGTGCACGCACATCCGAATCAGCTTTCGCGAAATCCTACACGTCCATATCGATGACGCGCACGAATCTGTGAAGACCGCACGCGACCAAGTCATCCCGTTTGGCGGGGCGTACTCAGTTCCGGGGTGAATCGGGGTATTGTTTTTTCCTGTTTTTGGATCGCGGTGTGCGATCACCACAGGACGCGATGCCCCGAACGGTTTGTCCGGGCACCGAGAGGATCATACAGGCTTCGTAACGCAATTTACGGAATCGAAAACAGAGCTACGAGCAAGAAGATACACGCGCCTGAACGGGGCCCAAAAATTGGGGTCTGAATCGTGTCCGACACGTGTCGGATTCGGGGATTTAGGGTTAGGGTTAGGGTTCCGGTGGCTATGCGGCGGAGGACGGCGGCTGGGCAGCCAGGCTGAGGCGGAGGGGGCCGGGGGCAGCGCGGCGAGGCGGAGGCCGGGCTCGTCGGCGCTGCGGCGGCCGGAGGCAGCTCGGGGAGCTGCCCGAGCTGCTGTTGCTGTCGTCGTGGTGACCGGGGACGGCGGAGCGGGGCGCCGGAGGGGAGGAGATGGCCGGGGAGAGGGATGGGCGGCGGTGGCGACGTCGTGGCGATGGTCTACGTCGACGGCGGTAGGTGGCACGGTGGGGGCAGCGGGGTTTAAATAGGGTTGGGGGCCGGAGAAGGCGGAGAGAGGGGGCGGAGAAGGCGGAGCCTGGGTGGACGGCCGGGCGGAGCGGAGCGGAGGACGCGGCGGCCGGGCGGAGCGGCGCCGGACTCGGGCCGAGGGGAGAAGGGGACCGGGTCGTGGGGTGCGGGTTCGGGCGGGTCGGGTCTGGCGGATCCGACCCGACCCGCTAGGGGCTGGGCCGGGCTCGGGCCCAATGGGCCGGGCCGGGCTGAGGATTTGGGTAAATAATAATAACAATAATAATAATATAATTAATTAATTAATTAATTAATTAATTAATTATATTTAGGTGTTTTAAAAATAGGTCCGGGGCCCAATAAATTCCAGGAAAAATTGCCCTAAGTCCAGTTTTTCATTTCACCCAAAAATATTATATTCATAATATTTTAACATTATTTATTATCAAATAAAAATTATTTAATATTTAAAACCCTGTTTTTAAATTATAGAAAATTCCCAAAAAATTTCAGAAAATTGTGAAAAATCCAGTTTTGAAAATTTTGAAAAATCAGGGGATTTACAATCTACCCCCCTTAAGAGGATTGCGTCCTCACAATCAAAGAATAACCGATCAACAGAGATGACGTGGTCACAAGCATCGTTTGAAAATACATCACAAGATACTTAGAGAAATACCGTTTCCCTAGCAATGAAAGTTATGCACTTCCAGAGAAAATCTAGTTAAAGCAAAAGATCTACAACTTTTATGAAAACTAGGTTGTTATTAACAAGTTGCAATTTACTAGGTTGGGGCTGAGATCATGAACCAAGAGGCATGAGCTACTACAAGACTAGAAACGGATAACTACGAATCACTTACGTGCATTGGCTACTCCACGAGTCTGCGCGTTCTCCACTGTCATCATCAGGGCTTGCTTGCGTCCTTGCAGTCGATTCTTCTGCTGCTGAGCCTGCTGGAAGAGTAGTTCCTGGGGTATCAAGGGTAGCCTCGGCTGGTACCCTCCTGGAGCTGGTGGTAGGACTTCTTGAACTTCTGTTTGTGGTACTTCCAATGCTGGAGAGGCTGACCTCGGTACTGGTAACGCTCGTTGGTTTACCCTTGGTGCTCCTTCTCGACGCTCAGGGCATTCCCTCAGTAAATGCTGACTGGATCTGCAAGCCAAACATAATCTCATTTTTCGTCTGCACTTGTTCTCTATATGACCTCGCCGGTGACAATATGGACAAACAGGTATTGCCTGTGGAGATGCTTCTGGTGGCTGGTGTATGTGAGGTTTTTTTGCAACTTCTTCTTGTTGTGCTCTGGCTGGTGCTGACGTGGATGGCCGCTTCAGACTGGTCTCCCTTCTGATGACGCGCTTAATGCGTCGCGCTGCAGCAAGGACGTCCGAGTACGAAGTAGGTGCAACAGATCCAATTAGTTTCTGTAGCTTAATGTTTAGTCCGTCGAAGAATTTCTCAGCCTTTTCTTCTTCTGTCGGGATCAATGTTGGAGCGAAGCGACTTAGACGAATGAACTCAGCGTTGTACTCTTCCACCGTCTTAGTATCCTGAGTGAGGTGATTAAACTTGTCCCAAAGTTCTGATCGAGCGACAGCTGGAATGTACATCTCCTGAAAGAGTCTAGAGAACTCTTCTCAAGTGGCTCGGTCTGGTCCGAGCCGTGCCTCCTCGGATAGCCACCAGTGATGTGCATTATCCGTCAACTGCATTCTGATGGCAGTCATCCAACGCTCCTTTGGAAGCTCAGCTGCTTCTAATTGATGTTGAGTGTTGGTGAGTCACTCATGAACTTCAGTGGGCTCTTCTTTGCCTGAGAATGTACGGGGCTTCAGCTGGCGAAAGTCGGTGATAGAGCCCGTTGTTGGCCGTCGAGCTGGTAGGTTGGCCTGCTCCAGTGCAGTTATTAGGCTGCGAATCAAAGCCTCTTGTTGAGCTTGCATTATTGCATAGACCATTTAAAACATCTATTGTCCGTCCATGGCCTACCCTGGTGGAATTACGGGCATTGATGGAGTAACTGGCGTCGTTGGTGGAATATCATCTTGCTGGATTCTTGGGGCATGTTGTTGAGCTGACTGTCCTCCATCCACTGGTGTTACTTCATCTTCGTTGGTTACCTCAGCATCTCGTGGTGACGTTATGGGAGTCTCGTCGTTTGCTCGTGAATCCATAACCCTGCAACCAAAATAAACAATAAGAGGCGCACAGGAATCAAGGCAGAATGCAAGTCGAGAAATTAATTCAAAGTCGATATGGATATCAAGAATGTTTCAAGCAAGTGGATGAGATCCTAAAAGCTTATCCTATTTTATTGTAGGCCTGTTCGGTCCCTGAGTTGAAACCGAACAATTTATTCGTAGACCTGCATGGGCCACCACAAAAACCATGTCACGCCCCAGTCCCAAAATGACGAGGGACAGGGCACGTGATAATGGCCAGCAGCACGAACCGATGGACAAACCAATTTAATGGATCCATCAGGGCATGATTAAGCTGTAGTCTAATAAGAATTAGGGCAATTGTTACAAGTCACGGGTTATTCTATTCTCATCCATAACAGATAATCACAGATTAAAAGACAGAGTAATACAAATAGAAATAACTGTCAAATCTCAATAAATTCCTCGGGAAACAATCCAAGAATATGTCTGGTACAACAAATGCAAATAGACAGGAAATAATCAACTGGAAATAGAAATAACTGACTATATACAGCCACTGCTCAAGAGAAGTCCTCTGGTACGATCTCGTCCTCAGATCCTGGTACAGCTCCTGGAAGTGCTCCTGTATGGTGTATCTCTGGATGGATCTCCTCAGCTATACCTGGGGACATCATCCATTCCAGGTCCTCAGGGGACATAGCAAGGTACAGATAATACAAGCCAAAACATAAGCAGTGCAGAAACAAATAAGCAATAGGGTAAACTATGTAACCAGCTAAGTGATATGCAGTATGAGAGCAGCACTAGAAACTCAGGCTGAAACTACTACAAGCTCTGTGTCGGGGAGCCGGTAGCAGTGATATCATATAGTTGTCTAGCTCAATGGGAGACTACGACGCCGGCATAATATAAAATCAACCTGTAGCCTGTGTGTCTCTCCCCACCCCATGTAATCATGCATATCATGACCATAACATCTCATGTCCATGTCAGCGGGATAATAGCTAATGCAACAAGTCATAATGTCTATAAATAAAATATCTCTGTCAAGTCCTGTATCCTATACAGAATCACCATAAATTTCTCAGGAAGACTCTGTCTTATGAATAGTGTCAAGTGTCCTGGGTTCTGGAGTACTTGGTAAGACAAGTACGAGCATCATCAGGTCTCGATAACCATCTCTATGTGACGTTACACAACTCTGCGTACGGGGTTGGCACCCGACCAGTAATCGGACGCTAAGTAAAGCCACTCGGCCCTGGGTTTTAACAGTTAAACAGGTTTACATGCATTTAAACAAGATTTTAGGCAAGTTCTATAACAAGAATTACTACAATTTGGCAAGCTTTCCTTGCCCACTTATGTATAAACAAGTCAAGGAAAATAAGTAGCAAGCTGCAGGGTTTGGCAAGGTACACTTGCCTGTGGTTCCGGCTCTGACTGCGGCTCTGACTTCAGCTGGGATTGCAGGCGGTACTCCGGTTGCTGAAATAAACATCACCATCAGATCTAGAAAATATTAATCAGCTAGAAACGCCTGTCCTTGGGTCCAATTTGGAGACAAGGGCAAAAACGACAGTTTTGGGTCAAAACGGGGTCCACATGTAGGCCCGCTTTGCACCGAAAAATGTGTCAGAGTCAAAGGTCTCCAAATTCACCAAACTTAGTGTCAACAGGTCAGTAACAATAATACGAACCCAACCAAACTTCCAGAATTAGATTTCGATGAGCCGATCACAAAATTGCCCGTCGAGCGGGGCCTATGGGGCCTACGACACGTAATTTTGTCAACGTTCTCAGAATCGAACCAAACTTGGGTCACAGGACCAGCGTATCGCTACGATTCCGATGGCGCAAGTTTTATTTCAATCTGACGTGTGTACACAAAGTTAGGGTGAATTGCAAAAAAGTCGGATACGGGACGATGTCCGCGGATACGCGTTGATTTCGGTATGCACGCACATCCGAATCAGCTTTCGCGAAATCCCACACGTTCGTATCGACGACGCACACGAATCTGTGAAGACCGCACGCGACCAAGTCGTCCCGTTTGGCAGGGCGTACCCAGTTCCGGGGTGAATCGGGATATTATTTTTTCCTATTTTTGGATCGCGGTGTGCGATCACCACAAGACGCGATGCCCCGAACGGTTTATCCGGACACCGAGAGGGTCATACAGGCTTCGCAACGCAATTTACGGAATCAAAAACAGAGCTACAAGCAAGAAGATACACGCACCTGAACGGGGCCCAAAAATCGGAGTCTGAATCGTGTCCGACACGTGTCCGACACGTGTCGGATTCGGGGATTTACGGTTAGGGTTAGGGTTCCGGTGGCTATGCGGCGGAGGGCGGCGACTGGGCGGCCAGGCTGAGGCGGAGGGGGCCGGGGGCAGCGCGGCGAGGCGGCGGCCGGGCTCGTCGGCGCTGCGGCGGTGCGAGGCGGCTCGGGGAGCTTCCCGAGCTGCTGCTGCTGTCGTCGTTGTGACCGGGGACGGCGAAGCGGGGCGCCGGAGGGGAGGAGATGGCTGGGGAGAGGGATGGACAGCGGTGGCGGCGTCGTGGCGGTGGTCTACGTCGATGGCGGTGGGTGGCACGGTGGGGGCAGCGGGGTTTAAATAGGGCCGGGGGCCGGAGAAGGCGGAGAGAGGGGGCGGAGAAGGCGGAGGCTAGGTGGACGGCCGGGCGGAGCGGAGGACGCAGCGGCCGGCCGGAGCGGCGCCGGACTCGGGCCGAGGGGAGAAGGGGACCGGGTCATGGGGTGCGGGTTCGGGCGGGTCGGGTCTGGCGGATCCGACCCGACCCGCTAGGGGCTGGGCCGGGCTCGGGCCCAATGGGCCGGGCCGGGCTGAGGGTTTGGGTAAATAATAATAACAATAATAATAATAATATCATTAAGCGAAGATCACTGCTTCTTTGAGCCCTACTTGCCTAGTCGGTTCGCCAGGCAGTTTGGGTACGATCAGTTGCATGTAGGCAATGCCGTTACCAGCTTCAGGTCCAGGGGCGGACTCATTGATGGAGCTAGAGGGTGGCGATATTTCATCATGGGTTGTACGGAGGTAATTTTTATCATGCCGGTCGTTACAACTTCCACAGAGCTGCGCATCCTTCATTCCTATGCCCAGTTCTATGTGGCGATTAACACCTTCCATCGCGATTTTGACACGCGTGGAAGCTTCAGGGTGCCTTCTCCCAAGCCTGGGGAAAGAGTTGAAGTCCCCTCGGTTTCTTCTGACGAAGGTGATGAGTCTGGTACTCCGGATGAGCCTCTGGTGCCGGTGCCGAGGTGCGAAGTGCCTCCGCCTGCGGGGGCTCTGGTAGTCTCTTCTGGGAAGCGGCGGGCTTCTGCTCCGAAGGAAGCTTCCCTTCGTAAGAGGAGGAAGGAGACGGTTGCTCGTCCTCTCCACATTTTTGGTGTTGAGGCTCCCGGGGCTGAGCCTTCATCTCCCCATATCAGGGATGATTCTTTGGTTGGAGGTTCCTCGCCTTTTAGAGAGGGACCTTCTTCAGCTCTGGTGGGTGGCGTCGGAGAATCTTCGCTAGAGGTTGCTGTCGCTGCTACTGCTCCAGGTAGCGGAACGAGATTGCCTGTGTGGCCGCGACAGATGGGAGAATCTTTCCCGAGGTCAGCAGCGGGTGAAGTTCCTGCTGTGTCAGCGAGCATGCCTGGCGAGGTTCCTGCTGACGAACCTCGACCACGTCTTAGTGAAGGCTTGACAGAACTCTTGGCGATGTCGGTCGGCCCACCTCCTTCTCCAGGTATGACGGTTCACATTGCGTCATTAAGGCGTGGTTTAGCTACCTCGGGTGCAGATGCGTCGTATATGCCGTTGACTCCGGATAAATGTCGTCTTTAGGTCTCCCCTTAGAAAGATTACTATTATATTGATATAGGCTTTCTTGTCCTCTTTTTAGGGGATGACGTCCACGGGGAGCACAGTATTGAAGCGCCTTCTGGCTCTGCTCTGGGCCCTGGTGATGACACGGAGGTACCCGACTTCGAGGAGGAAGTGTCCTCGGGGGCTAGTTCGCCTGGAGTGGTTTCGTCGTCTCCAGAAGAGGACGAACCTGTCATCGTGACCTCGCCTCAAGTGAGTATGCCGACGAATTCGATCGTTGTTGTCGCTACCTCGTCTGCAATCATTCCTGGAGAGGGACCCGCTAGTATCGCGGCCACTCCTGGCGTTCAGCCGGGTCTAGCTGCGTTGACCGAGCAGCATACCAGCTTCTTCTACACCGGTTTGAAAACGATGATATCGATGGTGTTGGCGAAGAATCTGGACTTTGAGCGCCTGAAGAAAACTTCTCAGTTCTCGATCGGGGCTGTCAGGGAGCTTGATGATCCTGGGGTAGCTGATGCCCTGGAGGCGGTAGTTAATGGGTTAGAGCAACCCATTATCGAATACTTGCAGCTGACTCGGGGCAGCCTCGATGCTGATATCCAGGCTTGATTCGACCTTATTACTGTGCGGCTTGCTACAAAGCTGAAAAGCCTAGACAACTCCATCCAGACGCATAAGCTGGAGATGGATAGGAGAAAAGCTGTCGTGGAAGAGGCTCTTGCTGTTGAGACACAGTGTCGCTCCGAGCATGAAGGGAACGCAGCGAGGGTCTCCAAGCTGAGGGAAAAACTCGCTCGGGCAGAGGAGTAGGCTTCTCAGTCGTTGGCGGGTCTAAAGGTAGCGGCTGGTCGTCTGAGCGCAGCGCGACAGGATTTGGACCATACAGAAGCTGCTCGTACGGGCTGTCTTCGGGCAAAGGCTGATCTGACCCTTACGAACACTCCCGAGGCACGGCTGGAGCAGGCTCGCGCCGATGCCTTGGCTCTTAGGAATGAGAGGATAGCTGCACTGGAGCGGCTGATTCGCAATCTGACTACTCCGCCATCATGATGTATCATTTCCCCTTTTTGCTTGCCCAGATGTAATTCTGCCTCCCTTTTGGGAATAAATAAAGGCGACTCTTTTCTGACTTTATGGACCCATCATTTCGGAATGTAAATGACAGTTTTTAGGCGAGAGTAATATCAGGGGTAGTATGGACATGATAGACTCTCGATAAACTTCTTAGCAGGACATATTTATTCAGAGGTCTTACAGACATGATAGGATATGACCCAACTAGTTTTGTTTTGGGAGTAGTTTTGTCAGAATATGATATCTTTGCTATATTCCACCCGAGCAGGGGAGATTAAGCATAGTACCTTTTCAGGAATTTGCCGTTGATAGGAGCCATTAACAGGTCTCCATTAGGCTGGGCTATCCTGTAGGCGCCGTTCGAGAACGTTGTCTCGATCACATAAGGGCCTTCCCACTTGGGCTGGAATTTGCCTTTACTTCTGTGAGTAAGGATCATCGGCCTTCTCACGGCTAGAACTAGCTCGCCGACTTTGAACACCCTTTCCTTTACTTTTTGATTGAAAGCTCTGAAAATGCATGCTTGGTAGAGCGCGATGTGCTGTTGAGCTTGGAGGCGTTTCTCGTCTAATCCTTCCAGCTCTTGGAGCCTTAACAGGTCATTCTTTTCTCGAGTCAACTCATTAGTCACGGCTATCCTGAGCGACGGGATCTGGATTTCAATAGGGAGAACCGCTTCGCTCCCGTAGACCAGCGAGAACGGGGTGCAGCCTGTCGGCGTCCGTACCGTTGTGCGGTATGCCCAGAGACATTCGCCCAGCTTCTCATTCCAATCTCTCTTATTTGAAGAGACGAATTTCTTTAAGAGTTTGATAATGGTTTTGTTGAAAGCTTCCGCCAAACTATTAGCAACTGGATAGTATGCCGTAGAGGCAATATTGTGTATCCGATTTTTATCGCAAAATCGATGAAACGCTTGGCTGATGAACTGAGGCCCATTGTCATAGATTATCCTTCGGGGTACCCCGAAGCGATAAATAACGTGATGCTTGATGAAGCTGATCATATTAGATGCCTTTACCTCAGCGAGAGGGATTGCCTCTACCCATTTGGAGAAGTAATCCGTAATGGCCAGTATGAACTGGTGACCCCTGGAAGAAGACGGGTGAATAGGACCGATGATATCCATATCCCATGCTTCGAAAGGCCAGGATGCGACTATAGAATGTAGATGTTCAGACGGTTGATGTATGAAGTCTGCATAAACCTGACAGGCTTTGCAATGTCTTGCATACCGTATTGCATCTGCGATCATAGTAGGCCAGTAATAGCCCATTCTCCTGATGCGATCCTGTAGCTTAGGACCGGGTTGATGGGCTCCGCATACGCCGTCGTGAGCTTCACGAATAATCTGCTGTGCTTCGTCGTTAGAGAGACATCTCAATAGTAATCCGTCGTAGGTCCGGCGATATAGGCTTTGTGAAGATGCATCGAAGTAGAAGCGTAATGATCGTCTCTTGACGGATACTGCTTCTTTGGGGTCCTCCGGCAAGATTCCGTATGCCACGAAATCTATGAAGGGACTTGTCCAATCTCTCGTAGGAGGATCGGTGTTGACAGCGTAGCTGCGTTCTACGTGACAGCTGTTCTTCACACAGAATAAATCTCTGTTAAGAAGGATTACCGAATTCTGCCTTCTTACAGGAGTAGCTAAATCCGCAGCTAGACTGGCTAGGGCATCAGCTTCCAGATTCTGAGATCGAGGTACATGCTCTAGGAAGAACTCCTTGAATTTCATGACTATCTTGACCGTCGCTTGGTGATAGGGGATGAGGTCTGGATTCTGGACTTCATATATTCCCCTGACTTGATTGACGATAAGCAGAGAATCACCGAAAGCTTCCAGGGACTCTACTCCCAGCTCTTTAGCAACTTGGAGCCCTATTAGTAGAGCGTTGTACTCCGCCACATTGTTGGAGCAGGGCTCGCTAAGAGAATATGCTCGGTAGATAACGAGCTGAACAGGGGCGACCAGGACGACTCCCACTCCTAAAACGATGTTTCCCTTAGGACCGGTTCTGGAGGCACCATCGAAGAACATTCGCCATACGTTAATTTCCCTTGCGGAATTATATTCTGCAACCTCATCAGGGATGTCTTCGTATAGTTTGAAGGTCTTCGGGATCGAATGAGCGGCTAGGAAGTCGGCCAGCGCTTGGCCTTTGATGGACTTCTGCGGTACGTATACCATGTCATATGGTGTTAACAGCATTGCCCAAGTTGCGAGTCAGGAATTAAGAACGCTCGGCTTGCTCATCAGTACTCGAAGAGGGTTGATCCTGGAGATGATGTGGATAGTCTGGCCGGTGACGTAGTATCGCGTCTTTTGGATAGCGAACATCAGAGCCAAGCATTCTTTCTCCACTGGGTTGTACCGGTGTTCGGCTCCGACCATCATCTTGCTGAGGTAGTAGATAGCCTGTTCATGCCCTACATCGTTCTTCTGTGCGAGAAGAGCTCCTAGCGAATGATCCATTGCTCGGACGTACAGCAAGAACAGTTTTCCCATAACGGGAGGCACCAGAACTGGTGGACTGGTGAGGTAGCGCTTGATATCTCCGAACGCTTGCTGACAGGTTTTGTCCCATACGAAGGATACACCTTTCTTCATGAGATGAGAGAAGGGCTGACATCTCCCCGAGAGGTTGGATATGAATCACCGGATATAAGCCAGACGTCCTTGAAATCCCCTGAGTTCCCTCAGATTACGGGGCGGTCGTATTTCCACGATTGCCTGGACTTTATCAGGGTCCACTTGGATGTCTTTGGCGGTAATGACAAATCCCAGGAATTTGCCACTAGATACACCCAGAAAGGACTTCGTATGGTTCATCTTGAGTTGATGTTGGCACATTAACTCGAATACTGTCCTCAGGTCTTGAATGTGATCACCTTTGAGGCAGCTCTTGACGTCTATGTCGTCCACGTAATATTCTACTGTTTTGCGTAAATGCTCGTGGAATATGTTACTCATAGCTCGTTGGTATGTAGCCCCGGCGTTCTTCAATCCGAAGGGCATGACCGTGTAGCAATATACTCCCAATGGTGTCCGGAAGGCGGTGTGCTTCTCGTCTTCGGGATGTATCTTGATCTGATTGTATCCTGAGAACCCGTCCATGAAAGACATGCGTTCAAAGCCGCAGGTGTTGTCGATCATGATGTCCGTGATGGGAAGAGGGAATTCATTCTTGGGGCAGGCCGCATTCAGATCTCGGTAATCGATACAGATACGTACGTTTCTATTTTTCTTCATGACTGGGACAACATTGGTGACCCAGTCGGGATATTGTTCTTCCCGGATGAAACCACAGGCTATCAGCTTCTTGACTTCAGCTTCAATGGCGTCCATCATGTCCGGGCGGAACCGGCGTTGGTGCTGCTTTACTGGCTTCGAATCGGTCAATATATTGAGCTTGTGAGTAGCTACCTTCGGGTCCAGGCCTGGCATATCCTCATAATTCCATGCAAAGATGTCGATGTATTCCTTTATCAGCTGTATAACTTCTTCCCTTTCAGCTGGGGGAAGGTTGTTACTGATAAATATTGGCTTTGGCGAAAGTTCACCCCCAACATTGATTTGGATAACTTCGTCTTTGGTGGGAGGTTCTCTTTGCTCGAAGCGAAATTCCCACTGCATATCCATTTGCTGAGCCCAAGAGTCATTCTTAAACGGCTCCGAATCCTGCTCATCTGCTCCTGAGGGATCTGATCTGTCACCACCATATTTACTGATAGTGTTTGTTCGAGAGCATCAGGTGAGTCGGAGGACGATGAGCTGTTCTGGGAAAAGATGTCCTCATCTGACTTAGAAGTCGCAAGGGCGGTGGCATATCCTAACCCGAAACGGGTCTGCTGATAGCGGGGGTCGCCGTGCGGCGGTGTTTGTCTGCCTCTTCCGTAGTTGAGGCATGGCTTCCGCTTCAAGTCGTAGCCTATGTTTTGCATGATCCTTAGCGCTTGTGGGCTGTATCGGTGAACCTGTATTTTTCCAGTATCATTGTCGAAAGGATCTTCCTGGGCAGTCGGTTGATTGCGCATGCGGCCGAAGACTATCGAACGCTGGCTGCTGCAGGTAGGCAGGACGATGAAGATAGAATCCTCGTGTGGCCCATATATCGTGACGACGTTGGACGATGACGCCACTTCCCAGACATACGGACGGTAGGAGTTTATAGCTTCCAAGAATTTTTGTGCTATTGGTTCTACTTCGTTATGGGGAGTGGATTCCTGTTTCGGAATTTGAGCACCGATGTACCAGAAAAGATGATGTTTATTATCATCTGGAACTCCGTTCCTGGTTGCGTTTACATCAGTCGGCTGCCTGTTGTGCCGAAGGTTGATGGCAAAGGGTGGAGGCTTCCGGTTCAAAGTGATTACTAGAGGATCACTCCCTTCTCCTGACTTGGTCTTGTTAAGGTGGATAGCCATAGGCTCTATGGCTCTTGGACGAGTGGTTCGTCCTTTCACTTTGATTGACAGCGGCAGTGTGGCAGAGGGCTCTTCTGGCTCTTGGACGAGTGGTTCGTCCTTTGCCTCGCCTGGCGCTTCTTCCGTGTGGTCTTGGGAGTACAACACGGCATCGGAATAGTAGGATTCTATTCCTTTAAACGGGTTTAGGTCAGCCACCTCCGTTTGTACGGTCCCTCGTGCGTCTACATATTTAAGGCATTGATGTAGGGTTGAAAGAACGATGTTGTGGTCGTGGATCCACGGTCTTCCCAGCAAAATGTTGTAGGACACCTCTGAATCAATGACGTAACATGTGGCCACCGATCTAAGGTTGCCGATCTGGATTCTCAAGCGGATCTTCCCCAATGGCTTACTTCTTCCAGCGTTGAAACCCACGATTGTAGTGGTAGTGTAAGCCAGTTCGCTGGTAGGAATTCTTAGCGGTCTGAGCAGACTGTGAGGGATGATGCTGATCGACGACCCCGGATCTATGTGAATCCGGTCGACCTCCATGGAACCGACGTACCCGGTGTAATAGAGGGGCCTGTCATGTCTGTTATGTTTTAACAGCATGTCGTCTTGGGTGAAGGTGATATTTGGGACCACCTCCATCACACTGTGGCATTGAGGACACGCCACTGGTTCTTCGTCGGGGGACTTGAGCTGGGTCAAGCATGCCTCTACCCGCATCAGCGCTTCACTCAAGGCTAGACGAGTGTCTTGGGAGAGCCTGAGTAGCTCGAAGATGGAGAGCCTGGCTGGTGTATTAGCCAGTTGGGCCAGGATATCGAAGTTGTATGGCTTCCCAAAACCTTTGTTTGGAATATTTTTTACAGGTTTATCAAAGCGCACTTCTCTTTGCTTCCCTTTGTCTGCCGGCGTCGGTTTTGAAGGGCTGGCCTCTGGTACGACGGGGCCTGGTCCCGAAGGTTTGGCAGTTGAAGCGTCCGCCGGTGCATCCTCCTGAATTGCTCCGCAGTCGTTAAGGTAGGCTTTCCCTGAACGGGTTGCAACAAGTACCTCGTCCTTGTCTGATGGCGAAGAAGTTGTGACCATGTGGCATGGTTTGCGCTTGGAGCTTCTTCTAGACGTAGCTTTAGTAGCTTTAGTCTCTTCCTCGAGCTCTGACACCAAATCCGTATGAACCCACATAATCTCGCCCTGCCGGGTGGTCAGGAGTACCAGGTCTTGATTTTGATCTCTAGATGGAGGGAGATTGACGATGTCCATCGTAGCTCGGGAAATGGGCGTGACACCGTTTATGACCTCTTGGGAAGGCAGATCACCGAACCGTAGAGAAATCATGTTGGCCGTGACCGTCTTCTCGGTGTTGTGCAGAGTGATGGCCTTAGCATCGATCAACCCCTGGATCCTCCTTTTCAGTATGTAACACGCCTTTGTTGGGTGGTGTACGTATCTTTGGAAGATGCAGTATTTGGGGTCGTCAGTACTGCCGGCTTCTTGGGGCCGCCTTAGCTCCGGAAGGGTGATCTTGCCGCTTTTGACGAGACACTCGAATATACTAGGGATATCGTCGTCGTCGAAAGAGTAGACTTCGACGGGCCTGGAAGTCCCGAGCTTCGTCTGCGTGGTCGCCGCCGTCTTTTGTCTGGACGTATTGACCGTCAGAGCTTCTTTTCCCTTGGAGCTGCGAGGATGGTCGCTGTTGGGAGATGACCTTTTGCCTCTGTCGGAGGCGGAGATCATGATGCCATTGTCGCGCGCCTTACGACTGTTGTCTTCGGCAGCCACTGCCAAGACGATGAACGAAGGCCACTCATGGAACTGATATGGTCCTGTAAATATCAAGACTACGAAAAGGAGGTTCTTCCTGCAAATGTCTACTAACGTCGAGTCTGGAACTCCTGGAGGCATTTGTAAGGTGGCCTGACGAAAATGTTTGACGAAGGTGCGAACGTCCTCCTTTTCCCTTTGTTTGACTTCGATGAGAGAGGACATAGACATGTCCATCCCACCCTCGTAGAATTGTGTGAAGAATAAAGCTTTGAAGTCTTCGAAGGAAGTAATGCAGTTGTCCGCCAAGCTACGGTACCACTGATAGGCTACTCCTGAGAGGCAGCCTTTGAACACCCGAGTGAGGAGGGCGTCGTTCCCTTATAGCAACACCGTCATCATACTGAAATAGTTCATGTATTGACTTGGCGATGTTTTTTCTTCGAACAGAGCCATAGTCTGAGGCTTGTACTTCGGAGGAAAAGGGACTTCTTCCCAGATAGCTGGGTAAGGTTGGTTGATTCTCAATTTCTTGAGCTGATCCTTGTGCTTCAAGACGTCAAACTGGGCTTTCAACTCCCGCACTGCCTGCATCGGATTTTCAGTTGGAAGCGGGGCTACGGTGTAGTGTGGAGTTGGTTGTATCGTGACTCCAACGGGAGGTAATATATTCACCGAGTGAGGAAGCGGAGGAACTGCTGACTCTTGATCTAGAGCAGGCTCTTGGCTTGGGTTGGCTGGTGGCAAGTCCACCCCTGCACGTATCTGAGTTGGCGGGACCGACGCTTGAGCCATGGCAGTTGCGTGTTGAGTTAGCATCATCTGGTGCATGTTCTCCATTACGGATTGCATTTGTTTCAGAGACGTTTCCAGCATAGTGATGCGTTATTCCGCGTTTCCTGACGGCGAAGCTTCCTCGCGTTCATCTTCAATGGCGTAGACTCTCATTTCCCTGGGCGTCCTCGAAGGATAAGTATAGGTCGCTGCAGAAGTCGACTCTATACTCTCAGCATCTGATTTGGAAGATTGGCGACCCCCAGCGTCGAAATTGGATGAGTACGAAGCCGGTTGCTGTGACCTTGCATGGGTATTTTGGAACACCCCAGCTTCAGTGTTCTTGAGGAGGTCTTCGAATCTTCTTCGGCTCGAAGGCCCTGAGGGATGACGTCTTGAGCTCGGCCCTCCTCTAGGTATGTGAGAAGCCATGTTCACGGACGCATACGCGGGCTCTTCTTCCGGAAAAGACTGAGAGTAGCTCAATCGGTCGAAAACCGGCCATTTTGCTTTAGAACAGCAACAGTCAATCACAATTTTATGACTATTACAACATTGCTCGCTAGGGGGCGTAATAGACATGTTGGAAGGTCTCCTCTCCTTACGCTTCTGGATTAAGTATTTGCGCAGGTCAGGGGGAGTAGCAACTTAAGCTTGCTTTACGTCGTTGGACCTTGCCTGGCGTAAATTGGAGATTCGCTCAGAGTGGCGTAAGGCTGAAGAGGTCCTCAGTTGGCCGTCGGCTTCCCGCGTAATCCGGAGGGTAGGCAGATTGCTCCTTTGCTGGTGTAACGGCCGAGGAGTCGAGTATTCCGCTGCCTGCTTCCCTTCGCAGAAATTACGGCGCTCATCTAGTTCCTCGTAGAGGTCAGATGTTGTCTTGCACCTGGAGCGTGATTTTACTTCTGTCCTGGCGCTGAGGCATCACCAGAAGTTTGGTCTGTACCGCGCATAGTGGGAGACTGGTTCCTACGCGTAGAGCGCAGTGGATACTTCTGGGTTAGCACTGAGACTTTGCCCAAAGTTTTGTCTGTACCGTGCATAGCGGAAGACTAATTTCTGCGCGTAAAGCGCAGTAGATACTCCTGGGTTAGCGCTGAGGCTTTGCCCGAAGTTTTGTCTGTACCGCGCGTAGCGGGAGACTGAATTTTACGTACGGGGCACGGAGGGAGCGATGCTACCACCTCATTGGTCGAAGAGATCGGAGAGATCGAAGAGTCCACAGGAACGGCGGAGGATGTCTTGGGCATCCACACTTTGCGTAGCTTCCTGTTGTCTTGGACTGAGAGAGAGTGAGAGCTACCCCCAGTCCGAAGCATGTCTTCGTAGGCAGACTGGTCGAATTGGACGACCAGTGTCTTCTTCACAGATCCCACAGATACCGTATCGTGTTGAGCAATTGCTTCCTCGTCAGAAGAGAAAGATGTCCCCAGCAGAGTCGCCATCTTGTTTATGGTATTAAACGAAAGAATGAAAGTGTATTTCAATGACAGGGTTTATGCGAAACCTGCGCCCTTTGATTTACAAACAAACTTGTACAATGTAATATTATACGAGGATATGGGAGTACAATTTATTTAATCTGGGTAAATATTGCTATAGGTGTCTGATCTGCAGTCGATCACTTTAGCCCTTGGACCACACGATATTGAAGAAGTGCCGTAGAAGACGGGTAGCAGCTTCGAAGGTTGCAAAGGAGGGTGGATGCACGATGCCAAAGCTGTCGACCCCTACTCTTTGCCTGAGCTCCAGACTCTTCTCTCCTTCTCTCTCTCTCTCTTTTTACCAATTCTTCGACCTTGTTCGATCTTCCAAATTGTCGACCTTGTTCCCCATTAATAGGGGTCTCTATTTATAGAGTTTTGGTGACAGTGACCACTCCATCGGTGTAACAACCGAGGAGTGGACAGTATAGCACCCTTTTACACAACGGTTAAAATAACCAATACCTGCGTATAAATGACCTTTTGAGTGAGCATGTGACGCGTGTCCAACTAAGAGGACAAAACGCGTATATCTGTTGCGAAGATCACGGCGTAGAAGCCACGTAGGTAGGTATCCCTCGTGTAGAAGAGGTTGGCGTAGAAGCCAAATGACTGTCACCCCTGGCGTAGAAGCCAAAATAGGCATAGAAGCCGAACAGGCATAGAAGCCGAATAGGCATAGAAGCCGAACAGGCGTAGAAGCCGAATAGGCATAGAAGCCGAACAGGCATAGAAGCAGAATGGTCGTAGAGACTGAGTGGGCGTTTGAAGCCGAATGAGCACAGATCCTGAATGGGCGTAGAAGCCGCTGCGTACCGTGCCAGAGTGTTGATGTGGACGTCTTCGCCGGAATTACGGCTTTCGAAGGTGTAATCAAATCTCTTACAGAGATTTGCCACCATCCTGTGCATTAAATACGGAGACGTGTTTTGAAGGTCTGCAGCCCTTTTGTGCATCCATCGCAGAGACGTGTCTTGAGGAAAACTGTCACCGCTCTGTGCAATTTGACGTAGAGATGTGCCTCGGGCCCTGTACGAAGTGCAGCTTTTGACGTGGCAGGCGGTTTGTCTACTACGGAACGTAAAACAGCTCATGTTTGCCTGTGTAAAATAAGGCGGCGTATTCCCTTGTACGCGAAAGAGAGGTTTACGCTGGGGGGACTTTGGTAACCGACAGTTTGGTGATATTTTAACCAAATCCTCTACATTAAATACCGAGATCCGCCATCATACTGTGGGGCGCGTCCCGAGGGGTCTGCCATCGTTTCCAGCCGTCGTCTGGGTAGTCGTGCAGCACTTTTTGTCAGGAGTCAGAGGCCAGGTTCACTGCGTGACTTGACAGGTTCATTTCGGGGAAGACTAAGCGTTCCTCCTACGCATTAACGCTGCTTTGAGAGCGGCTGAGTTTTATGCCATGGAGGCGATGAAGAACTCTGTCTTACGCTGGAGCGGCCTGGACGTACTGCACTTACGCGGATGGTCCTTTGAGCATACACTTCATGCTGTGTTTTAGCGAAAAAAGCTCTGTTGCACGTTTGATGGCTCTGAAGGCCTCTGTTTACGCTGCTCTGTATCAAGAGGCTGCATAGATCCTCCCAGCATATTTTTCATGCTTCTACAGATGTAAGTACCTCTAGACCACTACAACTCTTGCATATGGACTTAGTAGAGTCGTCAATCTTGGCAGTAAGCTTTATGTTTATGACATTGGTGATGATTTTTCTAGATACACATGGATTTATTTTCTTGCAAACAAAAAATGCAGCATTTTTTGAATTTTCCAATTTTTACAAAAAGGTTCAAAACAAAAATGGTTTCATGATTGCTCGTATCCAAAGCGATCATGGAGGCGAATTCAAAAATAGTGATTTCAAAATATTTTGCAATGAAAATAGATTTTCTCAAAAATTTTATTGTCATAGAACTCCTAAAAAAATGGTGTTGTGGAGCGGAAGAATAGAACTCTTGGCGATATGGCTAGAGTTATGTTAAATCAGTATAATCTTTCAAAATATTTTTGGACTGAAGCTGTAAGTACAACATATCATGTTTTGAATATGGTGCTTATTCAACTTATATCGAAGAAAACTTCTTATGAACCTTGGTTTGGTAGAATCCCAACTATTAGTTACTTTAAAAATTTTGGCTGTAAATGATTTATTCTCAATAATAAAGATAACCTAGGAAAGTTTGACTCCAAGGCCGATGAAGGTAATTTTTTAGGTTACGCTGCCAAAAGCAAATGATTCAGACTATTCAACAAGCGATCATTAACTGTTGAAGAATCAATAAATGTTACATTCGATGAACTCAATAATCAAGTATCAAACGACAGTGATGATGAATGTACTCAACCCGCAACCAACAAGACTCCTGAAGATACAACCGGTACAAGTTATCTAAAAAGTCTGCCAAGGAGACTAAAATTCTCTACATATCATCTAAAGGACTTGATAATAGGTGATGTATTAAAATGTATAAGTACACGTTATTCAAATAGAGATACCATTGCAAATGTTTCTTTATTTCTCAAATAGAACCAAAGAATATATGAGAAGCTTTTGCTGATGGATTTTGGATTTTTGCTATGCAAGAGGAACTCAGCCAGTTTGAACGCAATCAAGTTTGAGAACTTGTTCTCAAACCTAATGATTATCGGATCATTGGTACTAAATAGATTTTCTGAAATAAATTAAATAAGGATGGTCCAGTCACACGCAATAAAGTATGTCTCGTAGCTCAAGGTTACAACCAAGAGAAAGGCATTGACTATGATGAGACCTATGCTCCAGATGCTAGACTCGAATCTATCTGAATGCTTTGCGCTTTTGCTAGTTTTTACAACTTCAGACTTTTTTAAATGGACGTTAAAAGTGCTTTTCTAAATGGTTTCATAAAAGAAGAAGTTTTTGTTAAGCAATCCCCTGGTTTTGAAGATTTTAAATACCTTGAATACGTATTCAAGCTATGAAAGGCTCTATACAGACTCAAACAAGCCCCACGAGCTTGGTATGAGAGTCTTATTTTCTACTTGAAAATAATTTTTCAAAAGAAAAAGTTGATACTACCATTTTTATAAAATCTTCTGCTGACTTTTTGTTATTAGTGCAAATATATGTAAATGATATCATATTTGGATCTACTAATGAGATGCTATATAATGAGCTTGCTAAGTGTATGCAGAGTGAATTTGAGATGAGCATGATTGAAGAACTAATATTTTTTCTATGATTGTAAATCAAACAAGATTCACAAGGAACATTCATCAATCAAGCTAAGTACATGAAGGATTTGCTCAAAAAGTTTGACATGGACAATGCAAAGCCTATCGAAACTCCAATGGCAACATCGACTAAGCTTGATCTTGATGAGAGTGGTAAACCTACAAATATATGTAAGTATCAAGGTATGATTGGTAGTTTGTTATATCAAACTGCTAGTCGCCCAGACATCATGTTTGATGTATGTCTTTATGCTCGATATCAGGCTAATCCTAAGAAATCACATATGTGCGCAGTTAAGCGTATCTTCAGATACCTTAAAGGGGCTTTGTCGACAGGCTTATGGTATCCCAGAACCACGTCCTTTGACCTTATTGGTTATTCGGATGCTGATTTTACTGGATGCAAAGTCGATCAAAAAAGCACCAGTGGCACATGTCATTTCCTAGGAAAATTTCTAGTCTCCTGGTTTAGCAAGAAGTAAAATTTTGTTGCATTATCAACAACTGAGGCTGAGTATATCGTCGCAGGCCATTGTTGTGCATAAATTTTGTGGATGAAGCAAACCCTAGAAGGCTTTAATCTGCACTACAAGAATATTTATTTTCCCTGTGATAACACCAGTACTATTAATCTCACCAAAAATTCAATATGACATTCACGCACTAAGCACATAGAAATCAGACTTCATTTTTTAAGGGATCATCAACAACACGGAGATATTTATTTAGAATATGTGGACACAGAACACCAATTAGCAGGCATCTTTACTAAACTTTTAGCTGAAGATCGCTTTAACTTTATCCGTCGAGAATTAGGTCTTTTAGATTATGATAAAATATAAGAATTGTAAGATACTTTAAATTCTTATTCAGTCTAAGTTTGATAAGTTTGATAAGTTTTTGAATCAAGCCGAAAGGACCCTTCTATCAACAAGGTTTAAATAAACTTAACCGACACGGTATTTAAGTGTCTTCGGGCCACCGCTACTTGGGATCCGGCCCCTACAACTGCTCCGAGATGATCCAAACCCTTGAGAACTTATGACCTGATAAAGTCCATTTATCACTTATTATTCTGTATCTATATCAAGTCCAGAAAGGCATAATATCGATTAAAGTTTCATTATGATTCTAAACATAAATGAAAACAGAATTCGGACCGAACTCGGACCGGGCTCGGGCCGAACTCAGTTAGCTTTATTCTAGAATATTCTTGTCATTAAACATCTTCTAAATTAAGACTTTTGCTGGTCTATTTATACATCTTTTTCGTGGTATTTCATTCAGACCAACAAAAAACTACCTCCTCCTTTATAAAAAGCCTAGTTTTTTTCCTCCTATTCTCTCCTAAGATATTTTTCTTTATGGATTCTAAGAGAAAGTTAGAACCCCTTTCTGATTCTCTCTTATGTCCCATTATACCAAATATTAAGTAATTCGATGGTTTTGTCTTTAGAAACCTAAAAAACTCTATTGATTGGTTTAATGACTTTTCTAAACACATTATTTGTTCCGGTCATCCTATCGATTTTGACAACTATAATGACTACATATCCATCTTTCAAAAATTTCAACTTAAAGAATTTATTGCAACCCGCTATTATATTTTTCTCAATAATATTCGCATGTTTTATTGCAACTTAGGATATGCAAATGACACTATCACTTCTAGGGTCTGTGGCATTCATATTGAATTTGATGCAAATGACTTGGGTAAAATCTTACGCATCCCTGCCCCTAATACATGTCTACCTGGAAAGTTTTATGCTCGCTATCTGAATGGTTATTTCTTTGAAATGTACCGCATTATCTTTTCCATATTTCTACCTAAGAATACTTATTACGATGAAGTCTCTTACTTAGAAATGTCAGCCTTATACCATCTGCATTTCACTATTCTATTTAATATTTCCTAGACCATCTTCTCTCAAATGATTCAATGTCGCAAGAAAGGACATCCATTACTTTACGCTATGTATTTGCCAATTATTTTTAGCTACTTTGACGTTCCTATGGATACTTGTCCAAATCTTGATGAACTACTATCTCTTAATCTAGTTTGTAGGATCGAGCCCATATTTCTTCTACCATATAATTCGTCCTCCAACTCCAACACACATCATGTTGATTTATTTTCTACTGCTGCTGAGCCACCACAAACTTTAGAATCTATCTTTACTCTGTTCCATGATCGCTTCCACAAATAAGATAAACGATTTTGTGTCTTTGATAACCGCCAACTCTTCAGACTCAGGCCCTTAGCAACACCTTGATAGATATCCAGTATACCCTATCTCAGCACCCAATCAGACCATTTTCGATTCTTCGAAATCCCAACCAACCATGATTTCACATTGATCACTCTTATGTTCTGAGATATTTGGATCCAACTGATGCTTTCTTTGATCCAAATAGAACAGTTGAACCTGATGATGAAGATGAAGTTGATTACTAAATACTAAAATGGATTTGAATGCTTTAGGCTTAGTTTGGTTGATCTACTATGATGTTCCAAGTACACATCTTTTATTGTATGATTTTCTTTTTTAAAACTACTGTTTAATAAAAGTAATGTATTTCATTATTTGCCATTTACTGTTGGTTCTTATTATTATTTTTATTCTATATATGTTTCACTCTCTTGTTTCCTTGTCATATATAACAACTCATCAATTTTGGGGGAGCGCCATTTTGATCAAATGAAAACGAGGGAAAAGAATATCATGATATGTATTAGGAAAAGAATAACAAGATAATTGGAAATAAGATGATACTTGACTTGGACTCAGATGTTGAGTTCGGTTTATCAAATTGCTCCACAAATTACAGGAGAGACTTGCACACTCAAGGACTTGCAATATCATTCATAGTTTATCAATTATCAAAATATGAGAGATTGTTGGCCCATCCGGTCTCAGTCAACTTTATTTTAATAGTTAACTAAACCATGTATCAATATGTCACAATCTGAAGACTCAACACTATTACTACAAATGTTGATTGTACTGTATCATTCAAATATAATCTTTTATTTTATTTGAGTCTAGGACTTATGTACATCGAGTCGCACTGGCATAACCCAAAGTTCACTCAAATAAACCCTCAAACCTATCCACCAAATTAGCCTATATTTAAACCCAAATCTTACTAGAATAGGCAACTGAACTCGGGCCAAATTCGTACCGAACTCGGTCACTTATTTAGTATAAAATTAATCCAGTTATTAAATCCCTGATTTCTTGGCCCAACGTTCAAAATTTTGAATTAAATTCTACCCGAACTCTGGCCGAATTCGGTTTGATAAAACCCTATAAATGGGATTAAAATTCCCATATTTCAAATAATCCAATAATTTCTACTTTCAATCCTCTAGTGAAGAAATAATACTGAGCCTCAACTTTTCCCTCCCTAGCCTTCTAAGTGCCAAGTGTGATCTCGGTCTAGAAGTCTACAAGAGTTGTAAAGAACTTGGCTCAATTAATTTTCTCTCTCTCTCTCTCTCTCTCTCTCTCTCTCTCTCCCTATCTCTCTCTTGTTGTGAAGTTGCGAGACTTCAGATCAAATCTCGTGGTTGTAAAAAATTGAAAAGCCTTCGGATCAAAGCTTGTGATTCACTATTGGTGATTATAGTGGATGCAACTTCGAGCAAGAGTTCTCAGGACTAGACTAGTCCTCTCAGAGGAAATCCAGTATACATCGCGGTGTTTGCGTTTTCTTTCTCTTACACATACTAATTTACATTACTGTCTTACATACACACTATTAGTTGCCTTCACTCTGCTTAATTTTAATTGGGTAGAATATTTCCTTGTACTCTATTCATCTCCTCTAGAGTTGTCTTACGGTCCTTTAGGCACCTCTGCCTCGTCGTCCTAACCAGATCTGGATGGGTTTGGGTTCTTCTCATCGTCCCTCCTCTGCTTCCTCTTCTTCACCACTGATGCCTCCTCTTGCGACGAGATAAACGACATCTTCGGCTTGGGTCTTCGTAACCACTTTGGTCGTCTGCGCAGTGGCAGTCCGGGATCTCTGCCTCCCGCGGGTTCGGGTACGGCGAAGGAGGTGGTGAGGGTGGGTCGGGAGGTCCCTCCGCCTCGTCATCCCAACCAGATCTGGACGAGGTCGGGCTTCGAACACGGTCTGAACGCGGTCATAGAGACAGGACACAGATGGACACAGTCATAGGGATCGGACATGGCTGGACATAGAATATTCATAATTATTTGATAAAAAAAATTTAATTAATTTCTAAAAATATTTTTCCAAACATAATCTTCAATTTTTTTTCTTAAAATCGCTTTCCAAATGAAAGTAACCAAACGCAAAGCCAATAATTTTATACTCAGAAAATAACTTTATAACATACTTTCAGAAAATTATTTTCAGAACAAAATTTCAGAAAGCCTATCGAAATAGACCCTTAGTATCTAGATTTTTTCAATCTCTAAAGTATCTAGATATTCTTTCTAAATATTAATTCAATTGAAAATATCACTAGTAATATCCAATCCACCTCTTCAATTCAAATATCTAGGAGACTTAAGGAGCAAGCTAGCTAACCCCAACACCTCCCCCATACCCCTAAAGTGGTCGGCCCTATTTAGAAGGCATTTCCTCCATTTAATTTATTCCCTCCATACTACTTCATCTCCACTTCATCTTCTCCAAAAAATTCAAACCCTAACTTTTTCTCCAACAACCCAAATCGATCCATTTCTTCTTCAACCTTCTTCCAAAGTGGAGACTAGGCTTGGGAGCTTAAGAAGAGGAAAGAAGAAGTACAAGCTAGAGGAGTGATACCCAATTTCTTCTTCCATTCATCATCCAATTTGGTGGATTGTCATTTGGAGCCCTTCCCAATAGGTAATTATCACTTCCCTTTAGTTTCCATAGTTGTAACACTAATATAAACCAATAGAAAACCCACCAATAACTATGCCTAGCTTTCCATTGGTAGAAATATATTGAAATGGATTACTCATCATTGATTTAATATGCTTAATTGGTAGACTAGAACACTAGTGGATTGGTATCCACCAAGTGCTTGAGTTGTGTCCCCAAAGGGATACTTGTGTCATGATATAATTTGTGCATGTGTCTACGTGTCCTAAATAGGATACCTAATGTGGTGTCACGATTCTACATGATGCGCATGGTTAAAAATAGAGACACTAGTGTTTGTGTTCATAAGTGTCATTTGAGTGTTTATGTGTTCATGTAGTTATGCCCTTTATTTTGAATATAAATTATGCTAGGAAAATAGATTGTTAAACTCTCATTACATTTAGATTCATTATATGTTTATGTTAATATAAGTATATGTATAATATTGGTTAATATTCAAGGGTGTATATAGGTGGTTGTGAACCTTGATATACCAATGAGTATCATAGAGTGATACTTGGTATGAATGAGCTTGAGTATCATAGAGTGATACTTGGTATCATGGATATCAACTTGATGTGGTATCCTAATTTTGGATTGATATGTGCCATAGAGATTGGTATCCTACTTTTGTGTGTATCCTAGGTTGATACTCTAGTATGAGTGAATTATGAGTATTAGTAAGTGTTATATAAATTAGTATCAAGGTATTAAGATACCAAGATACAAGTCTAGTATCTAGTATAGGTAAGTTAATGTGAGTGCATACTTATAGGTAGTGGATTTCAATTTAGTGTTGATACTTGAGTATCATGTGATGGGTATCCTAAGCGGTATCCTAGATGAGTGTGTCATGTGCGTAGAAGAGGGAGGTGACTATCTGAATATCTAAGCAGCAACAGTTAAAGGCAGCAGCAACTGCAGTTTGTGTGTGCACAGGAATGTGCACATGTGCACAACTATAAATGTGTGTTTTATATGCACATCAGTGCAAGTACACAAGGGTTTAGATAAGTGAGTGATGTGTGAGCAAGTGTTATCACTACCATATTTTCTAGTAAAGGATATTTTGGTCATTTTATAATTAATTAAATATTGTACATATTGTAAATTTATTTATTGTATTATTTATTTATTGTTAGATGTTAGTATATTATTTTGGACTTGTGTTAGTGGACCTAACTGGTTTAGATTAGATCAATGGACCAACATTTAATTCTAGTTAGAATTGAGCCCAATAAGAAGCCCAATCATTAGGAGCATGATTAATTAAGTTAAACCAATTAGACTAGAACCTTTCTTCCATAATTATTTCTTCATGAAAAGCCCCAAGGGGTATTTTAGATATTTCATAGTAGCTTGAGGAAGGGGAAAGGGGTCGGCCTAGATTTAAATGGACGAAAAATTCTCTATCTTTATTTTTTTATTTTAAATCTATATCTAGAATTTTTTTTCCAAATTTCTTCATTCCCACATCAAATTCTATCCAAATTTTTTCCCAATTCCTTTCTAAATCATCATTGGAGGCCATTAGAATAAGACGGAAGCAAGAATCTATAAGGAGGATGCAAGGATCTATAAGGAGGAGCAAGGATCTACGTGTTGGAGGTTCTTTTCACTCAATTAAGATGTTTCATTGGAAATCAATCTCCCAATAGGTACAATTAATTTTTTTTCCTCTAATTAGACTCTAAATCTGTAATTTAATCATTAGTAACCACCCCATATGCTAAGACTACCCATAGAAATTAAAATTAGGTTCATAGGAGGCCTATGAAGAAAGTTATGTGGTATTTTATGTCAATTTTGGGAGAATTTTGAGATTGACACATCTTCTGTTTGTCAATAGGTCTATTAGATTAAATTGACATGTGTTTGATTGTATGTGGCTAGTATCATATCCACAATTAGATACGTGTAGGCCGTATCCAAACAATTTGGAGATACGGGTTGATTTGGGAGTTTTTCTCCAATATGGGGGTTTGAGCATGTCACATTTTGACATAGATACGTAGTTGAGTAGCTAGCTCTTCGTATTTTTCATAATTATAATTTTAGACTTTTTCGTGTCCGTTGGGATACATTTGGTTGCGTGGTGGAGCCGTATCGCAAGCGTATCATAGATCTAGTGTGATACTGGTGCGATGCACTTCATGTATTTGTTTATTTGCAATTTAATTTATTGGCTTGATTATAGATATTATAATTATAATTATTATGTGAGATATATGTGTATATATATTTATATGTATGATCCATAATTCTTGTTGATGTGTTGGTGATCATAGAAGAGTAGGAGTCATGTGCTTCTCTAATATGGTTATATGTATATATATGTATTATGATATTATAGTTATATATATATATGAGTATGTTCATATATGTATGTGAACTTGAGGGAGAAGAAACCATGGAAAACAATGAAGAAAACAATAAAAAATAGGGAGAAAAGCAATGGAAAGCAGTGAGAAGCACTGAAAAGCAGTAGAAAGTTGAAGCCAAGAAGCAGCAGCAGAAGCAGAAAGCAGAAGCAGAAGCAGCCGCAGAAAGCTGAAGCAGCGGCAATAAGCGGCAGCAGAAGCTGCTGCAGCAAGCAGCAGCAGCGGCAGTAAGCAGCAGCATCAGCTTTTGAATAAACAGGTTAGCTTATTGATAAGTTAGTAAGTTAATATATATATATATATATATATATATATATATATATATATATATAGTTAGTTAGTTAGTTAGTTAGTTAGTTAGTTAGGTAGTTTATTGGATAAGCTAGAATATATATATATATATATATATATATATATATATATATATATATATACACACACACACACACACACACACACACACACACACACACATAAGCATAGTTAATATTAGTTATTATTAGTTCTAGATTACCTTGAGGTACACCAAGGTAATGAGAGTGAAGATATCTTAGGTACTGATATTGAATACCTGAAAGGGTATGTTAGTATATAGTTTAGTATAGTATTGCTATAATTTAAATACATATTAGTACATAGTGAGGAGTGTCACGCCCCGATCTCCTGCAGGCTAATCGGTCGTTCCCGCTAGGCGGAAATCACCCTCGCCAGCGCTCCCGCGGAACGATCGCTTGACCCATCCGGGCGTGATGCCACACGAGCGTGATCCACGCCCGTGCAAGGCCATGGTTCATTGGCTGGCGACAAGAGTTCTAGGCCACAGAGTCGCACAGATTGTCTGAGTGCAGCGGAGTCATGAACGCATAGGCGATCGGTAACAGGTTCACTGAGTCGACAATATAGCGGAAGCATTAAAACACAAGTTGAAATAAAGCAAGCTCTTTTATTGATATGAACAGGGTTACAGGCGGCGTATAGCCGAGATTACAAGTCGCTCAAGCCTCTCTCTGAAACAGTAAAAGTGTGCCAAATGGCTACAATTATGGAATGATTGTACAGGCGATGGTCAGGCGACGCTCCAACATTATGTCTTGTATATGTGCTTCAGTCCCGGACGCACCGTTGCAAGGCTTCAGAGGGAACTCCTGGCCTTAGCACGCACGAAGGAGGCGTCCGCACCGAACGAGATTCTCCCGCACCCTGCGTATCAAACTGGTGGATTATCAGTACATTGAATGCACTGGTGGGGAAGCTACTCGCCCGCTCGACAAATCCAAACATGTAATACAGGTTCCGTGCACAACTATTGAGTTATCTTTCTAATTGTCTTAGGATCAGTTTTATGCAAATATTGAATAGCCTAACTCGTGTGGCAGTGTGCCATGCGATATGAGAGAAAATACGGCGAGACTTACCAACTTACCATTTGTCCTTCCCTGTCCAAGGCAAATATTATTAATTCATGCACGGGCAAGTATAAACATACAAGAGCATAGCATATGCAAACATGAGGGTCGTTATTTTTAGATCGTTCAGGTGTTCAGTTCATTGATGCTATGTAATGACTCGCACGCGGATAGCCGCTAAGCGAGGATGACTTATCTATATGAACATAAGTCGCTGGCGTAGCCATTATGGACGGTTCACAGTCTCAAGACACAGAATGATATGCAACGCAGGTGGCGAGCCCCGCTGCATAACACCTTGCCCCATAACATACGACTGCGCATACGTTCCGTCCGGATCGGATCGGTCTCGGTGCCCCAGTGACCGTCCGCAGAACTCAATATAACATACCTTGTGCACAAGTTGTCCGCGATAATGCAGGTCAGGGTCTATCCATATTCCATAGCTTGACATAATAATCATAAAACTTAAACTTAATCTGAACGAGCATATTGCTCCACGAGCTGGGATTCCATCAGTACATAACACGATCCTCGTTCAGATGCATACATAGCATGATTATCATTCAAGGTGATTCACGTTCAGTATTCATTCTTGCTTAATGCATTCCCCTGGTTCGGGGATATGCCTTGGTGACCTAACGGTCCTGGATACTTACAGGTTCATTCAGGCACGGAACGACTACGTAGTAGTCTCCCGGGGTTTGGATGAAAATACGATAACATTTAAATAGACAAGCATGCGTTTCTAAGGAACATAAACAGGCACGTTTGCTCGGACCCGGAGGTAAGCCGAGAGATGAAATCGTTAAGGGACTTAGCATGCGAGGGTCTGTATATAAGCAGTATTTCATTTCCATGTTCTAGCAAGCAATACAAGTTGGGATTATTCCCTTAGCTAGGTGCGTTGGATTTATTAGCATGCAGGGGTGATTCACCTAGCGACTAGCATGTACCAATCTAGATTTTATGTGTGTTGGCTAAGCAAAGACAAGTTCACCGTAGCCACCCACCTTAGCGATGATTCGCCTCGGTAGAGCGATACGTCTGAGCGAGCCTCTGAAAGCTGAAGCCGGATTCCTGTAGGGACAAGTCTGGATATCCTTTACATTTTCTTTGAGGCAAAGCGGGTCGGGACAGTTGCACTATTGCCGATTGAGTCGGCAGTCCGCTTGAGCGGAACGGGGTATTACATCCTACCCAACTTAGAAAAAGTCTCGTCCTCGAGACTTACTAAGGACAAGCAGTATTCTAGGGTTGAGGCAATCCTAGACAAGTCGTTGTACTTGTTCATTTGGATATTCACTTGCACAAGCTTTGAAATCAGCATATCGCTTAGACTGGATCGTGTGCACTTTCGAAGGGCCCCTCTAGCGTGAACACGTCAACCAGCTTAGTGATAGCGAAGTCTCAGCACTCGAGTTTCACCTTTTCTAAGTCTTGGATGGTGTACTAGTTCAAGGCGTCCCTCGAATAGATGCATTCAACCAAACTTAGGGTTAGTAAAAATCGGACAAGCTACTAGCGATACACTCAAGGGTTCGCACAGGTTGGCACAAAGGCCACTCGCAGCACAACAACAGACAAGTAAGCATAGCATTCAAAATGCATTTTGAAAGTATTTAGACTTATTGTTGGAACATCCCATCGAGGCATTGAGAGAGAGCGTGCACATAACCCACGAACGAGCTTTCGAAATAAAGATATCGAATTGAAGTCCAAAGGCGTAGAAGCCAGGCTCTGATACCAACATGTCATGCCCTGATCTCCCGCAGGCTAATCGGCCGTTCCCGCTAGGCGGAAATCACCCTCGCCAGCGCTCCCGCGGAACGATCGCTTGACCCATCCGGGCGTGATGCCGCACGAGCGTGATCCACGCCCGTGCAAGGCCATGGTTCATTGGCTGGCGGCAAGAGTTCTAGGCCACAGAGCCGCACAGATTGTTCGAGTGCAGCGGAGTCATGAACACATAGGCGATCGGTAACAGGTTCACTGAGTCGACAATATAGCGGAAGCATTGAAACACAAGTTGAAATAAAGCAAGCTCTTTTATTGATATGAACAGGGTTACAGGCGGCGTATAGCCGAGATTACAAGTCGCTCAAGCCTCTCTCTGAAATAGTAAAAGCGTGTCAAATGGCTACAATTGTGGAATGATTGTACAGGCGATGGTCAGGCGACGCTCCAACATTATGTCTTGTATATGTGCTTCAGTCCCGGATGCACCGTTGCAAGGCTTCAGAGGGAACTCCTGGCCTTAGCACGCACGAAGGAGGCGTCCGCACCGAACGAGGTTCTCCCTCACCCTGCATATCAAACTGGTGGATTATCAGTACATTGAATGCACTGGTGGGGAAGCTACTCGCCCGCTCGACAAATCCAAACACGTAATACAGGTTACGTGCACAACTATTGAGTTATCTTTCTAATTGCCTTAGGATCAGTTTCATGCAAATATTGAATAGCCTAACTCGTGTGGCAGTGCGCCGTGCGATATGAGAGGAAACACGACGAGACTTACCAACTTACCATTTGTCCTTCCCTGTCCAAGGCAAATATTATTAATTCATGCACGGGCAAGTATAAACATACAGGAGCATAGCATATGCAAACATGAGCGTCATTATTTTCAGATCGTTCAGGTGTTCAGTTCATTGATGCTATACAATGACTCGTACGCGGATAGCCGCTAAGCGAGGATGACTTATCTATATGAACATAAGTCGCTGGCGTAGCCATTATGGACAGTTCACAGTCTCAAGACACAGAATGATATGCAACGCAGGTGGCGAGCCCCGCTGCATAACACCTTGCCCCATAACATACGACTGCTCATACGTCCCGTCCGGATCGGATCGGTGCCGGTGCCCCAGTGACCGTCCGCGGAACTCAACATAACATACCTTGTGCACAAGTTGTCCACGACAATGCAGGTCAAGGTCTATCCATATTCCATAGCTTGACATGATAATCATGAAACTTAAACTTAATCTGAACGAGCATATTGCTCCACGAGCTGGGATTCCATCAGTACATAACACGATCCTCGTTCAGATGCATACATAGCATAATTATCATTCAAGGTGATTCACGTTCAGTATTTATTCTTGCTTAATGCATTCCCCTGGTTCGGGGATATGCCTTGGTGACCGAACGGTCCCGGATACTTACAGGTTCATTCAGGCACGGAACGACTACGTAGTAGTCTCCCGGGGTTTGGATGAAAATACGATAACATTCAAACAGACAAGCATACGTTTCTAAGAAACATAAACAGGCACGTTTGCTCGGACCCGAAGGTAAGCCGAGAGATGAAACTGTTAAGGGACTTAGCATGCGAGGGTCTGTATATAAGCAGTATTTTATTTCCATGTTCTAGCAAGCAATACAAGTTGGGATTATTCCCTTAGTTAGGTGCGTTGGATTTATTAGCATGCAGAGGTGATTCACCTAGCGACTAGCATGTACCAATCCAGATTTTATGTGTGCTGGCTAAGCAAAGACAAGTTCACCGTAGCCACCCACCTTAGCGATGATTCACCTCGGTAGAGCGATACGTCTGAGCGAGCCTCTGAAAGCCGAAGCCGGATTCCTGTAGGGACAAGTCTGGATATCCTTTGCATTTTCTTTGAGGCAAAGCGGGTCGGAACAGTTGCACTATTGCCGATTGAGTCGGTAGTCCGCTTGAGCGGAACGGGGTATTACAAGGAGTATGAGTAGTTAGTTATAAGTTAGATATTGAATTACCTTGTGATACCAAGGTAATGTCAAGGTATTGGGTTTTACTCAAGGTATTGAGTTTACACATCAAGATGGGAGTTAGGTGGTGTGATACCGATTTTGGTTCAAAACCAAGGTATCCACTTAGCATTAGTTTAGTTAGGAGTATTATATATTGTTGTTGTATACATATTATAATATTCTCATATCTAATAAATTATGTATATTATGATACGGTATCTTGTTGGTTTTCTAGTATCCTAGTATAGCTAGTATGGCCTAGTTACAAAGTGTATGGACCCAATATCCTAGAGATAGACTCATATAACCTAGAAATAGCTAGTTTGACCAAGTTTGACTAGTTTGACCTAGAGTTGACCTAATTTGACTTTTTTGACTTAAAAATGGCTTTATGACCTAGAAGTTGACTTGTTTAACTTATTTTTATTCCAAAATCATGTATTGATATAATATTCTATATTTAGGTCTTTGAGGCACCATACCGGACATCTTTGATACTATTTACCGGATTTCAGGTGAGTATATTCTCTGATAGTTTATCATTTATGATATCCTCTATGTCTCTTATATTTATTATAGATATCCTTAATTTTTTGACACGATGGTTACACGGATTGGTATATCAGGATCTCGTCATGAGATATTATTTCTTGGTATTATGGTGTATCTTGTACAAGCCTTATTTCTTGTTCTTCTTGTACATATATAAACATTGATTCTTGGGGAGACTAGCTACCTACCTAGTAAATCTCGTGTCATAATATACCATGGTTGGATCCACTATACCAGTCGGGGGCGGAAAGTATGTAGTGTAGATATGTGATCATACCCTCCTTGTGCATGTCTTGCTCCTTGAATAGTGTTAATCATACACTGCATGTATGATTAATCAGGCCATAATCCTTGTGCAAGTTCCCAAGTCGATCACATGTGAAAGCTGGTACTCACTCACTCAGTAGTAGTATTTCTTGTTCATTCCTATGATGCTCATTCTTGTATTTATTTTTAGTATTTTTTTATTGTATATCTCTTGTACCTTTATATTGTATCTTGTATATTCGCTCTATTTACTATTACATAGTTTATATCATTTATTAGAACTATTGTTAGAGATATACTTTGCTCCTTTCCTGACTGGATATATTTTTTTCATTAACACTGAGGAGTGGTACCCCACTCACTACGGGCCTCAGGATGTCGTAGGCTTAGAGTCAAAGACCTTGGTCAAGAGGGTCTCATCCCGACTGAGAAGATAACCTAGGACTCATAGTACAGTAGTTAGATTCTTTTGTACTGGACTTGTCTCCAGCTTTGTTGTTAGTATTTCTTGATTTGATTTATTGGATATTATTTGTCTTGTGAGCTATTTTGTGACTCTTTTATTCTTTTATCTTATTCGTGCGATTTGTTCTATCTTATAGATCTGTGATTGAGTATTCATATTACATTGGTGGCATATTTATATCTTGATTATTAGTTAGATAGATTACCCAAACAGCATTCTACTGTCGATGCTGTGGCGTAGGCTGGGCGTTGTTCACTACGCGTGCCAATATATCGAGTGCGGGTCATGATACATTTTTAGTGGTGGCCCATGCAGGTTTTCGAGGTCGTAATTAGTGCGATTCGTGGTGATGCTCTTATTTGAGTGCTATTATGAGCCTGTTTCAGGATATAGAATATAAGCTATAGGTTGAGAATACTCAATCACATATAGGAAAAACTCTTTTTTCATTTCAATTGTTCTTCCTTGATATTAATATTTGATATTTAACTGTCCTTCTTTGAATGAATTACATTATGTGCCATATTGATTCTTTTCTTTCGCTTAGCCTCAGGATGCCGCCTAAGACTAGATCACAGCTGAGAGAAGCATTTTCTGAGAGATCTGCGAATTTTCAAGGGCCTGTACCAGTCACCTCTCTGGTGATTGGCGTATCAGCTGCGTTCGGGGGTCCACCTCTAGCTCAAAGGACTGTTCTGACTGTGTCTGAGGGACTTCCACCTCCACCTCCCGTGCCGACAGATGTGACTCAGGTGTTCGTATTATTTTATGAGATGATGGAGGCTCAGAGGGCCCAGTCTGAGGCATATCAGAGGCAGACCAACGTGTTGTGACAGGGCACTGAGAGTGCTCATCAGCTTGCCTTTGCTGCAATAGAGAGAGGAGTTCCGGTCCAACAGTAGGTTGCTCCGCAGGTTGCCCAGCTTCGGATGGGTAATATCCAGGACTTTAAGAAGCTGGAACCTCTGGTCATTAAGGGATTGAGGGCATCATGTATGTTGATGATTGGCTCGAGGATATTGAGCGTCTCATGAGGGTATCTCATCTTGCTGAGGATCTGAAGGTTGAGACAGTAGGACTTCAACTGTTCGATATCGCCCGCACTTGGTTCAGGAATGAACCACTTCTAGATAATGCGGGGCAGTCTTCGGAGGTGTTCAAGGACCTCTTCAAGAGAAAGTTCTTTGCTCGGACGGATAGGTTAGACTTGGGGAGGCAGTTTGAGGGTCTTACTCAAGGGAGCATGTCTGTAGAGGAGTACGCCACAGAGTTCGATAGGCTGAGCCAATTTGTGAAATATTTGGTGAGGGAGCCGAAGGTTCGAGCTATCCGTTTGCACGAGGATCTGAACTGGGAAGTGAAGATCCTCATTCTGTCTTTCTATGAGACCTATTCGGAGATACTTGCGGAGGCACGCAAGGTTGAGCAGGAGTTGGGCTTGAAACCTAAAAGAGATCGCGATTCTTTTCTGGGGGCTAATAGCAGCACAGTGACTGCTAAGCATCCTCATTTTCAGTCTAGGTCTTTTCAGCAGTCGCAGCAGCACCAGACTCCATCTAGGGCACCGTTTTACTAGGCACCATAGCAGCAGAGACAGCCACAGCAAGTCTCCTGCCACTACTGCAAGAAGCCCAGCTATATCTGGAAAGTTTATAGAAAGATATTGGGAGTTTGTTTGTATTATGGTACCGAGGGGCATCAGCTGAGAGAGTGTCCTTACAACCCTCATCGTGCAGTTCGGGGAGCAGCTCTAACTCCGAGGACACAGGTGAGGCCACCTGCAGTACAGCCGAGGGGACCGCCGCTTCCGACCTAGCAAAAGCGTTATGCCTAGCACCAGCATCAGGGAGGTGTACATCAGGGACGAGCATTTGCTATGACGGTCAAGGAGGACGAGCCTACAGGAGATGTCATTGTAGGTTATGTTCTTCTTGATTCTATTCCAGTTTTATCTTTATTTGATAGTGGTACTTTCCATAGTTTTGTATCTGTTTCTTTTGCTCTGAAGCATCATTTGGTAGTTGACTCTTTGTGTAGGACTTAAAAGATCATGACCGGGGGAGGTATTATCCTAGTTAGTGATATTTCAATGATCGAAGAGTTACTCTGGGAGACCGGGAGTTGAGTGTGTGTCTACTTGTAATGCCACTTTCGAGCTACGACATTGTGCTCGGAATGGATTGGTTAAGTAGGCACCATGCTAGTATAGATTGTAGAGGAGGTAGAGTTTTGTTTAGCCCGCCAGGAGTGCCAGAGTTTGAGTTTGCTAGAGAAGCTGCAGAGCAGAGAGAAGGCATTATCTGTGGAGCTATGGTGGAAGACAAGGAGTTATCGCATCCGTTGATAGTAGAATTCTTGGATGTGTTTCCTGAGGAATTACCAGGATTGCCGCAAGATTAAGATATTGAATTCTCTATAGACTTGGTGACAGGTGCAGAACCAATTTTATAATATGGCTATAGAGTGAACAACAACGAGCTGGTCAAGCTGAAGAAGCAAGTGGATAAATTGCAGGATAAGGGGTTTATCAGATCTAGTTTTTCATCGTGGGGAGCCCCGGTATTATTTGTACCGAAGAAGGATGGATCAGTGCGCATGTGCATCGATTACAGGGCATTAAATAATCTCACTATCAAGAATAAATATCCGTTGCCACGGATTGATAACATGTTCGATCAGTTGAGTAGTGTCAAGGTATTTTCTAAGATAGACTTGAGATCAGGCTACCACCAGGTCAAAGTAAAGCCGGATGACATTCCGAAGACTACTTTTAGGACTCGGTATGGCCAGTATGAGTTCATGGTGATGCCGTTTGGGTTGACTAATGCCTCGACGGTATTTATGAATTTGATGAACAAGGAGTTCCACCAATACCTTGACAAGTTCATGGTGGTGTTCATTGATGACATACTCATATACTCGAAGACGCCGGAGGAGCACGAGGAGCATTTACGGATTATGTTGGATGTGCTTAGGAAGGAGAAGCTGTATGGAAAGTTGTCCAAGTGTGAGTTCTTCCTGGTCAAGGTAGAGTTCTTAGGACATGTTGTGACTGGTGATGGAATTTCAGTACATCCGAAGAAGATCGCAGCAGTAGAATCTTGGAAGACCCCGAGTTCAGTGGCAGAGATCAGAAGTTTCTTGGGTCTAGCAGGCTACTACAGAAAGTTTATGCAAGATTTTTCAAGGATTGTCGAGCTGATGACTAGACTCACCAGGAAGGATGTAGAGTTTGTTTGGACAGAGGAGTGCAAGGTTACTTTTGAGAAATTGAAGACGAGGTTGACGTCTGCTCCTATTTTGATATTGCCATCAGGGTCTGGAGGTTTCACTATTTATAGTGATGCATCGGAGAAAAGTCTGGGTTATATTCTTCAGCAGAATGGAAAAGTGATTGCCTATGCATCTAGACAATTGCATCCTCATGAGAAGAACTATCATACCCACGATTTGGAGTTGGCAGCAGTCATATTTACCTTAAAGTTGTGGAAACACTATTTGTACGGAGAGCGTGTGGAGATCTTCACAGACCACGAGAGCTTGAAGTATGTTTTCACTCAGAAGGAGTTGAACATGAGGCAGCGTCAGTGGCTGAAACTGATAAAGAATTTTGACATATCTTTGTAGTATCATCTTGGGAAAGCCAATGTAGTTGCTGATGCCTTGAGAAGGTATTTGGTATCTATGTTGTTGACGCAGGATCGGTATTTATTGGAGGACTCGGAGAGCTTGGGCATTGAGATGATAGTTCCTGATTTTGCTATGCAGATATGGGGGTTGCAAATACACTCAGAGTTGATGGATAGGATCAAGGCAGCCTAGTATGAGAATATATCTCTGAGGAGCATCAGAGCTCAGGTGAGAGCAGGATTGGAGGATGATTTCACCATTGCTGAGGATGGTTCTTTGTTGCATGGTGTTAGATTATGTGTGCCTAGTGGGGAGCTGCGTGAGGAGGTATTGCAGGAAGTGCATCGCTCTCAGTATTTTATGCATCCAGGTGCCAACAAGATGTATCCGGATAGGCGAGAGAGTGTGGGGTGGTATGACATGAAGAGGAAAGTGGCACAGTTTGTATCTAAATGGTTAGTGTGCCAGCAGGTGAAAGCCGAGAGACAGAGGCCAGGTGGTTTACTTCAGCCATTACCCATTCCAGAGTGAAATTGGGAGCACATTACTATGGATTTTGTGTTCGGACTTCCACGATCTCCAGGAGGGAAAGACGCGATTTGGGTCATCGTTGACAGGTTGACCAAGTCGGCCCACTTTTTGCCTTTCAAAGTGGGTTTGTCTACGGAGAAGCTGGCAGAGATGTATATGAGGCACATCGTCAGAAGTTCCAGTCAGCATAATCTCAGATCGGGATAGTCGTTTCACTTCTCATTTCTAGAGGAGTTTACAGGCGAGTTTGGGCACCCAGCTCAAGTTTAGTACTGCATATCATCTCTAGACGGATGGGCAGTCAAAAAGGAACATTCAGACTATCGAGGATATGCTGCGTACCTGTGTATTAGATTTCGAGGGATCTTGAAAAGACCATCTCTATTTGGTAGAGTTTGCTTACAACAACAGCTACCAGGCTAGTATAGAGATGTCACCATTTGAGGCTCTGTACGGTCGAAGATGTTGTACTCCCTTGTCATGGGACGATGTTGGGGAGAGAGTTTTGCTAGGGCCAGAGATGGTTGTGGATGCAGCAGAGAAGGTTAAGCTGATTAGAGACAGACTTCGAGTGGCGCAGGACAGATAGCGGCATTGGGCCGATAGCCACCGGAGACCTTTAGAGTTTGAGGTATAGTTTAGATTTTTGTTTTGTGTTTGATATTGGTTATTTGTTATATATTAAGTTATTAAGGTTGTGTTTTTTTCTAGGTTGGTGGTTTGGTGTTTTTGAGAATTTCTCCGACACGAGGCACGATTCATTTCGGTGGAGGTGAAAAGCTTAGTCCGCAATTCATCAGACCTTTCACTTTTCTCGAAAGGGTCAGTGCAGTTGCTTACAGAATAGACTTGACACCTGCATTGGAGGGAGTGCACAAAGTGTTTCATGTATCGCAGTTGAGACGGTACATGGCGGATCATAGTCACGTGTTGGATCACTCAGAGATAGAGATGGGCCCTACTCTTAGCTATCCAGAGTAGCCAGTTGAGATTCTGGATCGGAGAGAGAAGGTGCTAAGGAACCAGACCATTCCCTTGGTACGCGTCACATGGAGGCATCACTCTCTGGGGGAGTCTACCTGGGAGAGAGAGGATAAAATACGAGAGCGTTACCCATATTTGTTTGTGTCTTGAGGTATGTTCTTCCTTGATTCTGTTCTGTTTTATTTTTTGGGGGTAGTTTCGTCTTTGAATTTTGAGGATAAAATTATTTTAAGGGGGGTAGACTTGTCACTACCATATTTTCTAGGAAAGGATATTTTGGTTATTTCATAATTAATTAAATATTGTGCATATTGTAAATTTATTTATTGTATTATTTATGTATTATTAGATGTTAGTATATTATTTTGGACTTATGTTAGTGGACCTAACTAGTTTAGATTAGATCAATGGACCAACGTTTAATTCTACTTAGAATTGAGCCTAATAAGAAGCTCAATCATTAGGAAAAGGATTATTTAAGTTAAACCAATTAAACTAGAACATTCCTTTCTTCATTATTTCTTCATGACAAGCCCCAAGGGATATTTTAGACATTTTATAGTAGCTTGAGGAAGGGGGAAGGGGCCGGCCTAGATTTAAATGGAGGGAAAATTCTTTGTCTTCATTTTTTATTTCAAATCTAGATCTAGAATTTCTTTTTCCAAATTTCTTCATTTACACATCAAATTCTACCCAAATTTCTTTTTAATTCCTTCCCAAATCATTATTAAGGCCATTAGAACAAGGAGGAAGTAAGGATCTACAAGTTAGAGGCTCTTTTTCACTCAATTTGGAGGTTTTATTGGAAATCCATCTCCCAATAGGTACAATTAAGTTTTTTCCCTCTAATTAAACTCTAAATCTGTAATTTAATCATTAGTAACCACCTCATATGCTAAGGCTACCCATCAAAATTGGAATTAGGTTCATAGGAGGCCTATGGAGAAAGTTATGTGGTATTTTATGTCAATTTTGGGAGAATTCTAAGATTGACACATCTTGTGTTTGTCAATAGGTCAATTAGAATAAATTGACATGTGTTTGATTGTGTGTGGCTAGTGTCGTATCCATAATTGGATACGTGTAGGCCGTATCCCGATAATTTGGAGATACGGGTTAATTTTTGGGGGTTTACTCCGACACGGGAGTTTGAGCATGTCACATTTTGACAAGGACACGTAGTTGAGTAGCTAGCTCTTCGTATAGTTCATAATTATAATTTTAGACTTGCCCGTGTCCATTAGGATATATTTGGTTGTGTGGTGGAGCCGTATCGCAAGCGTATCATAGATCTAGTGTGCTATGGGTGCGATACACTTCATGTGATTGTTTGTTTGCAATTTAATTCATTACCTTGATTATATATATTGTAATTATAATTATTATGTGAGATATATGTGTATATATATTTATATGTATGATCCATAATTCTTGTTGATGTGTTGGAGAACATGGTAGAGTAGGAGTCATGTGGGATATATATATATATATATATATATATAGATATATATATGTGTGTGTGTGTGTGTGTGTGTGTGTGTGTGTGTGAGCTTGAGGGAGAAGAAACCATGGAAAACAGTAAAAAAAAAACAGAAAAAAAATAGAAAGTAGTGAGAGAAAAGCAGTGAGAAGCATAGAAAAGCAGCAGAAAGCAGAAGCCAAGAAGTAGCAGCTGAAGCAGCAGCAGAAAGCAGAAGCAGAAGCAGAAGCAACCGCAGAAGCAGCAGCAGAAAGCAGAAGCAGCGGCAATAAGCGGCAACAGAAGCTGCTGCAGCAAGCAGCAGCAGCAGCAGCGGCAGTAAGCAGCAGCAGCTTTTGAATAAGCCGGTTAGCTTATTGATAAGTTAGTAAGTTAATATATATATATATATATATATATATATATATATATATATATATATATATATATATATATATAAGTTAATTAGTTTATATTAATAAGCTAGCATTTTATGTATATATTGTAAATAAGTTAGTATATATATATATATATATATATATATATATATATATATATATATATATATATATATATATATATATATATATATATATATATAAGCACTAGTTAATATTAGTTAGTATTAGTTCTAGATTACCTTGAGGTGCACCAAGGTAATGAGAGTGGAGATATCTTGGGTACGGGTATTGAATATCCGAAGGGGTATGTTAGTATTTAGTTTAGTATAGTATTGTTATGAGTTTAAATACATATTAGTATATAGTGAGGAGTATGAGTAGTTAGTTATAAGTTAGATATTGAATTACCTTGTGATACCAAGGTAATGTTAAGGTATTATGTTTTACTCAAGGTATTGAGTTTACACATCAAGATGGGAGTTAGGTGGTATGATACCGCTTTTGGTTCAAAGCCAAGGTATCCACTTAGCATTAGTTTAGTTAGGAGTATTATATATTGTTGTTGTATACATATTATAATATTTTCATATCTAATAAATTACGTATCTTATGATACGGTATCTTGTTGGTTTTCTAGTATCCTAGTATAGCTAGTATGGCCTAGTTACATAGTGTATGGACCAAATATTCTAGAGATAGACTCATACAACCTAAAAATAGCTAGTTTGACCAAGTTTGACTAGTTTGACCTAGAGTTTACCTAGTTTGACTGTTTTGACTTAGAAATAGCTTTATGACCTAGAAGTTGACTAGTTTAACTTATTTTTATTCCAAAATCTTGTATTAATATAATATTCCATATTTAGGTCTTCGAGACACCGTACCAGATATCTTTGATACTATTTACCGGATTCCAGGCGAGTACATTCTCTGATAGTTTCTCATTTATGATATCCTCTATATCTCTTATATTTATTGTAGATATCCTTGATTTCTTGACACAATGGTTACACGGATTGGTATATCCGAATCTCGTCATGAGATATTATTCCTTGGTATTTATGGTGTATCTTGTGCAAGCCTTGTTTCTTGTTCTTCTTGTACATGTACAGACATTGATTATTGGGGAGACTAGCTACCTACTCAGTAAATCCTGTGTCATAACGTACCATGGTTGGATCCACTATACCAGTCGGGGTGGGGAGTATGTAGTGTAGATATGTGATCATACCCTCCTTGTGCATGTCTTGTTCCTTGAATAGTATTAATCATACACTGCACGTATGATTAACCAGGTCATAATCCTTGTGCAAGTTCCCAAAGTCGATCACATGTTAAAGCTGGTACTCACTCACTTAGTAGTAGTATTACTTGTTCATTCCTATGATGCTCATTCTTGCATTTATTTTCAGTATTTCTTTGTTGCATATCTCTTGTACCTTTATATTTTATCTTGTATATTCACTTTATTTACTGTTACATAGTTTATATCAATTATTAGAACTGTTGTTAGAGATATATTTTGCTCATTTTCTGACTGGATATATTTTTTTCAGATGACACTGAGGAGTGGTACCCCCACTCAGGATGTCGTAGGCTTAGAGTCAGAGACCTTGGCTCAGGAGGGTCTCATCCCGACTGAGACAGATGACCCAGGACTCATAGAACAGTTGTTAGATTCTTTTATACTGGATTTGTCTCCATATTTGTTGTTAGTATTTTTTGATTTGACTCATTGGATATTATTTGTCTTGTGAGCTGTATTGTGACTCTTCTATTCTTTTATCTTATTCGTGTGATTTGTTTCATCTTATAGATCTGTGATTGAGTATTCATATTACATTTGTGGCATATTTATATCTTGATTATTAGTTAGATAGATTATCCAAATAACGTTCTACCGTCGGTGTTGCGGCATAGGCTGGGCGTTGTTCACTACGCGTGCCCCTACATCAGGTGCGGATCGTGACAAGTATCAAGTGAGATGAGGTATCTCGAGTATCCTTGATAATTAAGATACGAGTATCCTAAAGTGGCTAGCACCAAGTATAGTTATTGTTGAGTTATGATACCAAGATACAAGAGAGTATCTTAGCGTCTAGGTATCTTGAGGGTATGTGTCAAGTATAGTATAATACCTTGGGATAAGTATCCATGAGTTAAGATATTCAAATATACCTATACCTAGATAATGTATATATAATACTTAGTAGCCGTATATGTATATATATGATATATATAACTATATAGATAAGTTATATATCATATGAAGCTAGGTACCAGTGGTATGTCAAGATATATAATAGGTAATGAGAACCTAACAAGATATCTACCTAGTTAAGATATAACTATAAATAGGTAATGAACCTAGAAACCTAATAAACCAACAGTTAGAGTTTTTATTAATTTTAAATCACCTATTGACATGGTAAATTCCTAATATCAGTCACTTAGATTTTGATACGGACTCTGACCCATATCACCCTCTCAGGACGACAAGCGAGTACATTCTCTGATTATTTTTAATTTATGATAGCCTCTATAATATATGCTCTAGTTTTGCTTTACTTGATTTTTACGCTTGTTACACAGATTAGTATTACATGGAATTATCATATTGTGACGAATCCATGAGTATTATTTAGGGCGGGGGGAAATACTAAGTAGATATGTGATCAAATCATATACGAAATATTATTTTTCAAGAATAATAGCAAATCATGCAATTCACTTATGATTATGCCAAACTTTTTTCAAGAATATTAGTCATCATTACGATGTATTGGATTACCCTAGCCGATCACATATTAAAAGTAGTATTTTAAATCACTTAGATTAGTTACAGTCTTTCTTGTTTCTCTTATACTTATTGTCACATGACATGTCCTCTCATGATTATTTGTTTCATTACTTGTTGTCATACTATGATTCTTGTTTACTTACCTTTCATGTATATCATATATATTCCCTGTTTTATAGACTCTATCATGTATTGGAACTGCTTTCATTGTATTGTACTTGGTTCCATTCTTGACTGGATATTAATATAAATAGGAGACGACTATGAGGATCAGTATCCCACATATTATGGACCATAGGAGGACCTTATAGTTGAGCTTGATACTGCTCTTCAGGAGGATCAATGAGTCATCACAGTGGAGATCCCGACTGCATCTATCTAATTTTTAGTATAGTTTATAAACTATAACTTTTGTCCGAATTTGTCTCTGGTAGACTATGATGTTATGTATATTTGGATCTAGTCTCTTTGAGTTATCTTACCTAAAATTTGGACTTGAACTATAGACCATTTTGTTTATATTGATTGATCCTTCTCGTGATATATTTCTTAGAAAATGTGACTTAAGTACTATAATTGTTTCATATATTCGGTGACCTCCTTAATGGAGTGGAGACATATATATTACGTGAGTTATTGGATATTAGTGTGATATTTTAGACATCGTTCTACCGCCGATACTGTGTCGTAGGCTGGACGTACCCATGACTCATGCCCGAATTTTTTGGTGCGGGTCGTGACACAGCGTTACCTAACCAAGTCATAGGAAACTTTAATACTACCATTCAATTCATCTATAGTCCATAAAACTAGAATCCATTAAGATAATATAGTTCTATGATTTATTATGCTACACAATTATTATTTGTCCAGCCACAATATCCACGAGTCAACATCTATTGATCTTTATTATGCTACAGAAAATTATCCATTCTCTAAACTCAAATTATTTCGACTAATATTTTTCCAAACTAAATATAAGAGCAACTTATTCTTTACTAAAAAAATCAGCTTAGAAAATCTTAGGTCATCAAGCAATAACATTCATAAATCCTTAGGATTAATAGTATATGCTACAAATAGACTTCCAATCATACCACTAAGTTTTTGCACTCAACTTAGTACTCAATTCAATAGACTCAAGCCACAATTTAATACACATTGATTTCCTAGTCAAGTCATCCATTTTATAAATTCGAATTCTTATCCAATACTATCTTAATATGCCAAAATTTATTCTCGATAATCAGGACCAATCCAATAAGGGACATTCGAAGTCATATCTATCCAGACTTGACTCTAAATTGAGACCTCGTATTACCCCATCTCAAAGTAATACTCATTGATAATAATATCAAAAAATCAACCATGCACTACGAGGGATAATCAATACACCACTCAAGGAACTAAGACACTAAGTCACACACATCCTTATCCACAAACTAAATCAGCTTTTTTCGGACAATCCTTACCATGATCACAAACATAACATCCACTTCTCTGCTACTCAACAATCACTTAAAATCAAATTATAACCATTCAACTTGAACAACTTACTTTTTTTTTCTTTGAAGTCTAGCCACACTTCCTTCAATACTCACTACTCACTGCAGTCCCCTATTATTATCATGTTAATCATCCAATATCTAATTAATTTATCATTTATCTAAATACTATGCCTTCTTAAACCATTTGTTGTTGCTCTTTGAAGCCATCGCTAACCAACAAAATTCTCACATAAGAAATCATAACGTATATACACTTATTGTGTGAAACTCTTAGCAGAATATCAAGGATGGTCAAAAGACTTTGATCATGAAAGCAACTTAAAATTAAAGAGAATCAGTTGAGGGTCCAAGAAAGTAAAATCTGGTTATGATACTATTATGTCATGTCCCGGTTCTGCAAAATCGAAAGTCACCACAAGGCATGATGTCGTACAAGTCAAAATTATACTTGTAAAAGGCAAGGACAAACACGATTGATAAAACATCTCAGAAAACAAAGCTATTGCAGTAGAAAATAAGCATAAAAGTTGATAGACACAGGATATATGAAAATGATTCTCTTTATTGATAATTTTTAGCGGAATTACCATGACTCTTAGGGCAAAGAAAAACTCAATTACAAATAATGTATCTCATTACAATGAACGATACTACAAGGTTTATAACTCATGAAACTAATACAACCAATGATGTTTCATACATTATGTTCTTTATAAGCAAAAGATAATATTTCCAGCTAAACAACTTCAAGTGTAGGTAGCGAGTCCCACTAAAGATCCCAAATTAGTTTTAATGCCTCGGCATATCCAAACGACTGAGTAAAAATGAGTTCTAATGCCTACACCAAAATGAATGGGACTCGCTACCTACACCAAAATGAGTTCTAATGCCTCGGCATGTCCAAACGACTCCTCGCACCTGTGGAGAAGGGGGGTCATCACATTAGGTAATGCATTAGTGAACGGTATCGACATGACTCACCTAAACTAACATGATAGTTATGTGGGAACATGTAAAATTATTATATAATCTTTCTACTTTTTTCGAATAGTTAACAATAATAAGCAGATATATAAAGCATAAATGTGTCATCGGTTAACAGTTTTGTAAAAAAATATTAATATAAATGTGTCATCGATATATTGGATCTTACCCATGGCCACTAACATTCATAATATATAACGTTTCATAAGTGTGTTCCTACATCAGTTGTTAGGATTCATAAAATATATATGTCGTGAGTTCGTTCCTATAATCAACTTGTTAAACATGCAAGTAGATGACATTAGAATGTAGCCTAACTATATGATGGTCACTAGTAACACATCATCTTGGACTATTTATGATTAGACCAAGATCCTTAAGTGTAGGTAGCGAGCCCCACTAAAGGTCCCAAATTACTCATATTATGACGCACCACTTCCACTCCAGGTAGCTAGTTCCACTGAAGGTCCCACAATCCCCTGTGCTAGTACGTCAACGCAGCTTTCCATGTTCCCCCTAGGCCGAATCGATCCCGGTGCCCTGGACCTTTCTTGTGAAACTAAACCTTGTGCATAAGTTCATGACTATGCATGCATATGCAACTTAGCTACAAAAATATAACAAGCATGAAAGCAGAACTTGAAATAACTATGCAGCACATTCACTTTGCTATCATTACATTTCTCGTGCCATCGTCCGTGCTTTCATTCTTTTCAATACATGGATTATTATACTTGTCTACTTCTCAATCCTGAAATTTCTACCTTGACGACTCAACGGTCCCAAACATTTCTCCACAAATTTATTTTTCTACAACAACAGTATAATATCCCACATGTATATAACAACATTATAATATTTCACATTTCTATAATATATAGCAGTATAATATTTCATATTTCTATAATAATAGTACAATATTCCATGTCTATAACAAAAGTACAATATTTCATATTTCTATACAGTAAGTTACCAACAATAATATTGCTCTCTTTTATCATATTTCTTTTACTTAACATTAACAACTATATGGAATATAGAAACAAAGAGTAAGAAAAAAAATTATTTAAGTGTAAAGGTAAATGATATAATGATCAAAACCACCAACCGTTTGACGAATCGACTTCGTCTCGATCACAAAGAACTCTGTATGATTCCTCCTTATGAATCCAAGACCAACCAGGCCCTTCGAGCCAACAAATCAACCCAATGCATCACACGGAAACAGGGAGAGAGCATTAAAATGTCTTTGTATCTCTTATACCCCTTCATTTGTTGAATATCTAGAATATTATGTTTTCCTAAATTTTATTTGAACAATCTTAATAAGTGATCATTTCTTGATTTTATTGGAGATTTTATGAGAGAACATAATTTACTAGATCAAATTTCTTAATCTCTCTCATACATTGCATTTCAGATGGATTTCACCTTATTAAGTGTTTTTCCTTGAATTTTTTCATGAGTTGATTTTTTTTATTAATATATTATGATAATCTTTCATGTATCCATTTTGTTTTTGATGACTTTGACTTTTGATGTTCTACCCAAACTCATGTTTTATTTTAGGAAGGGAATTGTAATCGTCGAAGGAGCTTTTTATAATGTCTACGAATTTTTAAAATAGATTATCAAAATTATCCTTAATTTATAAAAAAAACTATAAATTTTATTTTTAAAATTGTAAAAATTAAGAATAGTTTTGGTAATCAATCTTGAAAATTTTACTTGGCAATGGCAATTCCCACTAAAAAAAAAACTAATTTTTTAGCCATATGCGGACCATGCACGAAGTGTCACGAACTAGGAGACTCCGGCTTATCATTTTCTCAATATTAAGATATCATGTCTTTAAGGAGCGTTTTGAAAAGTAATTGACATAGAAAGAGGCAGGTGAAGAAATGATGTTCAAGAAGAAATAATACGAAACAAATTGTCCAAGACCATTTCTAACTTTAGGTTGTGTGGAACATAATTGATTGGACCCTCCAGTGACTATAGTTTGGTACACGACACGACACGACACTGATCACGGATCGATCTTCGCGATAAGGTCGATAAGCCGCTCTAATATCATAGATTCGTATGCCTATAAAAGTAGTATTCGAGTACAACTTATGTAGTAAAAGAATTCGTATGCAACGATCGTGGACGTAGTTTCTCGATTTGATAAATCACAATTTTTTTTTTTTTTTTTTTTTTCTGTGCAAATCACAAAGGAGACTAGAAATCCCTAGCAGTGGTATCAGCCATCCACTTTCTCTTTCGGAGATGGTAACTCGACTAGGAACACTTAATGGCGTGATGGACCACGTACAGTGATGGTCATCATCTGCCCTTATCCTTCCTTCGTATTTGTATTAGAGACAAGCAAGCTCTGAATGGGCCTCGACCATTAAATGACGCTAACTGGTGGTATGATGCATTGTTTCCAGGTTGGCTCCAATGATGCATCATTTTCTTCTTGTGATGGTACCTAAATTTCCAGATAGATTAATATTTTTTTTTTTTTTTTTTCTACAGGACACCAGGCTTCTTAAACATGTAAACTGGAGCTGACACTTACAGGCTGGGTCTTTCCAGTAAGGACCAGATTGTCAGCCATTTAAGCCTTTCTATGACCCTTGCCAGTTGAAGAACTGCAAGAAAGTGGTCCTATCATCACCAAACATAAGTAAAAGCTCTACAATAGCTTCAAGTTTCCATTCTTTCAAATAGTAGATGAGGAAAATATACATAATTCTGGTTTAAATTTACTACGAGAGTGGCCCCCCGTAGATTCAATTTTACGCCAGGATATCTAGCATCCACGTACCCCTACAAAAAGGTTCTCGATTGTTGAGAGTTATGTTATGGGACTTGTCGCCAGGACATTAGCCAGCTAGTCACGAGAGGTCGCAGTTGTTCCCAATAAATATAAATATATATATATATATATATATATATATATATATATATATAAATGAATACCTACATTCCATGTGCATCTATGTCTACTAGTACATTCTATTCCTATATATATATATATATATATATATATATATATATAGAGTGTACTAGTGCAAAAGGAATGTAGGTGTTCATTCATATTAGTCCACATGCGCATGGCTCATGCAGAAATATGAGCACTATGGTTCATATCTCGTTTACCCTATATATATATATATATATATATATATATGAAGTATAGTCTAGCAGTTAAGACCGATGCACTCTTCCTAGGAGGTTGCGGGTTAGAGTCCTGAGGGTGCCATTTAATTTTTTTTTTTGGAGGAATTAAAATGGTGGGTGGTGGTTGGGTGCAAGTGCATGGTGCGGCGGTGTGGTACGGCACGTTTGCTTGAGGCCTTAGGGCTGGATGGAGCCTTCAGTCGTGTTACTTTCGGACAGAAATGGAACATTCGGGATAGAAAGTGTATACATATACATTTTCGGACTGGATTGATTGTAGTATTTCGGACTAAGTTGTAGTCTCTCGAAGGGACCTAAATAAAATGTATCTTCTTCGATAAAAAGAAAATATATATACTCATGGCGCCAACTCAAATGGCGCATCATCCATCCTATTCTGAGTCCACGTGCACATTCAATGGTGTTTCATTCCCCATTTATAATTATCCTAAAAAAATTCTCTTAACTACAAATAATCTAATTTTTTCTTCTCTGTACAAAATTCTGTTATTATTAATAATTATTTAGTTGTATGTATTTTTATTTCTATTTTTCTACTGACTTTGTAGGTATGTCAAACCGGTCTGGTGCCCATGTATCAAAGTTGTATGTATTTTTATTTCTATTTTTCTACTGACATTGTAGGTATGTCAAACCGGTCTGGTGCCCATGTATCAACCACTTGAGCTAATCACAATGATCACATTGGTGATAGCTCTAATTTCACCATCATGTACACAACAATGGTGGGCAACAATGGCTTGAATGTTGAGGCTGTAACAAATATGGGTTCTCTTACTGCTACAATGGACATGGCTTTTATAGAGAATGGAAGAAATGGTTAAAGAGAGAGAGAGAGAATGGTTAAGAAAATGGTTAAACCATAAATATACCAGATCATATTTAATTGTGGCTTGTTATTCATTATTCTAAATACATGCATAAAAACAATGTTCAGGTTCACCAGAATCTGTCGCAAACAATATTTCAAATGGTAAAGGCCAAATGGTGAGGTACTCTCTTCCAATAACAGCATAACATATCATTAAACTAAATTAATACTTTATCAAGTTGATATCCTAAATTAAAAAAGTACAAAATTATCCCTCCCCCACCCCGCCCCCACCCCCCCCCCCCCCCCCCAAACCGGCTAGGATGGGGAGGGGGTTGTGGTGCATCCGGAGGGGAGAGGGCACCCAGTTTGCATTTGCATTTTAAAGGTACAGGCATGAAAAACATGTAGTTGTGGGCAAGTTCCCAACTTTCCACACAAATTGAAATCAAATTACAGATTCATATAAAGTCGGAGAGACCCAGTTTGCATTTGAATCATAATGCACACATGCATACTCTGAATAGGCTCAGCTACCTGCTTCAGGAATCAGGTTCATCATTCTAATCTTAGTTTTGCCAGTGCCAACAACAGCAGAATGCTACATTCTGATCCTTGTGAGCTGTAAGAAACAAAATCAACTATGCCCTACTACACAAGCAACACTAAAAATGATCAACTATGCAGCCTTACTATACGAGCACCACTTAAAATATCAAGAAATGTCAATAATAGCTGCTCGCCAATACCATCAAACTTGTAACAATCTCATGTTCAAAAATCCCCGAGCAATCGCTTTATTCTGGTTCATCTCGTATGTTCTCATTTTGGCAAAGTATACGAAGACTTGATTAGGAGGAGAAATTAACCATACCTCAAAAGGTTAAATCAAACTTGCAAACAAATCTCATACTGAGCAGTTGGTGCAAGTATTACTGACTACAGCCATAAAACAAACATGGAAACAAATCTGTCCAAATGCACAAAAAATGATTTGAGGTAATAATTACCTTCTAGTGACATCAAAATTTGATAAAATGTTACATATAATAATGGACGACACTCAGAGCAGCCTTCACTGAACAAATCCATTAGGCTTCGCAATGGCACCACCTTTAGCAGACAGTTTCTGTTGTTCAGTGTCATAATGGGCAAATGCAGCATCTAAAGCCTGCAAAAAAAGAGTTATATGAGATGTTGTCATTGTTTTGGGACAAGTTGAATACCATCAACTCTATTTCCTTTGGATGGTTATAACCCTTTGAAGTGATTATCGGATTCCTGATCCCCTCGAAGCAATCACCCTAGAACAATTTTCTTCTTGTTATATATATACGAGATACGGGTGGATATGTATCAAGACATGTCGCAATTTTTCAAGAAAAATAGAACCGAAAATAAAGCAGGTTCCAAAAGCACATAGGCCCTTCCAATTGGAATGGATGTAAGCGATGTGCACAAGGATATGGACTCAAACTTATCCAAGACAATGACTACAACAATAATGAATGTATATAGTTGTACATAGTTGCTATACTTGCATGTCTGCCAGTACAAGATGAATAACCATGTTAACTCTTAATGAAATTTATTTGGATGTAAAACAAGAAGCAAGCAATACCTGAAGCATGGGCTGGACTAGGAGAGAAACCTGATGGCGGAAATCAGACTGCACAGATTCTTTTATCTCCTGAAAGTTCCACAGAAGAAACTTAGAACAATGTATAATGCTCTCCCAAATGGCACCCCAACAATTGTGCTCGGACGTTTTTTGCACCTTAACTTTTCAATGTTCAATATTGGCACCCCGACTTCATAAATTACGCTTTTGAAGCACCTTCTGTCAATTTCAAACAAACTTTTATGGAACAAAAACTTATTTTGGTACATGTTTGGATGGTACTTGTATGAGCAACTTATGTGTGGTTTTTGAATTGTTTGAAATTATGTGGTTTTGAATTGTTCAAATTGACGGAAGGTGCTTCAAAAGCACATTTTATGAAGTTAGGATGCCAAAATCGAGCATTAGAAAGTTAAGGTGCCAAATATGCCCAAGCGCTATAGTTGGGGTTCCATTAGGGTAATTTAGCCTATTGCTCTTTAACAAAATCCAACGATTGAATAAGAAAGTCAATTAATATGTGAAAAGTATATATAGCTGATACTCAGTTGATTCTTAACTTTAAGCTATTTGGTCTGAGAAAAATGTTCTATAATTCCTCCCTAAAGAATTCTAAACATACTATTTGGTCTGAAAAAAAAAACAATCTTGGATGAGAAAAGGCTTTTTTTAGGGTAATTTAGCCAGCCAATTGCTCTTTCACAAAAGCCCAAGAGAGGGTCATAGCTACCTTTGCTAGGAATTTGGCACCAATTAAGAGAGATGACAGCTTGTCATCAAAACTCTCTCAGATCCTTTATGGAGCTTCCTTACGTCAATCCCAATAGGATTAGAAAAGGCTTGGATGATGATAATAAAAGTATAAAGAAGTGGCAATGCAAAGCATAAGTGACCATAAGTGAAGTAAGTGATTTTGAGACACAAACAAAGAAATTTCACTCAGAACAGAGGGCCTGCATGATATATATCATCTCATGGTAGAAGGAAAGGATGTACCTGTAGTTTGGTATAAATATGTGTCATAGCATCCTTTAACCTTAAAATCTGCAAGAAAATACACAACTTAAAAAAATTGTAGAAGATAGAAATTCCATAGAGAATCGAATTCAATTAAAATCATGATAATATCCTCATTATATGGTGTATCTTATCAATAGTGTGAACTGAGAAAATAGGAAGCTTATTAACATCTCCTGGATTTATAGGAAGCCCAATGCATTAATTGCTTGACACTACCTTTTTAGAAAGATACGCAGTTGTAACTGGATATGATGACCAAAAATGGCGCAACAATTCCTGAATAGATGTCCAATGCTGAAAACAAAACATGATATTAGGAGCAGTTTGCCATTTCCAATAGTAAAGTGAAGAATAACACATTGCATTGAATAGACAAGAAGTTATTTTTATTCTGGATGTACACAAAAACCTAAACTTGTTAAACTTACATGCATAAGATCATCTTTGGTCCTGCGGGGTAGCCTGTCGAGAACACTCTCCTGCGCGTTCTGACCAAGATGATATTTGGTACTCGAAAGATGTTGAGTCAACCCATGGAGAACCTAGCTCATGCCAGTGAGGTTATTAGGTTTTCCTGCTCCATTCAATTATGATAATTGATGAATGTATTATAGCATAAGCAGTAACAATGAAATTGAACACTGTGATCATGAAAAACAAAAAAAGAATCAGACTAAACTAAGGCCAAAATGGGAATGTCATTATTATCTTTGGTTTATTTGTTGTGGAGAAGAATGTTATTCCATGAAACAAATTACATCAGCTTACCTCTTCGTCTAGACTATATAGTCTATGGGAACATGCAATCCTTGGTTGCATGAAATTAAACAGCATAGTCAAAAGGTAGGTCTACCTACATGCCAACAAACCATGTGCAAACGGACATTGGGCCGAGGGTGTCCTTTCGCTAAACCTGACTTTTGGAAAACCTTAAGCATCGCAGCCCAAGCCCATGGTTCACTCCCAATATAGTACAATCTATAGCCTAGTTCACTTTCCATTCAACCCAGACAAAAGAAAATCCTATCTTTAGTCAGCCCACGTCCAAATACAGTCTTAGTCGTGGCCACACACACTTCTCTTTTCCCTTCTCGACATGAAGAAGATGATTCATACAGACTCTTCAGATGCCAGCACCCCAACCCTTAACCTGTGCGCTGCACCAAGCCACTGCAAGTGGTGTCCCTCGAACCCTCTTCATCCTCTCCACCTCAATACATGATCTCTGTTGTATATTTATGGAGTATTTTTCTTGTATTCTTCATTTTTTATATTTGTTTTCACAAGGCAATGACGAGAATAAAGAATGTGGTAGAATTGTTAACGCGCAGGAGAGTGTTAAAGAACAATTTGTCAATGACTCCATGAAAATTAAAAATTAAAGATAAAAATTCTCTACAAAGAATCACCTTAGAGCAAGCCCAAAGGGTATGTGGTAGAATTGTTTAAAGAACAATTAAACACACTACTAATAGACTAGGCATATTTACTAAATGTGGATCAATTATTTAATGAACCGTGATGGCTATTGAGACTAAGAAAAGAGGAGGAACACTAGGACAACAATGACTATCATGAAGAGAACACAACTTATCATAATGTCAACACCAGAGGAATATCAATACCTTTCGATCTTCTCCCGACAATGATTACGTCGCTTGTTGTAGATGTTTGAAGAAGAGGCAACACATAAGTACCTACAGTTGTACCTATCTTCTATCTAGTTGTTGAAGCTTCTACGCTAACATAATGAACCAAGTCTGCTCATTAATATGTGAACTCAGCAATGTTGGTGATTGAATTGCCAAAGGCCTAGACTACTAAGAATGAAACACAAACATCCATTTCAAGGACTTGAATGTTCTTTGCCGGAATAGAGTTAGAGACGTACAATCTGATTTTGAAATTAACCTAAGTTCTGAATATGTGATTTTGCTTATAAGATAAGGAGGTTTGTAGTTGATGAATGGTGAATGTTGAGATTAGTTGACAAAGATGATTTATCCACTAGTCCATTTACTTTCAATTTGGTAATTAATACTATCGGTAGCAACAAAGATCATTTTCTACTGTAAAGATTATTAAAATTACACGTGGATGGCTCAATGGTTGTCGGTTATTTTAATATAATTCTTGATAGTAATAGATTTTTTGGAATTATCTTTACAGTTTTACGAAATTCTAAATTAAGCTATTTTCACTCCACCTGGAAAAGAAATGTGTCTGCCACTGCAACTAACCATCTAGGTTTTATAGCATGGCCCTCGTGCTCATACTTACCATGGCTAATAAATCTGTTCCTTCAGTCTTCCACTTCATAGGCATTTTATTGTCACAAGGTAATCCTTGCACACTTCTCTACTTCAACCATCATGCCCTAATTCCACAAAAGCCCTCGTTGCTCTCACCTATATTTTCAAATATCAACTGTTTTATGCAATGAAAACAATTGCTTATAGTTAATTCCAAACCATAAATATGAACTATTCCCTCTTTTTTCTTACAAAATGTTCTGTATAACATATTGTGAACCACCTTATGAGTCTACCCCTTCTATAGATTTATGAACTAGATATATATGCCATGGACCTTCAATCATAACATGTGACTGTAGTCATGAGTATGTAACAAGATATGCAAATAATGCCGACCCTTCGGATAATCCACTTCAGCCTCCAAGCTTAATCTCAATCCACAAACTTGTCCACCTTGAAGGATCGCTTCAGCATCCAAAGCTACTGCACCTTTTAGGATAGAGTAATCAAATTAACCACATAAAGGTAGGGTGTAAGCGATCCTGGTCAAGACCTAAATAGAATCAGGATTAGTATCTAATTTTCCAACTCAGGTCATATAAGGATATGGATTATGGATTCTCATCAGGACATAAATACAAGTTACTTGCAGTTTGTTGGATCCTGAAGCGGATATACAGATTTAGGTGGACCTTACATTTTAACGGATGTTGACTGGTCCAGTGCGTGGTGAAGGGTGGGTCCATGTGTTTAGATGAAAGTCATTATTTATTGGATCCGGATCTGGATTTGAATACACAGAGTTAGGACCTTACAATTTAACAAGTTTGGACTGGTCTGGCACATGGTAGATTCATGTGCTTAGGAGAGCATTACCTTTTATTGGAACTGTATGCATGGTCCCGTGTGTGGTAAACTGGTGGGTGTTTACGTTTAAGACATAAAATGCAGTAGCACAGTTTTAAAATCACAACCTTCAACTTATTTTCGAATGCTCCAACCAAGTACCCCTATCAACACTTTTTGTTTTTGTAACCAAAGGTAAAGTGATGAAATAGTGATAGTCACAGATTCCCTCTTTCATATGCATTATCGCTTTCTATTGTTCCTATTCGTATTTGTATTTTATTTATATGGATATATTTTCCCTATATCTAATCCATATATGTATCTGATTTTGCCAAATATAGATATCTATTTTAGTTTCTAAAAAATATCAATATCCCCAAGATGAAAATGGATACTTTATATGGTATACCCATATTTGTACTGTATTCGTTCTGATTGCACCCTTACATAAAGGGGTACTTGTATGATTGTATCATACTATAGATGAAATTGGACTCCAAGGAACTATATGAAAAATTATTTTGTGGTATATTTGATGCATAGACGGATGACCTTCCTATGTAATAACATCCATAACCTGCAAAACTTGGAATGACTGAACTACTAGCCTTGTTGTTGACTGTAAAGTGTAAACCATAAAGCTTCAACCTTTTTGATATTATTTCCATGGAAGTAAATAATATGCATGTGACAAAGACAATTCATTGGGATGTCCCAGATTAGGCCCTCTTTCAGATCAACTTGGATATTATAAATATTCAAGACAAAAGTAGTTTTTTTTTCCCTTTCAGCTCCATGGCACTACTAATTAATGTCTCCTCAAAATAACTTGCTATAATCAATTACTATGTCAACAAAGATATTGTAAAGTGGCAAAAAAAGGTTATAAGATATTTGAGAGAAGATAGGGAGAAAAGAAAAAGGACCCGAGGTACCCTGGAAAAGGAACTCAACTAATCAGGCCACTAACCAATAACAATAAAGCTCTTATCTAAATCGTCAAAGGGGATAGATTGCTCGTACAACTGTGATCTCTTATTAAGAGCTTCAATTGTTGCATTAAAAACAATAACCCTTAAGCATAGAAAATAACAACTCCCTATAATGATTCTTTCACTCATTGACTTGTATCATAAAGATGAGTGCAACTCCATAGCAAATTGTATTCCTATAATTTCGTCTAGATTCATGTCTAGTGCAGGGTAACTTGGAGGGTGTTCCTTGGTTGCATGAGCTTGAACTGCATCATCAAAAATGTAGGTCACCCTACTTTCAACGGACCTTATGACCAAAAATGTGAAGCTACCTGCCAACTAACACTCTTTCTATGTTTTATGGGAAGGCTTTCTCTCTCTTATTTGTGGAGCTTTCTCATTCTCCACAGGCGATCACGTTCTGAAGGGAGAATAATAGCTCGGAAGACGACGACGGTGATCTTCCCTTAATCTTTGGCAAGTATCAAGTCATATGATGACAATCCTATCGCTCATAACAGACACATCCATCAAGCTTTATTGCATGTCAACCCCATCTCTAAATGATTATCTCATCCATCTACAATGGAAGCTGCCTCTAACTTACCACGAGTACACTCATGGAGCAACCTGGGTTCTAGGTTTTATAAATGAAAATCAATTTGGGCAAGGATCAATTTATGTTCAATCAACTCAGATGAAAAACCATATTTAAAGAGTAAATAAAGTACAACCTAAATTAGAAAGCCAATTAAATATAAGCAGTCCATAATTCACTATATACACATCTAAGTCTAAACTAACTACAAAAAAAAAGTAAAATAAATGTTTGATCGCATGTGATTTGCAAAAGAAGACAATAATGTCGAGCATTCAGAAATGGAGTTCCAATGATGAAAATCTAGGGTACCTTAAATCTAATAAGAACAAACTATAATGTCCAGAATATGTTGAAACATCCACTCACTAAAGTAAAATGCATCAAGTCACTACTTGTTCCTCTTTCATTCTAGCATTGTTCAACATTCTGGATTCATCCTCATTGAACATTTGCACATGTTGGATCCAAAAAATGCTTCAATGTAGCTATTGGGTTCAAAAATGCCTCAATGTATGTTCTACAGCAGAAGGAAGAGAAGAAAATATTTTTATTTGGACAAGAAAGATGGGGCAATGTTCACATGCCATGGTGTAGATAATATTATGCCTTCTTTAAACGGATCTCATCAAGAAATCATTATTCTTTTTTTTCCTCGTATGACTGTAACACTGTCTAAACCTCAGATGATCTCAATAGCAGCCCTGCGGATACAATATTGCACCAAGCCCCACAAGTGAAGACATTTCAGAAACCCCCATTTAGAACAATTAAATATGAATGTGCCCATACTAGGACTTTATTTACTCGATCAGTTCCAAGAGTTTTGGAACCACAAAACTCAAACTGAAACTACTGGTACTTAGGAAAGTGTGAGAAGCAATCACTATTCAAAGGAGCAATAAAATCCTATTGCAAGTTGAAACATAATAGTACCGCAATAGAGGATAAATGGATAAGCAATATACAAAACCACAAGCTGCATTATAATATTTATCATCATCCAAGCCTTATTCCATCAGAACAGGGATGGCTATGGAGTACAAAAAGTTCCATAAAAGAATTGACAAAGTTTTTATTACTAGTTGTCGATCTGACATCAATCCTCTATGTCGGTTCCATATCCTATCAAAGGTAGTTATAAGCATGAGATGGTCATGTCATAAAACTTAGAAGGTCAGTTGGCGGCTAGGTAGATCTACACTTTAGCTATGCAGTTTAAGCTAATGCAACTAAGAAGCAACCTCCAAGTTCTCCTAGACAGGACGAAAAGGTAAAACGAAAAATTTATTATAGGAAATTGCATTCATCTCTATGGCATATCGAGTAAAAGAGTGGAAGGAACGGCATTCCGAAGCATTCCCAAAACAAACAGCATAGTCATACTGCAATAAAAATAATAACAGAAAACAACTTTACCATCTTCTCTGATTTTAAAAACACATGCATAATGCTTATTTTTTCTAATTTATTTGTCGCGTTCGATAAACTTATGTTATATTTGGACATTTTTCCCTTACACAATCGTATAGAAGACTTTTCAAAATTACTAAGTTTAAAAACTTCTGAAAAGTTCTCACCTTCAACATACTTCTATAAAGAAAATTCTCAACCCCCCCCCCCCCTCCAAAGCGGAGCTCCGACCCGCCAGACCCGACTCGGTATGGATTTGAAGGCAAACTTAGTAGAGGCCGAGTCGGATGCAATGAGATATCCGACTCCAACTTCGCCAATGCATCCGCCTCCGACAATATGTGTGTGTGTGAACAAGCTCTTTGTATTTTTTTCATTCGTTGAACTCAACATTCTGACTTTTTTGGTTGGAGGTGGAGGTGGAGGTGGAGGTGGAGGTGGAGGTGGAGGTGGAGGCGGTGGCGAAGGCGGGTATTCCATTTGGAGTTCTAGGCAATACTTTTCCTCCATATAGAGGCGGATGCAGAGGGTTTAACCGTTTAACATCTTAGCTGAATCTGATTACACCCCTAACCCCTCACCCGCTCTCTGTATCTCACAGCACGACCGAAAAACAATGACAACGAGTCTACAAGTTGAAAACAATGACAACAAGTCTACAAGTTGTGATTATGGTAGCCCCTAGGCAGACCAGCCATAGTTAGAACTTCCAAACGGCATATTTGTCAAGACAATGTTAGATCAATTGAAATCTATCTGAACTTCCAACGGCATATTTGTCAAGACAATATTAGATCAATTGAAATATATCTTCCAGGGACAAACACAGCCACTCTAAGCCGAGTATCGCGTCGCCATGCGGCTTGAGAGAGAGAGAGAGAGAGAGAGTGCATGAGTAGTTTTAGGTGACAAATAGACAAGGGATTTCAGGGTAAAGGAAGCAACAAGGTAAGGAATTAGTGCATGAGTAGATTTAGGTTAGTTACATGAACATAGGAACACTAACTAGTAAAGGAATAGAATTAGTAGATGCAAAGATTAGATGGAAAATTAATATAGTTTGTCTACAAGAAACTATAAGTAGGTATGTGAAAAGTCCAAGGGAATTGAAAATATTGGATTTAAACTTTGGTACAAAGTTGAAAGCAGATATGGAAATAGGGTGCGACTATTTGCGGATAAAATTTAAGAGAAGGCATTATTGAGGAAAGGAAATAGGATATAGGATAATGTTACGGAGGATGTTATTATATTTGTAGTGCTTATACACCCCAAGTAGGATAACAATAAAATATTAAAAATAAATTTTGGGAACATATGGCTGTTTGATTCAATGATTGCCAAGGTAGTCAAAGGCGCAAGGCGCACTCGAGGCGCAAAGGGTCCAAATCGCCTGAGGCGCAAGGCGCAGCGCCCGAGCGACGTGAGGCGCAAAAATTATATATATATATATATATATATATATATATATATACACACATCGGATTTCTACATTGATAAACATGTGTGCTTCAAATTCTCCCATGTCTAGGTTGCAATCACTTTGAATTGAGTGAGTGAGAGAGAAAACAGTAAAAAAAAAGTACATCAGTTCAAAAAAGTCTAAAAACAGTACAACAGTTAAAAAAACAGTCTAAACATGTTATTTTTCACAAGATTTTCAAGGCGCGCCTTAGGTGCGCCTTAAGAATTGCGTCCTGCCTGGAGTGTCCTGAGGCGCTGCCCCTGCGCCTAGGAGCAAGGCGCGCCTTTGACTACACTAATGATTGCTATAAGGATAAGTTATACATTGGATAAGACTTTCGTGGTCGTGTTGGAAAAGAGGCTAGCAATTATCATACCGAGTATGGGGGTTATGGGAATGGAACTATAAAAGGTGGTAAAAAGATCCTTGATTTTGTATTTACGTATAACCTTATAGTAAAAATATTTGATTTAGAAAGAGAAGAACATTTAATCACTTCTAAAAGTGAACCTACTAAGTCAACTAGATTATTTCCTTACTAGAAAGGTAGATTAGCATGTAAAGATTGTAAAGTTATACCAAGAGAGCTTAAACACACAACAAATGTTGATGGTCTTAAATATTACTATTGAAAAGGAAGGGAAAAATTGTGATAGAGAAAAGAATAAGAACTAGAAGTCGAACTTGAAATGATAGAATTGTATACTTTTAGTAAAGATAGAATGACAAAGAACGATGGATTATTGAAAAAGATAATAACGTTATGTAAGATGATATGTCAAATTGTACCAACAAGACTAAAAAAAGATTTTAGGAGTTTCTAAAGGCAATGGATGGACATCTAAAGTAAATTTGTGGTTATTGAAAAAGATAATAACGTTATGTAACATGATATGTCAAATTGTACCAACAAGACTAGAAAAAAGATTTTAGGAGTTTCTAAAGGCAATGGGTGGGACATCTAAAGTAAATTTGTGGTGGAAGAGAAAGTCCAAAGGGTAATTAAAACGATAAGTATTTCCTAATAAAGATTCGCAGAAGTGTCTAATTATGTCTAATTATTGAGAACATTGAGAGAGACAAATTGGCAAAAAAGAAAGCTAAAAATACAATTAGTGAAGCTATATCTAAGGTCTATGTTCATTTGTGTAAGTGATTAGAAACTATGGAGATAGAAAAAGATATTTATAGACATGTTACAAGTAGGAAAACGAGGACTATAACCTAGGTAACATAAAATGTATCAAGAGTGAATGACAAAAAGGTATTTTTGAAAGAGAAGGATATTAAGGAGACGTGCAGAAATTATTTTTTTGAAGGAAATGAGTATAGCTCAAGATAAGTCATATTTTTGTCATAAGATTAAGATTATGATGTAATAGAAGCCAGAAACACCTAGGAGGTCAACGAATCTCAGTAAGAACCTCGATTCGGCGGTTCTTACTTGGGAGCTCGTTTTTTCGATAACGGAAGCTCGTTTCTCCAGCGACGGGAGCGCATTTTTTCGACGACATAAGCGCTTCCCAATAATATGACCATAATTTTAAAAGAGGACAAATTTTAGGAAAGAAAAATTTAGGACTATTTACAATAACTAGCCATAAGTTTTTTTTTATAACACGGTGTACCCCTGCTTTTAAACTAATTACACTAACCACCCTTCCATTTAGAAAAAAAATTAAAAATAGGAGTAGTTAGTTTTATAACTTTTTTTTGTTATCTTAAAGGGTACCCCGTGTAATAAACCAAAAAAATAGGGTAGTAAGTGTAATTAGTTTAAAAGTAGGGGTACCCCGTGTAATAAACATAAAACATAGGGGTAGTTAGTGTAAATAACCCAAAAATTTAATACATGTTTAATAAAGTACCAAGAAACTAAATATTACTTACCTTGACATCATAAAAAATCAACATGCAAATGATCTCTGTTACTTTGTACTGAACTTTATAAATTCTAATAAATATTAAGATATTTATAAGTTTTGATAACAATAATTAAAAAACATTAAAAAAATTATTAGCACATGCTCTCAATTTTAGACTCTTCTAAGTAGCAAGGTTTAAAGTATCGGCCGATACCGATACGTATCGGCCGTATCGGATCGGATCTGGCCTTGGCCGATCCGATACCGGCCAAAAAAAATCGGTATCAGCCGAAACTGGGACATAAAATTTCATATCGTTCTGTATCGGCCGATACAGGACCGATACGAGACCGATACGGGAAAAAATCAGATCAAATCAGATCATCACAGGAACTTTAACAAAGTAGATGTTCTACAAAAAGCTAAAAAAAGTAGAAATTGATTCCAGACATATCAAATCCAACAGAGAACAATAATAAATAACCAAAATAGTAGACAAAAAAAAAAACTATAAATAGAGACATTCTTCTACAGACATACACATGATGACTATTGTTTTATTCAATTATAATAAAAATAAAATTAAAAAACACTTAAATAATGCATAAATATGTAAATTAGTTTTCTATTTTTTTACTAATTTATTAATAATTATTTAAATATTGCCGATATAGCCGATACCAAAAAATCCGATACTCCGATCCTATACCGTCGATACTGCCGATACTACCGATACGGATACTCGTACAAACTGTCCGATACCGATACCGAGTTTTTAAACCTTGCTAAGTAGTAGCGTTCCCTGCTCCCGCTCCCGCCCCCGCTTCTGGATTCTAAGGGACTTATGGAGTTAATAAAGCTTTGAAGAAAATAAAAAGTGAAAAAGTTGGAAGTCCTGAAGATATTCCTTTTGAGATTTGAAAATGTTTAGGAAGGAAAGGTTTGATATGGTTAATTAATTTAACCAACCAAATCCTAAGGACCAGGAAAATGACTGATCATTGGAGTAGTATGATAGTACAATTAGTTCCTATATAGAAAAACAAGGGGTATCTACAAAGTTGTGCTAACGATCGAGGAATCAATCAAGCTTACAAGCCATGAAACTATATAAGAGTAATTGAGCAAAGCCTGAGAACAGAAACAAGAATTTCAAAGAATCAATACGGTTTTATGTCGAGAACATCTATTATAAAAGTCATTTACTTACAAATAAGATCATTCCAAAATATTTAGAAGAGGATCAACATATGGTTCTTGTTGATTTAGCAAAGGCTTATGATAGTGTACTTTGGGAGATAATGTGGTAGGATGGAGAAGAAACAAGTCTTTCATAGCTATATTGAGATTATAAAACATATGTATAATGAAATTATGAGTACCATAAAACACATTGGAGGAGATACTAGACAATTTTCCATCACAATTGGTTCACATCAAGGAATAATTAGGATGAAGCGCCATATTGTATGTTCTTTGTTGATGATATTGTACAAGTTTATGAAACTTGAGAAGGGTTAGACACTAAAATAAAATTTCCAAGAGAAACTTTAGATTTAAAGGGTGTTAAAGTTAGCATGTCGAAAACAGAAATGTAACTTCAACCAAATGTCAAAAAGAAATATAGAGTAGAGTACACCTTGATGGACAAGATATACCAAGAAACGGTGTTTTACGGTATTTAGGATTAATCATTCATCATGATGGAGAAATTGGGAAGGATGTTGTTCATACAATTAAAACAAGATGGTTGAGATGGAAGACTACTTGTGGAGTTGTTCCTGATTTTGCAAACTACTTTTGAAGTTGAAAAGAAAATCCTATTGCTTTATGGATCGGGTGTTGGGCAATTAAAAGATCCCATGTCCAGGCATGAATGTAGCTGAAATGAGACTACTAAGATAAGTATCAACTATCAATACATTGGTAAGATATAATAAGAAATGAAAGTATTCGAGGGAAGTTGAAGGTGCCACTAGTAGAGAATAATATAAGACAAAATTGTGTAAGGTGGTTTGGTTAGACGTGTAAGGTAGACCAATATATTCACCAGTTAGGAGTGGTAGGATATTAATTAAAGGAGTAGGGCTAGGCCTAAAGGAACTTGGGATATCGCCCTTAGGAGAGCTGAATGGAAGGAACAAACAGAAGACCCCAAAAACTTGGGATAAAAGCTTTGTTGTTGTTGTTAGAAAGCCTGCTAAAGTTATCCATTGGGCTGATGAGAGGTTACCAGTTTCAATTTAATCATCATAGAAGTTCTATGTAAGAATATGTAAGGGAAAAATTCTCCAATATAACTAAAAAACTAACAGCTTGCGAATGTAGTGGCGCTAAATAAGAAAAATATGACATTATAAGTGTTGTGTACAATCTAAAAAAACGACCAATACTTTATACCTAGTTAGCATTATTACCTTTAATTCTTTTTGAAAACCGACACCTGAAATTATGATATTTCAAAACCAGCATGTCATTATAGGATACGAGCACTTCCTTCAACTTTTTATGCTAAAAGTTGGCTTCCAACAGATGACTATTTATCTGATTCAGATATCACACAGTAAGGAATGACTTTATACAATCCAAATTGTTTTAAAAGAGCAAGAAAGGTTATGTGCATGCACACTAGCAAATGTCAATGAGAACCCTAGCTGGTAGGGGTGCACTTCCATCTTTATCTGCTCTCCGATATTTTGTTAACTATCTAAGAACTTTACAAAAAAAATAGTATTACCCAAGAACTACTTTTGTTTAACGTAACTCAAAAATTATATATATGTTGTTTCAAGAATAAGAAAAATCTACCTTAATAGCTGTATCAGGATGCATGACTGGGTCAATGAACCCTCTAATTTTCACCTCAGAAATATGCTCCATTAGAGAATAATATGCTTCTTCAGAACTTAGATTGCAGTCAATGAGTTTCATTCCAGCAGAATTATCACCCAAAGATCTAAGAGCATTTGCTTGTTGAGAATCAAAATACTCCCGCGGATCCTGAAGAAATAAATATGGCCCCGTGAGTTGATGAGAGTACAGAGATATATGGATCATAGCAGCTAGTCACGACCTTGATGCACAGTGGTGCATATGGATGGCTTCGAGGAGCTTGAAGATCCTCAATCTCAGCCATACGACAAACCTTCTCCAGACGTTCCAGGTTTGCATTCTCATCAGACTTTTCAGAGGATAGCTCTGCTGCAGATCATTAATAGGACCCACAAACAAGGTACTTAGTCAAATTGGAAACATGTGCACAAAACATAGTAGTGCACAAAGGTAAAGAGAACCGTAATTCCAAACCTTGTTTGGACCTTGCAAGCGCTTCAGCTACAGTTCGTGTGTCTCCCAATTCCACATCTGCATTTAGAAAATTAAGACATGGTGAAACATGTTGATGAGCCTCATACTGCCCAGGAGATAAAAATGATGCGGATTAAATGCATGCAAACTTTTTATCTTCAAAAGATAATTAGAATTTGTAAATACCAATAACATTAATTTTAGAAGTATTTGAACTTGAATAGTCTAGTATTATTTTATTTCCCCTTTCTTTGTATAAAACTTTAGTATTTGAAGATCCGATTTAAATAAAAAATTCTTCCTACTCAAAGCTGTCATTTGTTATAGATGCATTTGTACGGGAACACACTTCGCCACACAATTATAATAGTTTCCAAAGTTGTCTGTTCAAAACCTGAAAACCACAATACCAGAATTTTATTCAGTAATAGGTGAAGATGCTTCAAGCAAACAGTTACTGAATTTACACAAGAAAAGAATCCGGAGCCAAATATATAAATAGGTGATAAAGGTCAAATAACTAAAGTTAATGTAACTAATAACAGTAGGTGGAGGTTTGCCAGGAGATGGAGTAGTTGAAATAGATTGCATTTTTCCTACTGCTATGCTCAAGTCCAGACTAGAAGAATGGTATGACACAGTAGAATGACAGAAGAGTAGGTACACTGAAAATCAGCCAATGAGAGCACAAACTCACGATAAACTGAACTCATGCAGATTATACGGTTCTACCAGGCTTTCTGAAAGTTAAACCGTATATAAGCAAGAAGCTGTATCCTCTTATCAAACAATAATAAATTGTATAAAGATATATTAAGGATTGATAAAATGGATACGAGCTACAAATTATTTTACATAGAACTCTTAAAACACCTTTCATATTGTAAATGTGATATGATTATAAAACAGGAATAGCAATAAAATATACAAAGATTGTTAGCTGTATTATGATGAGGGAAACAAAATGGAAAAGGACGCAAGACATCTGCACTTTTCCTACCTAATGTCCTTCCTTCAAGGACAACAGCTGCATGCCTATTAAGATCCTGTGAAAGTGTCCTCTTTGAGAATTCACTGTCAGCATCAGTGAATTCCTTGATCCCATCACGTAGAATACCATGGTCCTGCAAGGTAAATTATAATAGGACAATAAATCTTGAAAGTGAAGAAATGTCACTAAAAATATGCATATTTCTCATATTATTCATATATATCATAGTAAAAAACTAAACACATAAACCTAAAGGGACAAGATAAATTTCTTTAACATAGGACTACATCAAAAAAGTTATCTCAGTACAATCAGTGGGGTTAGCTCTAGCAGAGGTCAGAAATGAGCTCTTATCACGGTTGATAAGCAGATGCTTTGGTGTACACAAGGAGTCATTATTCAGAGCTAGAGGTTTTGTTCTTTGAATTATACAACATGTTGAGAAGACTTCAAAAAGTAAATAAAATTCAATCAACCTCTAGAATACCACATGTCAGCTATTTGTAATAAACAATAAGGTCCATGTATAATCCATACTTCTATCCTCATCCAACCTTATCCCATCAGAATGAGTCAGCTATGGAGTGTCACGCCCCGATCTCCCGCAGGCTATTTCGGCCGTTCCCGCTAGGCGGGAATCACCCTCGCCAGCGCTCCCACGGAACGATCGCTTAACCCATCCGGACGTGATGCCGCACGAGCGTGATCCACGCCCGTGCAAGGCCATGGTTCATTGGCTGGCGGCAAGAGTTCTAAGCCACAGAGTCGCACAGATTGTCCGAGAGCAGCAGAGTCATGAACGCATAGGCGATCGGTAACAGGTTCAATGAGTCGACAAATATAACGGAAGCATTGAAACACAAGTTGAAGTAAAGCAAGCTCTTTTATTGATATGAACATGTGTTACAGGCGGCGTATAGCCGAGATTACAAGTCGCTCAAGCCTCTCTCTCTCTCTCTCTGAAACAGTAAAAGCGTGCCAAGTGGCTACAATTGTGGAATGATTGTACAGGCGATGATCAGGCGATATTCTCAACATTATGTCTTGTATATGTGCTTCAGTTTCGGACGCACCGTTGCTAGGCTTCAGAGGGAACTCCTGGCCTTAGCACGCACGAAGGAGGCATCCGCACCGAACGAGGTTCTCCCGCACCCTGCATACAAACTGGTGGATTATCAGTACATTGAATGCACTGGTGGGGAAGCTACTCGCCCGCTCTACAAATCCAAACACGTAATACAGGTTCCGTGTGCAACTATTAAGTTGTCTTTCTAGTTGCCTTAGGATCAGTTTCATGCAAATATTGAATAGCCTAACGTGTCGGGCAGTGCGCCGTGCGATGTTTGAGGAAACACGGCGAGACTTACCAACTTACCATTTCTCCTTCCCTGTCCAAGGCAAACATGATTAATTCAAGCACGGTAAGTATAAACATTCAGGAGGCATAGCATATGCAAACACGAGGGTTCTTATAACATGATCGTTCAGGTGTTAAGTTATTCATTGATGCTATGCAATGACTCGCACGCGGATAGCCGCTAAGCGAGGATGACTTATCTATATGACATAGGTCGCTGGCGTAGCCATTATGGACGGTTCACAGTCTCAAGACACAGAATGATATGCAACGCAGGTGGCGAGCCCCGCTGCATAACACCTTGCCCCATAACATACGACTGCTCATACGTCCCGTCCGGATCGGATCGGTCCCAGTGCCCTAGTGACCGTCCGCGGAACTCAACATAACATACCTTGTGCACAAGTTGTCCGCGACAATGCAGGTCAGAGTCTATCCTTTATCCATAGCTTGATATGATAATAATGAAACTTAAACTTAGTCTGAACGAGCATATTGCTCCACGAGCTGGGATTCCATCAGTACATAACACGATCCTCGTTCAGATGCATACATAGCATGATTATCATTCAAGGTGATTCACGTTCAGTATTCATTCTTGCTTAATGCATTCCCCTGGTTCGGGGATATGCCTTGGTGACCTAACGGTCCCGGATACTTGCAGGTTCATTTGCACAGAAGGACTATTTGATAGTCTCCTGGCTAACAAGAATGCATGCACAATACAATCACGTTAAACATTCGTAAGCAGGCAAGCACGCGTTCTAAGGGACATAAGCAGACACGTTGCTCGGACCCGAAAGTAAGCCGAGAGATGAAACCGTTAGGGGACTTAGCATGCGAGGGTCTGAATATAAGCAGTATTTCATTTCCATATTCTAGCATAAGCAATACAAGTTGGGATTATTCCCTTAGCTAGGTGCGTTGGATTTATTAGCATGCAGGGGGTGATTCACCTAGCGACTAGCATGAATATTCCAGATTTTATGTGTGCTGGCTAAGCAAAGACAAGTTCACCGTAGCCACCCACCTTAGCGATGATTCGCCTCGGTAGAGCGATACGCCGAGCGAGCCTCTGAAAGCCTAAGCTGAATCCTGTAGGGACAAGTCTGGATATCCTTTGCTTCTTGTTCGAGGCAAAGCGGGTCGGGACAGCTGCACATTTGCCGTTTGAGACGGCAGTCCGCTTGAGCGGAACGGGGTGTTACATCCTACCCAACTTAGAAAAAGTCTCGTCCTCGAGACTTACTAAGGACAAGCAGTAATCTAGGGTTGAGGCAATCCTAGACAAGTCGTTGTACTTGTTCATTTGGATATTCACTTGCACAAGCTTCGAAATTAGCATATCGCTTAGACTGGATCGTGCGCACTTTCGAAGTGCACTTCTAGCATGAACACGTCAACCAGCTTAGTGATAGCGAAGTCTTAGCACTCGAGTTTCACATTTTCTTGAGTCTTGGATGGTGCACTAGTTCAAGGCGTCCCTCGAATAGATGCATTCAACCAAACTTAGAGTTAGTGAAAATCGGACAAGCTACTAGCGATACTCTCAAGGGTGCGCACAGGTTGGCACAAAGGCCACTCGCAGCATACAACCAGACAAGCAAGCATATCTTATCATTCAAAACGCATTTTGAAAGTATTTAGACTTATTGTTGGAACATCCCATCGAGGCATTGAGAGAGAGCGTGCACATAACCCACGAACGAGCTTTCGAAACAGAGATATCGAATCGAAGTCCAAAGGCGTAGAAGCCAGGCTCTGATACCAACATGTCGCGCCCCGATCTCCCGCAGGCTATTTCGGTCGTTCCCGCTAGGCGGAAATCACCCTCGCCAGCGCTCCCGCGGAACGATCGCTTAACCCATCCGGACGTGATGCCGCACGAGCGTGATCCACGCCCGTGCAAGGCCATGGTTCATTGGCTGGCGGCAAGAGTTCTAAGCCACAGAGTCGCACAGATTGTCCGAGTGCAGCAGAGTCATGAACGCATAGGCGATCGGTAACAGGTTCACTGAGTCGACAAATATAACGGAAGCATTGAAACACAAGTTGAAGTAAAGCAAGCTCTTTTATTGATATGAACATGTGTTACAGGCGGCGTATAGTCGAGATTACAAGTCGCTCAAGCCTCTCTCTCTCTCTCTGAAACAGTAAAAGCGTGCCAAGTGGCTACAATTGTGGAATGATTGTACAGGCGATGATCAGGCGATGTTCTCAACATTATGTCTTGTATATGTGCTTCAGTTTCGGACGCACCGTTGCTAGGCTTCAGAGGGAACTCCTGGCCTTAGCACGCACGAAGGAGGCATCCGCACCGAACGAGGTTCTCCCGCACCCTGCATACAAACTGGTGGATTATCAGTACATTGAATGCACTGGTGGGGAAGCTACTTGCCCGCTCTACAAATCCAAACACGTAATACAGGTTCCGTGTGCAACTATTAAGTTGTCTTTCTAGTTGTCTTAGGATCAGTTTCATGCAAATATTGAATAGCCTAACGTGTCGGGCAGTGCGCCGTGCGATGTTTGAGGAAACACGGCGAAACTTACCAACTTACCATTTCTCCTTCCCTGTCCAAGGCAAACATGATTAATTCAAGCACGGTAAGTATAAACATTCAGGAGGCATAGCATATGCAAACACGAGGGTTCTTATAACATGATCGTTCAGGTGTTGAGTTATTCATTGATGCTATGCAATGACTCGCACGCGGATAGCCGCTAAGCGAGGATGACTTATCTATATGACATAGGTCGCTGGCGTAGCCATTATGGACGGTTCACAGTCTCAAGACACAGAATGATATGCAACGCAGGTGGCGAACCCCGCTGCATAACACCTTGCCCCATAACATACGACTGCTCATATGTCCCGTCCGGATCGGATCGGTCCCAGTGCCCTAGTGACCGTCCGCGGAACTCAACATAACATACCTTGTGCACAAGTTGTCCGCGACAATGCAGGTCAGGGTCTATCCTTTATCCATAGCTTGATATGATAATCATGAAACTTAAACTTAGTCTGAACGAGCATATTTCTCCACGAGCTGGGATTCCATCAGTACATAACACGATCCTCGTTCAGATGCATACATAGCATGATTATCATTCAAGGTGATTCACGTTCAGTATTCATTCTTGCTTAATGCATTCCCCTGGTTCGGGGATATGCCTTGGTGACCTAACGGTCCCGGATACTTGCAGGTTCATTTGCACAGAAGGACTATTTGATAGTCTCCTGGCTAACAAGAATGCATGCACAATACAATCACGTTAAACATTCGTAAGCAGGCAAGCACGCGTTCTAAGGGACATAAGCAGACACGTTGCTCGGACCCGAAGGTAAGCCGAGAGATGAAACCGTTAGGGGACTTAGCATGCGAGGGTCTGAATATAAACAGTATTTCATTTCCATGTTCTAGCATAAGCAATACAAGTTGGAATTATTTCCTTAGCTAGGTGCATTGGATTTATTAGCATGCAGGGGGTGATTCACCTAGCGACTAGCATGAATATTCCAGATTTTATGTGTGCTGGCTAAGCAAAGACAAGTTCACCGTAGCCACCCACCTTAGCGATGATTCGCCTCGGTAGAGCGATACGCCGAGCGAGCCTCTGAAAGCCTAAGCTGAATCCTGTAGGGACAAGTCTGGATATCCTTTGCTTCTTGTTCGAGGGAAAGCGGGTCGGGACAGCTGCACATTTACCGTTTGAGACGGCAGTCCGCTTGAGCGGAACGGGGTGTTACATGGAGCACAAGAAAGCCCCATAGATAAAATGACAATTTGTACAACTGATTGTCAACTTGATGCAACCCACTATGCTGGTGACAAATTCCTCTCTGAAGCAAATATGAGGGCCCTGCCATAAAACCTAGGTCAGTTGGTGGGTAGGTAGACAAACCAGTTTGGTCATGGAGTTTAAGTTCATGCAACCAAGGAGAACCCTCCGAATTTGCATAGACAAGAAAAATCTAGATGACTAAGAAAGATCATATGGTTTGCGTTAAGGAATCGCATTCATCTCTATGACACATTAAGACGGTGAAAAGTAGTTGCATTACTATTATCCTATCCATATACGGATGCTTTATAGAAGGCTCATAAATACACTTCTCATTATCTTTTAACCATTAACAATAATTATCCTATCCAAATCCAAATGATACTCCTTCAATGTCTTTCAGTCTAATCAGTAGCATTTCTATGAACTGCATTATGTGTGTCAATGCCAAATGAAATTAAATATCAACCATTTGACCATCACATTGTAATACTAAGAGATGATTAAGCTGTCACATAAGCATTAAATCATATGTCAGATTCATTGATGCATGCTTAAGAAAAAGAAACATGGCCCCATAAAAACACAATGCACACAAGTAGACATATATCGCGAAGGTACCAGCAAACAAAACAGTTTCAAGCAAGGCCATCAGCATATATCACCTAACATCTATGGTCATGGCTCAAACCCCAGCTTAAGTCTCAAGTTTCCAATATTTTTCCTCATCTGGTATCAATGAACTCAGCATAGAATTATTTCCACAGCAGCATGAACTCACTTTACTATTTATGGTTTTATAATTTCTCTATATATAACATCGATGAAGAGGCTTAACAGAAGCAACAGAAACAATCATCTAACCAGCCTGTGTACAAAATGGAAAAAAAAAAAAATCATACTAACCAATTGATCCAACAGAGAAGGTTTGCTACACAAACAACTATCATCCAAGAAATGGTAATAATGGTGATAGGAGATTCACAATTCATCATACAAGGAAAAGAAAATTATATTTGACGATTATGAAATCAGATTTATGCAGTAATATTCAAATTAAGAGTGAATCAGGATCTGTTACGTACAGGAAGATGCATGTAATCATCCCCGAGATCAGCTTCCATGTCTAAGGTTGGATCAACCCGTCTAATCTGCCCCAAGAGAGTTCTGTCAGATGTAAAAATTATGACCATAGGAATAACAAAGAAACACCCAACACTGTCATGTTACAAAATTACAGAACCACAACAAAATTAAAATATGGACAGCTCTATATCTTCAGATAGCTTAGTGCATTCAGTACCTTTCGGCGAATTTCATCTGCCAGTAGGTCATCATGCTTTAAAAATACAGCAAGTTCCTCATCCTCAGCAGCTTCTGCAGCAGCAGCAACAGAATTTTTCGTCCTGTGAAGATATTCTGCTCTACAATACTTTGTCCAGAAGTCTTTTTCTGACATCTGAAATCAATGTGAGGACAGAGAAAGTGAGGGGAAAAGGAAACAATACATCCTCAAATCACATAAATGAACAATAGTGATCTACACTTAAATAGTTTTAGCATAATATTTATTTTTAAAGACCAGCTTGCTTCAAGATGATCTCAGTTTACCTTATTGGGAACAAGATTCATGTATGCCCGGTGAACAGCAGGTTTTTCAGCAAAAATCTGATATAAAAAAAACCAAAATCATTTTAGAGAATTTAGCTTCTCCTGTCTGCTAAGTACTTGTTAAATCAAATAGCTAATCACAGCAATAATATATGTTGCATGGACACAGATACGACACGACACGGGAAGGACAAGGCAACACGGAACCTATTATGGAGAGATCTAGTGTATTTTGAAGTGTTCGTGTTGAGTCCGATACGTGTCTGACACAACATGGCTCAGATTTTTCGAGGGTCTGTGCTTCCTACAGCATAATCAACATTAACACAGTATATTTGTCTACCACACCATCACCTGTAAACACCTAATTGTTTTTCAATGAAAACAAACTTCCTCCTCTTAAGAACAAGAACAATTAATGGGTCTGTCTAATAATCCTCGCAAACCCTTAGAAGGCAGGAAAACTTTTCCTATAGGGCAAACTATTACGTTCAACTCAAAAAAAAAAATATTACGTTCAACTCACAAAGTAATGAATTGATATTTACTGAAGCTAATTGTAAAGGATGATTATCAATAATATTTCACCAAATAAACACTATCAAATAACTGAAATATCAATTGAATTCAAGGTAGGCTTTGAGTTTACCAAGACCGCAATGAGATTAAGGTGTTTTGGTTGCGGGCAACGAAATTGTGGAGGAGTCGGAGGGTCGAAAGATGTTGAAAAGGAAGTTGGAGTATTGTAGCAATTCGGGACTATAGCAAACAACAATTCTAGCAACTCTGTACTGTAGAAAACCAGTATTGTAGCAATGCAGAGAAGAGTTCTAGAATTAAAAGAAAATGAGGATATATGAATTGGGTGGTAGGGTTACGGAGAAAAGAATAAATTTGAAATAACAAAATTGGAAGAGTGAGAGTATATGAAAATAGATATGGAGAATTTTTTACTCCTATTCCAGGATTTATTGGCAAACTCATAAAATAGATTTATCATGTTCTCTTCATTGAATTAAAACAAAGGTTTACATCTCTTTAAATAGCCTAACAATGCTTGACCATTAATAAATCAGTCCTACTTAAGATTGTCAAATAAATCAATACTTATTCAGAACTACCAAATATAGCTACTCCTAGAAATAAACATGTGGACAAATAATTAAAACAAGTGCACTCAAACAAGTGCATCGGAATAAACTCTCAATAGTCTCAAATCTCAAAGTTCGACCCAACTGTTAACTGCTCCTCCATCAACTTCTCTTCAGATAAAAAAAACCTTAGTCACATGCACATATATGTTTTTGTTCAAAATAACAGAAGAGGTCAAGAGAGGTGACAGATTAAATTGAACGAGTGACATCAGCAGCGAGAATTTATAACTAAACTAACTAGCTCCTCAAGCCAGTAGAAGAGGTAAACAGGATACAGTAATGGAACTGGTGAAATGCCGTGGCAAGAAAATTGGACTACAGGCACACATTATAGACAGTGGGTATGTACCATATAACAAACATAATGGTGCAAATAGACTGGGTTGCCTTTACAATGCATTGAACAAAAGAACAGACTATAACACTGGCACTAGCAGTGTGGTTGTGACATCTCAAGATCAGTCGAATCTAGTATATGCCGAAACCGGCAACTGTATGTACCATCCAGATGAATGTTCTTCAGTTAATAAACCAACTCTTGCTTCTCTCCCCATAAGCCCTTCTAAGTACATGTAATCCAGTATAAGGTAGTCAAAGGCGCAAGGTACATTGGGTCTATATTGTCCGAGGCGCAAGATGCACGCATCCGAGTGAAACGATGCACAACAATAAGAATATACATAAATAAATTAATAATGTAAGAAATAAAACCAAATAACATATTAAAACCAACAAAAACCTGTTAAAACATAACCAAGTGAACTAGAACTAGCAGAGCAACAGTCAACAGTACTAACAAGAATTTGTGTTCTTCCTACCACGTTTTTAGTAAATTTTAATTTTTTTCATTTCAATTGTAACCAACTTTGACAACCGTGGACAAGGACAATATCTCTCCTACTTGTATGAGGTAAGGGTTATCTCCACGCCTCAAAGTTTTTTTGTAAAAAATAATAATAAAACATAATGTGCGCCTTTTCTTGGTTCACCTTGATGAAAGGCGCACCTAGAGAAAGGCACCTCGTCTAGTGAGGTGCGAAATGCGCCTTGTAATGTCCCGCTTCACGCGATGGCATTGTATTGGCTTTGTTGGCTTGAATAGCCTAGTTGGATTCGGAATTGTACGGAGAAATCATTTCGGTATCTTCATGATCGGGACGGAAGGATAATTCGTCAAATGGTGAGTAGTGTTGATTCTTCTATCCTTCGTCTTCACATCTAATAAAAGAACTTCCTTTTTTTCTTTTGCAACGTCCTTACGATTGATGATACCATAATAACAAATAAATGACTAGCGAAGTTACTTGTATGTTGTTAATGTTATTGATTGAAATACTAGATCTGTAAATTGTTGGTGCGCAAATGCACGATAATGAAATAGTAGACCTTTCAAGGTGTAAGTTTGGAATTGTTATATTATGAGTTTTTATGGAGAAAGCGCGGAAATGGTTTGGTACCATTGTATGGATAGTAATATTTTGGGACCAAAGGAACGCCAATTGTGAGAACTCCAAAATAGAAAGATGTGTTACGAGCATAGCATTTGAAAAATTATAACTATAATGGAAATCGCATTACGTTCATTTTTCATATTTTAGAACCATGCATATTATGTTTTGTAGCTAGAGCATACACATTTGCATTGCCATGGACCACTTGTGCACAAGATTTGGATTTTTTTGAACGTTATCCGGGACGCCGGAACCGTGTCGGCCTAGGAGAAAATTATGAATGTGCATTCTTCTGGCCAGGATAATAGCATGGATGCATTTTTTTGAGAGAAAAGAATGCCACGGGTGCATGACTTCGAGAGATAAGGGGGCACGGGTATTAGCGACCTCCGGTAAAACTGGTTACCTATACTGGAGGGATGTCGTAATACTGTAGATAGTTTAAATCGTGTAATCATCAGTGACTGTCATGTAGTTAGGTTGCATACTAATGACAACTATTTTGCAGACCTAACCAATTAATGCAAGGACGATCTTGTGACACTTTTAAATGTGATTTCTAATGTTGTTTTGCAAAGAGAGGAAAAATATTACTTCAACATTGTATTCTAATCATTGTTCTGCAGGGAAGGGAAGATGTTCAATGGTAAAAATATTGTGGAGGTTATGTTTATGTTTATGACTTGTTAATCGACCATATAGAAAGTAGAAATATCACCTAATAATTGTACCAATTATCACATTATTATTGTGTTGATTTAGGTGAGTCGGCATAGCACTAGTCACCGGAACATTCCCCAATGTATTGATCTCCTCCTCCACATGTGCGGAAAGTTACTTGGACATTTATAAGGAGTCGGAAAAATCGTTTGGCGAACGAAAACTTTTCTTTTAAAAGATGTTACTATTTTGCTATGAAAGACATAATGTATGGAACATTTAAAATATTTTGTAACAGTGAGTTGTAAGCCAAAGTGGGCATTTTAATTGGCCATTGATAGTTGTATGTATTCCGCTGCAAAGCTTATCAATAAAGAAATTATTTTAATTATACTTGTTGTGATTCAATTTGTTTGTTTATTTCCATTGCATTGACTTTGGTTATCAACTATGGATATGTCTTGTACAAGTGCAATTTAAAACTGTACGACATCACATCCAGTTGCGACTTATCGGTTCAACGGAACCGAGCGTGACACGCCTTAGGCATATGCCTTTGACTACCATATAGTAAAACGTGATAAAACAGATGTCATGTACTGATTGAAGATTGCGGCAAGATTTTAAGTACCCACCAAAGCTGCTACGTCCCGACCGTTTCCAATCGGAATTGGGGGATCTAAAACCAACAAATTGTCCGATTTGAAACCTCCCTATAACTCCCAAAACTGATTATTTTAGGAAGGGTCTGAAACCATGTTTCTGAACCTTGTATGGAAGAGGTCAACAAAGGTGATGACATCAGCTGCAAAAATGCATAGCTTACTAGTTACTAAGTCCTCAAGGAAGTAAAAGAGGTAGTAAACAGGAAACAGTAATGGAATTTGGTCATATGTTGTGGCAAGACAATTGAAGTACAATGCAAGGTTTTAATATAACCGAAACCAATACTGAGCCTGCCAAAACCAACCAATTCAAACCCCCCGACACACACACCCCTTCTTTCACCTCGCGAAACTGCCGGAACCGGTAAAGGAAAGATTTGAAACTGACACCGATACTGCAAACCTTGGTACAAGCACATATTATAGATAATGGATATGAATTGTATCACAATTATAACGTCACAAATAGACAGAGTTGTCTTTGCTATTTATTGAACAGAAAAACAAACTACAAAAGCTGGCCTAAACAGTATTGTTGTGATATCTCAAGATACAGTAGGAATCTAGGATGTGCAAAAAAAAAATGCAACTGTATGTACCATTCACACTAATGTTCATCATTTAATGGGCCTGCCAAAACCAACCAATTCAAACCCCCCGACACACACACCCCTTCTTTCCCCTCGCGAAACTGCCGGAACCGGTAAAGGAAAGATTTGAAACTGACACCAATACTGCAAACCTTGGTACAAGCACATATTATAGATAATGGATATGAATTGTATCACAATCAGTGTTCTAAAAATCGGGCTAGGCGGCGCCTAGGCGCTAGGCTGCCGCCCACCGCACCGAATTCGGCCAATTCGGCCTCCTACTCAGGCCTAGGCGGCCAGTTCGGCCCAGTTCGGCCCTATTTGGCCAAGGCAAAAATTTTAAAATTCAAATTTTGAAATTTTAAAATTTGAAATTTCAGATTCGAAATTGCAAAAAATATTCAAAAAAAGTTCAAATTCCAAAAAAAAATTCAAATTTCAACAAAAATTAAAAGAAATACAATAAAAATTCAAAATATCAGGAAAAAATCTAAATATTAAAAAAAATTCAAATTTTTTAAAAAAATTTAAAACTAAAATTCAAATTTTCAAAAAGAAAATGTTTTTTTTTCTGTTCGGCCGCCTAGGCGGCCTAGGCGCTAGGCGGCCCTTTGGCGCACCGATTCCGCCTAGCGCTTTTTATAACATTGATCACAATTATAACGTCACAAATAGACAGAGTTGTCTTTGCTATTTATTGAACAGAAAAACAAACTACAAAAGCTGGCCTAATCAGTATTGTTGTGATATCTCAAGATAAAGTAGATTCTAGGATGTGCAAAAAAAAAAAAAAAATGCAATTGTATGTACCATTCACACTAATGTTCATCATTTAATAAGACGAACTCCCACTTCTCTTTCCCAAAACCCTTCCAAGTATGCAATCAGATCTCGTTTGGTTAGCAGAAAGAAAAGGAAATCAATTCCTTGTCCTTTCCTTTCCTTTGGGAAATTACAATTTCCATCCATTTTCCTTTCTGGTGTTTGGAAAGGCCATGGAAATTGGGAGGAAAAGTGAATCCCATAGGGTGAGTGGGGGGAACCACTTTCCCCCCTATTTTTCTTTCCTTTGGAAATCATTTTCCTTTCCCAAACATTTTCTTTGGCATCCAAACATAGGAAATGAATGACTTTCCTTTCCCAATACCATGATTCCATGAACCAAACATGGCCTCAAAGTAGCAGGTGAGAATGCATTTGAACATCAAAACTTCCTAAAGCAAGTATTGGCAGAAAGAAATAAAGTCATGAAAAGAACTGAGTTGGAGCTGAAAGGTCCAACACATTAGTTAAAACTTCAGCCTTGGCAGTCAAATGAAGAAACTCGCAGCATGTAATAGGCTAATATTGAGTTCCTTGCATGTTTATAAGCAAAGGTTGAAAAACAAAACAAAAAAGAGTATTTCATAAAGAACCAAAAAGAGGGTAAGAAATGAGTGTATTCAAGAGAAGTTAGAGGTGGTGCAAATTGAGGTTTATCTTAGGTGGCTTGGACATGTACAACGTAGACCAATAGATGCTCCAGTAATGAACAATAAGATAGTAGTTGAACATGTTAGGAATAGAGGTAGGCCTAAACAAACATGTATTGAGGTTTTAAAGAAGGATATATTTTATGCTAGTGTTACCAGGTACATGACCCTTAACAGAGCTGAACGGAAGGATTCAAACAACTAACCCCGAAAAATTGGGATAAAGGCTTTCTTGTGGTTGTTGTAACCACAAAGAATAATTCTCCATTGTGTCAACATCAACCAAGAAGCAAAACATACACAACATCTCCTCAATAGACAAGCCAAAAGACTGTTAGTGTATTGGATAATGTTAAAGACCTCACTGATGATCCAAGAAAGGCATATTAGAAATCAGTTGTATTTTCTATCTATAAGACCAAAAAGGCTACTGCTACATCTATACAACATAAATTAAAAGAATAATAAAATCGATTGAACAAGCCAGACCAGCAAATTTAAGCAATCTTTTCCGCTTCACTATTTTTATTTGTTTATGAAAATAGAGAAACGGAAAAGAAAGTTTGTGCATGCATGTCCACACAGTATTGCTGATTTACTCAATTGATGTTAATATTCTTTTAACTTATGTTGTATGGATGGAGAAATTGCCTTGTACAACTGAGTATTTTGTTGTTATAGATTAAAAAAGACTAATTTATGATGTGTTTGCTTTTAAAATCATCACCAAGTTCTTTAACCTTATCCACTATATTGACTATATCTTCTAGATTGTCTATTGAGGAGAGGTGGTGTAAGTTTTGCCTCTTGATATTGACACAATGGAGAATTACTCTCTTTGTAGCTACAACAACAAGAAGAAAGCCCTTATCCCAAATTTTTGGGGTCGGCTGTTTGATTCATTTCTTCTATTCAGCTTTGTTAAGTTGATATTAAGCAATTGTTTTCCGTTTCTCTATTTCTAATTGTTTGTCATGTGCAGCTACAAGTGTGTTATCTGGTGCATGTTGCATGATTAGTGGCTGCTTAAAAAGAAAGACATACCTGGTGAATAATCTCTGGGGTCAAACTAAATGTCACCTTATTGGTCTGCAAGGAAATCCAAAGAGTCAAAATATAGCTACAAAAGTAAAATACAAGCAATTGATAGAAGTTAACATGAAATCACAAAAAAAAAAAAAAAATAAGTATTTTCATTGTACAGTAACTAAGAATAGCTAAAGAAACAGTAAGCTACAGTGTGTTAACCATAAGCATGGATGTGAGTAAGGATCAGAAAGTTAAATCTTGTACCCGACCATCTGCAGATGGCCTGATATCTGCAAGCATAGCACTTTTAAAACCTGGCCGTTGTTTCGATGTTCTATTAGCATCATCCTCGAGTAACATCTGCAACAGAAACAAAAAAGGGGGAATACCTTATGATGTGTGAAAAAAGAGTAAAAAGAACAACTGATTAAACACCATGAAAACATACATGTCCATAGCTTGTATATCAAGGTCATAATTAAGAAAATAGCTTACCTTCCTTGTGGCCCAAAACTCTGATTCCGTCAACACCTCGCCAATGACAAGTTGCATGTGTAGTTTCTTCAACTCACTGCCACAAAACATTTTTTCAGGCCACTTACTCAGTATGAGAACTGCAATATCCTTTTCTGTTTTGCATTTTGATTAATATCACTAATTTGACAAATCATGAAAGCAGGATACTGTGATTAATGCTCTTTCCAGTAAACATGAATATCAAAATTGAACAAGAGTAGATAGATACAAGAAGACTAGCATGGCATAATGGCATGCTCCAACGAGAAAGAAAAAAAAACAAAAATGAAACTAATCCAACCAATATGCAGAAGGAATTTTAGGATAGTACCGCTGGAATAGATAGTTATAAGAAAACTTGCATCTCGTACTGAGATGTTCCAACAAGAAGGGTAGAATGAGTCAATGACCGATGAGTGTAAACAGATCCAACAAATACCCATTAAGAATATCTTAACATACATATCATGCCAAAAACTCTAGAAATTCCAGTGCACCCATAAAGAAGACAAGTGTTCCACCTAAACAAAAAATTTGCCTTCCAACACAAAATTTGCCATCCAACACTTATTTCATTACAAGTGGAAGTAGCCTTCATAGCCCACAGCATTCCTAAAGAGAAGAGAAAGAACCAATGCAATAAGCAAAAAAAGGCATTCTCTCGAAAGGTGCCCACCAATCCAGAGTAGTATCTTAAAACGAGTGTAAAATAATAATGCAAATACAAATTATTGAATCAAGAGAACCAACAAAACTTGTCTACTGTCACAAGGTAGTCAAATAGATCAAATGGTCCGCAGTAACGGTGTTGAAATCGGTTTTCACACCTTTTTTGTAAGTATCGATATCGGTGATTTCAACAGTTTCAGAGGTTTCAGATCAAAGTTTCGAAGTTCTTTGTTTCGGGAAGTCAAATTCAATTATTTTTATTATTTTAAAAATAGAAATATTTCATATATTTAAGCATAATGTATTACTTTTTATTTCTTGTGAGCTTTGAATGGGTGAATATTAAGATTCATGCACATTTTGAATCTATAAATATACAACTTTGACAAATGGAATGGTTACAATGTGTTGATAAGGAATCTTATTGAAATGTTGTAGCAACTAGTATCAAGTAGATCTTTGACACGCGGAATCCTTGTATCATTACCGTTTTCTCCATATTTCTCTTTTCCTTGTAGTTTTTTTCTTTGTTAAATTAATGAGGAAAGAGTCTCAATGTCGTTATTGGTCAGTAACAGCTACTATAAGATCGGATTGGCACAGCCCAAAATCAATATGATACGTTCTATACGAATCAGTATAGCCCAATACTGTGATCCTTAATAGATAGACTGAAGAGCACATTAGCTTTTCTCTCACATAAAAAGGAGAGTATCATGAAAATAAGAATCAGCCTTTTGCTTCCACCTCTTACATCCAGCATAACTCTAGTTGTTGGCAATCATATCCGTAGCAATTGCAGGCAGGCTATCATCTGCATCAACTTGCTCAGGAAGCTACCTTTGTCTCTATCTCCGTATCGCCCTTTTGTATATACTTAATTGTGATGCATGGTCTATTGGCCTTATAGCATTTTACCTATGAATTCTAAAGATTTCAAACAATGTCTCTCTTCATGCTTGAAACCAGCTATATATATATAATCACAAAATCCTAAGCAAGTGATTTCCTAGCAATTGTCTTGCTTGTCACCTTATGTCCTAACCACCTTTCTCCTTAAAGAGGTAGAACTTGTCCCACTTCACCGACTGAATATGCAACAGAGAATCCATTGTAGATCCCTCTCCTCCCTCCCCAAGATAATCACTACACGCAAAACTTTCAACAGTATCAAAAGCTTTAAAAACAAGACAAAGAAAAGTACTAAGACAAGTATAAAATTGATAACTTTGAGCATCATCTTAATCTCATCCATAGGATACCAATTATCCAGTTTTTAGATTCTTGGAGCGAAAAGGTTGATTATCGCCATGTTACTAGTCAACCCTATCTTGAGATGACTTCATAGGTTCGCGAACTTCCATGGCATTGGTCGGGACACACAAATGAATAAATTATATATATATATATATATATATATATATATATATATATAAAATTTATTCATTTGTGTGTCCCGACCAATGCCATGGAAGTTCGCGAACCTATGAAGTCATCTCATAAGACAATGTATTATATATATATATATATATATATATATATATATATATATATATATATATATATATATATATATAATTTATTCATTTGTGTGTCCCGACCAATGCCATGGAAGTTCGCGAACCTATGAAGTCATCTCATAAGACAATGTATACTAGGGGTGAGCATTCGGTCTATTCGGTTTCAACCAAACCGAAATAGTCAAAACCGAATAAACCGAAATTCTAAAAATTCAAAACCGAAACTGAACCGAAATTAGCCAAAACCGAAACCGAAGAATCTATTTGGTTTAATCGGTTTGTTCGGTTGGACTACTGTTATTATTTAATGGATCGGACCCAAAGTTGATATCGAATATAAATTATATTAAAAATTATAATTTTATACACACATTTGTTATATTTCAAAGTTGTGCCCAAAGTTGGGCTTCAAAACATATACATAGAATTGTTGTTTTCAAAATATACATATTTTTTAATTACAAAATATGCATAGAATTAGGGTTTTTACATAATTGTATAAATCTTATTCGGTTTTCGGTTTTCGACCGAAATCGAAACCCAAAACCGAAACCAAAAAAGCAATTTTAGTATTTTTAAAACCGAAACCGAACCCAAAAAAAATTAAACCGAACCGAATCATTTATAAACCGAATAATGCTCACCCCTAATGTATACTGCCGCATAAGTGACCATTTGCCGCATAGGAACTTGGCTCATTTAAAATGGATTTGGCCAAACTGAGTTCGTGAAAATGAATTTGGCCAGAATTTGGCCCATCTAAAATCATTAAAGCCAACCAACACCAACAAACCTAGCCAGTTAAAATCACTAGGGCTTAACCCAAACTAAAACCAACAGAACAAACACAGGCCTCTTGTCCACCCAAGATGGCCAAACTTACACGACTGGGCCAAACTTACTTGATCCAACCAAATATATAACCCAGGCCAAAACCGACCAAATCTTCGAAACAAGGCAGAATCAGAGCAAAACCTAAAAGAAAACTTTTTGCAAGCTGCCTGCCATTCACAATATTTCTTCAATCATCACCCCTCAAAAAGAAGAAAAAAAGGTGAGAGAAACTTGAGATTTTGATTGTTTCCCTCTCGTCATTGGGCCGTCGATGGGACAACGTACATCCCTAACCGAGTTGTAGTTCATGAGGAACCACCAGATCTCAGTCTCCCAAGAAAGACTCCTCTCTGACTCAATGTTGAATGTGCATGTACTCCTTTTTAATACATATTTTTAATCTTCCACCAGCGTTGGTTGTTTTTAGCTTTTTTTTGGTCAAAACCAACCATAATCTTAATTTTGATGCAGAAAACAAGCATAGACGGCTAATGCCTTTTTTAGCAAGTTTCCAGTGTGCAAACATGATCTAAAGAGCTGATATGTATTCAATATCATCCAAATTTTTCTAAGCTCCACAAAGATCCATCATTCTTGCAACTAAGGAATATGAGGAACATTTCCATTGATTTTCCTACTTTAGTGAACCGTGCTCTCAGAAAAAAAATATAGGCTAAAATGTTTATTCAATTATATTAACTTGGTAAAAAAACAGACAATAGAAAGAACTGACATAAAGAACAGCCCTTGTCAGCCCTTGAAAAGGATTGTGATTTCATAAGGTAGAAGAACAGTTCAAAGTTTTTAACATATCATAGACTTCTTATACACAGGCTTGAATGTTTGGAAGTAAATTATTGTGATAGATAACATGTGATGTATTTTAGAAGGAAAAAGTCTACTAAGTACATAAATTAAAAAAAGCTATAAAAATTAAACAATGCCATAACCGCTGAAGCATAACAAATTTGCGAGGATCTAATTGTATTGCATAGCAAAAGATTTACCTATCTTCTTTCAACAATTCCATTCTGCGCATAAAGTCTGCATTGCTGAGTTGTTCACTATGAACAACGGTTGTTTTCGGAGAGATGGCATTGTCTTTTGTAGCAGATATCATTGACTGAATCTTTCCAAGAACGCTTCCTGCTTAAAAGTCCATTAGGCTGTTTCTTTGGGCCAAAAAAAGTAGCTGAAGATACAAGAACATTCTTCATCCAAACAGATAATAAATTGTACCCAGAAAATGTTTATATATGGATGTGACTGGATTTGTCATGTAATCATCCAACAATATCAACCAAAAGTTTTGAACTACTCAACAAAACCACTAATATAAAACAGAAGATTTGGCAATTTATCATTTGATAAGATACTACCAGCAAAAAGCTGAAACATCCATCAAAATCAACAACATACATCAGATATTATGATCTAATGCATTAGTCTATACATTTTATGATGTTAGAAGGCATAAGAGGCATGTCCCTTTTGGAAGAAAAAATGTACCAGGGCATTCTATTTTCTACGAAGAGTTTGGCCTTGAGAGGAATACGCTTCCACCATAAGGCATGTTTGATTATACCACTCAAGAATCAAGCCTCCTAATGTGCTTTTCAAGCTAGGTGTATGTCTCATAAACCCAGGCTCTCTCTCAAGTTCAAAGACTGAGTGCATACAATTCTCAGTCAAATTATACAAAACTATAACTGCTAAAAATAAAATTGAGTCTTTATTTAACTTTTGAAAGCATTACAAAAAGTTTATGATCACATTTTGACTTGATAATGCCTATTCATTATAGTATATAAATGTGAGAATCCATAAGGTTAGCTTTGGCCATCTGGTTTAAATATTGCACCACCGAAAGTCGTTGAATCTGACAAAAATAGCAACAACAAGAAAGCCTCACCAAAAAATTTGGGGTTGAGGGTATTTGAATCCTTTTTCTTCAATTCAGCTCTATTAAAGGTCATGTACTCTCTAACATCAACAAAAACCATATCCTTCTGTACAACCTTAATCTTAGTTTGTTTAGGCCTAACCCTAGTTCTAGGGGCTTCTTTCAACTAATATCTTATTGCTCCTTCAAGGCACTGTATGTATTGGTCTATGTTACATATGTGGTCTAATCCACTCAATGCTTATCCGATCAATAAATCATAGCTGGTTTATAGCCGTCATATAGAATATAGACTAGGTTGGCACTATCGGTACTGGTATCGGTTTACGACACTTGAGCTACAGATTGGTGGTTTCGGATCAAAGTCATTTGTTTCAGAAAAGCAAAAAATAATCAAAAGTGTTAAAAAGTGTAAAAAAAATGTTTGATACATTTAGGGAACATTTTGTGTGTTTTATTCTATTTAGCTATAAATGTAATTGGGATAATATTCAACATTGATATAAAAAAAAATTACCCGTAATTGATAATATTACTATTACTTACTTTTAGACAAAATACACCAACAATAGATAGTGAATGGAATAATATTAGGATAGATGGATGTTGTGAATTTCCAAATATACAACTTCGACAAAGGGTAATGGTTACATTATGTCGGTAAGGAATCGGATTTGCATTCTCCTTATCAACACACTATGGCAATTTAATCTTCACCACGATCAAATCATTGTCTCCATACTTTTCTACATCTTTCGTTTTATTTTAAAAAATTACAAACATAATAGCCTTGGAAAGAGAGACCCATGGTCAGTATCGACAAGTATCAGTCGGTATCGGTTAGGTATCGGTAAGTGTTAGTTTCGGATAAGGACAGACAAAAACTGATACGATGCAGCTGATACGAATCAGTATCTGATACTGCAAACTATGGAATTTACATTCCAGGTGCATGCACGTGATCACAGAGCACTCCAAAAGCACTTCACCATTTCAATAATTTTGTTTTAATTCTAAGAACAACATCCCTCTCTTCAATTAACTTCTTCATTTTTTTCTCATATAGTTGCAGTCCTAAAAGTAAATAATAGCGCCATGCAAACAAGATTACACCTCAAAGAGGATGCAATACCTTGCTTCTAGCTTCCACCTTCTGAAACACCAGATGATATAGAATTGATACTCCAGCAATTAAAGTGCAAAGAATTTGGAGTAAGAAGAGATACGGAAAACTTGTGTCAGAGATTGGACTTCACGGTCAAATTTACAGAATACACAAGCATCTAGTTATCTTAACACTTGTCAGAGAGCAACATGATTAACCAGATTTAAGATATTCTTGTATATTCTCAGGTCTAAGAAATTCCATTAACAAGAAACCCAGAGGATAAAAGAGCATTAAAGCAGTGATATCATCCAAAATCACTAAACATATTAAATGATTAAATTTAAAGGCTCAAAATAGTATGAGAAACTCAAATGAATAGCCATTCACATTGAAAATACAAATGAAGATATTTTTCACTAGCGCTTCAAGTATCTTATATTATGGAAATATCATTCTGTTTCACTCTTTGGTTTAATGTCATACAGATTTATACAATTCTCTATAGCAAATTGTACAATCTCACCACTTTGCTCTTTATAGTCTAGGGGAACTTGGAGCGTGCTCCTTGGTTGCATAAGCTTAACATGCATAACCGAAAGAAAGGTCTACCGACATGGCAACTGGCCATGTAGATTTATGGCATGATCCCCTCATGCTCCTAGCTATGTGGCTGGGAACTTGGGCCCAACATAGTCTTAACATCGAGTCAAAAGTTAAAAACTTTTGTCAATTCTTTTATGGAGGAATATGCTCTATTGACGACCCCTTTCTAATAGAAGAAGACTTCGATGATTGATAGAAGAGAAGGCTGCGATGATGATGATCACGGCTTCAAATAAGTTATATTGGTGTTCGTCACTTTTCCATTTTGCGGTACAATTATATATATATATATATATATATATATATATATATATATATATATATATATATATATATAGTGAGAGAGAGAGAGAGAGGATCGTCCTATGACAACCTCGAAAAGCAACAAAAAGGATGATTTTTTTATGAAAAGTTAAGGCTATTTCAAAAAAATATTGTTCCAATCTAAGATTATTTTTATCTTTTCTCATATACCTATATATTGCTCTAAAACTTAGAATTTGCACTGAGATATATGTTTACACGATAAACTAATTATCCTTCGGTGCAACTTTCTTGTCTATCCAATAATGCAGTATGATCAATGGTTAGATTAGCTTCATGATTTCAAATATGGTTGCAATTTTTTAGATTCATTTAATTTGGAGAAGTAGATTTAAATATACTACCTAAATCATTTTTTATTGTTCACAATTCTATAACTATTAAATTTAAGCAAAACTATGAATTACTTGGTGAAGAAAGGAATTGTATTTTTATGAAATATTTTATACAACTTTTTTATGTTTAGAAGTGCTTTGAAAGGTATGTTTACCAGACACCTTAAATTTATAAAAGCCATTTTGGAAAGCACTTCGAGAGAAGTGTTCGAGGAAAAACACTTCTTTATAAGAAAGAGCAATGTCAAACACACCCTGAAACTCCTTAACATGCTTCCTTGGTTTGAACATCATAGTAATCATGTTTGCACTACTAGCGGCCCAACCCAACCTACGTCATATTAGAGAAAAACTTGTCATTAACAAAAAGAACCACCTGCTATGAAACTAGAACATATCAACTCAGATCCAAATGAGGGAGGTTCCAAATAATGCACATATAACGGAAAACTATGTTGAGTTTAATTGGGTTAAACTAAATCAATACAACATAAAAGGATAAGATGGAGACACGGACCCCATCAAAGATTAAAGATGGAACACTAACCTAAACAAAACTTGTTTCTAAAGGCTTGCAAACTCTTTGCCTACTCCAAACAAATATAGTGCTTAAATAATGCTACCGAAGCTCATCTCCTAGTGGACATAACCTGATTAACTGTTATGGAAAGGATAAGCCATGAATGTTTTACCTGCATATCACAAATTATACGAATTTCTATCGGAACTCTTTATGTCCAGTTAGGGTTATCATTCTCCTATTAACTCCATCTAGTACAGAGGCTTATCAAGATGGCTATTTAATCCAAACAACATAAAACTCTCTGGACAAAGTTATAAAATTGATAAGACAGACATTCTCCTTGTTTAAACTAGACTGTTAAAAGTGGGAAAACCATCTTGAGCAAAATTGAATATTTACCTACAAAATCTCGGCAAACATTGCGGTCAGAAAAGTTGTTGAACTCAAAGATGTAGCCTCCACCCTGAAATAACACAATACCCAAATGTGCTTTAGGGCAATACTTGAAGGTAAGAGAGAATTGTGGCATTACATTTGCCATTGTACAAATATAATGTCCAAGTTGCTTGGATCCATAACAAATGAATTTGACTTTGTTACCCAAAATGCATGCTTGATGACATAAAGTCCTGTGAATAAACTAATAATTGGCTGTGCTATACATACCTTTTCAGAATCTTGTGTTAGATTTAACAATGCTTGTTTCGACCCATCCTTACTGAACTTGTGACCTGAAACCATGAGAAAAAGAGAACTTGTATTATATCATAATATAATGAGCCAGTAAAAATGTTCATAAGGACCTTATTATAAAGGCTTGCAATTCATAAAATCAATCCTATCTACTAGAAAAAATGATTGATACATATATCATTAATTTCTAAAAAAAAATTATATTATACGTACATACCATCATAAGATCATTTAAAGAAATACAATGCGAACAAGCTGATACAATATAGTGCCTGAACCACCAACAAACTCCTATATCAATTAGCGATCTTTTTCAGTATACTTGAGCAATGTCGATGCTAAGAAAGAAGAAAGCACAATACTAGAAACAAGTTGATACAATTTCACGAAGATAGATCTAACATGAGGGCACATGTCCCAATATATGTACCTACAAGAAGGGGTTTTGATCTTTAGATGAGAAAAGCCAAGATAACCAACAAAAATACATAAATAATGAGAAGGATAAGAAAGGTATGACTGGTGGCTTCACAACACCTATTAAGATCACCATGAAGGAGTTTGATGTTTAATTTAGAAAGTCGCCTTCTAAGAGCTCTGAGGAGGGTCATAAAAGTTACAAAGATTGGTCAGCTCGCAGCACAAGCAAAGGTCTACCTTATGGCACTCCAATGTCAGTAAGCACAAGTCATTCATTAAGATCTTCAAACTAACAGCAAGATATAAACAGATTCCCGAGGAAGGGGAACAAGGTACAATTGGTTTTAATATTTCTGATGCACTGCCTAATACTATTGTTTTAGCACACATAAGAGGTAGATATAGTTGGAATAACATATATATTTAACCCTCAACCCTCGCTACAACTCTAGAGTCTAGAGTTTCCATGTGGTGGCAAGGAATTTTAAGCTTTTAACATGGTATTTGAACAACCGAGGCTAAAACCCTTTGGCAACCTAGGTTAAAATCCTTTTGGCGCATATTTTATGTGGACATTATAAACAAAAAATATACCGCGGCAGCAATTCACCTTTCAGTCCATAAAATGTGCATTCGACCTAGCGGGTGCGTTTGAATAATATAAATATTTAACCTCATGTCCTTGCCACAACCCTAGAGTTATCATTGCAGTGGCATGGACTTTGAGCGAAGGGTACTATCGCCAACAATTTTACGTTCGAAGTACAACTTTTCCATGGATCACCAACATCTCTTCTCCTTCCGTCTCAATTTAATTCTAAGTGAGCAAGAGTTTAACTCATTGTTGGTTTTCGAGCAACTAGTGCTCTCTCATCATCTCTCCGTTGTTTCCAGCACTGACCGGCTAGGTCTAGTAATTCTTCCTACAAATAGCACTTTTTATTGCATAATTACAACTGGTGTTAGGACTAACCTGGACCCGACTTTTGACGGGTTGCATTTGGTCCAAAATTAAACCCTGACCTCAAATGGGTAGGCTCCTAGTCTACATAAATCCTGCATGGCCTAGACCAAATCAGGATGAAAAAATTAGAGATAAGATATTGGAATTATAAGTTTTTAGTTGTTCTTGGATAGAAGTAGTGAAATACCCAGACCCAACCAAATTTCTCATTTTATGTAACCAGACAGAATAGTCTCTATGTAGTGCACACCCGACCAGTAACTTACATGGGTAGTAATTGACATGGGGAGGTCTCGGTCATTAACTTAGACTGGGTTTGGGATTGCTTATTGTTGGTTGCTTCTCCCTTTTTTCTTGTAAAGCGGTTTAAGTTGTTTGGTAAAATCAACTTATCAAAAAACTTTTGAAAAGTTGGTTCACTTTTTGAGCTAATTTTGAAAGTAATGAAAGGGGTGCTTCCAAAATCTCTTGCAGCTTGTTAACCCCATTTTACATAAATGTCCATGATTTAACTTTCCAAATCCCTACCATCTATCATTATACATGTATAATTTTGTCATTTACAGTAATTTCGGGACTAAAAGGTGGGGTTTTCCAAACGCCTTACTGCTTTTGACAGTAGCTTTCGTTATGTATTTACCAAAACTTTATATTACAGCTTTTGACAGCAACTTACGAACTACCGCTTTTGACAGCATTTCTAATAAGCTTCAGGAATGCCAAACCAAGCCCTAGATGGGTAGAACTTACAGATAAGGCTATGGGGCTTGCACTACCAGACGGACTGCCCTGGGCTGGGTTTGGTATTGATGTTGCTTTCCAAAATGCTAAAGCAGCTATCGAAAGAAGACTCCCCTGCTTTCAGAAGTTGTCAAAAATCCAAACTAGCTCATCAAAACGACAAGCAGGAGCCCTGCCAAACAGCTTTTGCTGCTGCTTTTCAAAAAGAAATAAGCATAAGAAGCCCAACCCAGCGCTACTCGGGACTCCCCTTTTCTCATTATTCACCATCTCCAGATGGGCAGGCCAGTTTTTCTTCCTACCAGAGGTTGCATATGTCGACAACAAATTACTAACTTCTCTTAGATGTTTGCTTCTCTTCTATGTACTCCTTCCATACTCTGTTAGTTTTAATTATGCAGCGTCCAGTTTGGAATTACAATGTGATAGTCGAAAGCTATTGGGAAATTGCAAACGTACACAGAGATTTCGACGAAGTTGGTACCTTTAATGAACTTGAAGCCGACATTAAGCTTCGCCGACGATCTCGGATCGTTCGGGGTGAAAACGAACCTGTCCTCCGTCTGCAAAAACACGAAATTTACATGTTCAATACGCCCATAGAAAGAGCCATAGTCGCGAGTGGGAAAAAAAACTAAATTGAACACAAAGGAGCCGTGGTTGAGAATAGACAGAGAAGAGGATCGTCACCATCTGGAGCACTCCAGGGACCCCGGGGTCCTTGACGGTGGCCTTATACTTAGCCGGTCTGTTGACCGTCGCCATTGCTAGGGTTTCAAGGTCGGACTCTTTCTTTTTTCTTTTTTTGGATGGAAGAAGAAGAAAAGAATATATTGCGTTCTGCTCGGTCGCGTTGGATGGAGTTGTTTTTAGTTGGCAACTGGGCAGATGTAAATTGCAAAAAGAATCTTTAAAGTCTTCTATTTAGCATGGGTGTAGTTTAGCTGAGGTTTTGTTTGTTTGGGCATTTTTTTTTTCCGTGAAAATTATTTTCCTCATAAATTTTTCATAATGTTCAATTTATTTATTTTTATTATAAAATAGAGAAATATAAGATAGAGAATTCTAATAATATAAAGAGATGAAGATATTGAAAACAAAAAAAATTGTTTTTGTATTCACTTGTCCCAATCAACATGAGAATAGCCCCTTATATATACATTTGTATCCATAACCTGTGCCTTTTGGCATATCTAGGTTATGAATAACCAAAAGGCATAGGTTATGGATACAAATAATAATGGTGAATAATCTATATTTACAATATTCTTCCTTGGATGTCCACCATTAATTAGTCGGTGGTGTATGCGCATTTTGTTGCCTTATTGAAATCTTACTAAGAAAAACCCAATGAAAAAAAATCTTAGTCAAGGAAAAATAGTACAACGCGCAAAACTCAAAAATATTTTTCACAAGTCATGCTCCCCCTCGATATAATTGATCTGTAATCTCTAGTTGGTCTGATGATTAAGTTGTCGCATGTCTATTTTGTGTACCAACTTCTGAAATGTAGTCATTGGTAGTGTATTGGTGAACAGATCGGCTAAATTTTTATTTGATCTTACTTGCTTGACTTCAATCACTTTCGTCATTTGTAACTCATGTGCATAAAACAACTTTGGTGGAAAGTGCTTGGTTCGATCTTCTTTGATGAATCCCTCTCTGACTTGGATAATGCAAGCCACATTATGTTCGAATATTATTGTCGGCTCATTTGTAATTGTGGGTAGTTGACAAATTTCTCTTATATGATGAATGATCGATCTCAACCATACACTTTTTTTGTTGCTTTATGTAATGCATTTAATTTTGCATGGTTAAAGAAAGTTGATACTGAACCTTGCTTTGTTGATCGTCAAGATATAGCTGCATGGTTATTAAAAAAACACATAACATGTTTGGGAACAACCATTAAAAGGGTCAAAAAGATAACGTGAATCTGCATAACCAACTAAACGAGAATTGTTAGTAGAATCACAGGAATAAAATAATCCCATATCAGTTGTTCCATGAAGATATCTCAATATGTGTTTAATTTTATTCTAATGTCTAAGTGTAGGTGCAAAACTATATCTAGACAATAAATTAACAGAAAATGCAATGTCTGGCCTTGTGCATTATGTTAGATATAGTAGTGCTATAATAACACTTAAATACGGTATTTCAGGACCAAGAACTTTTTCATCTTCTCCCTTTAGTCGAAATAGATCTTTATCCAAATTCAAACTCCGTACAACCAAAGGTGTACTTAGTGGATGTGCTTTGTCCATTCTGAATCGTTTCAAAATCCTTTCGATATATCGAGATTGATGCACTAATATTCCACTGGAACTTCGTTATATTTGTAAACCGAGACAAAACTTTATCTTTCCCAAGTCTTTCATTTCAAATTATTTCTTCAAATAATTTACAGTTTTCTCTAATTCTGTAGGAGATCCGATCAGGTTTATATCATCCACATATATTGTTACTATAGAGAATTTATTTTCGAATTTCTTAATGAAAACACATAGTCAAATTTGACTATTTTTGTGTCCTTCCTTAGTCAAATATATATTAAGACGATTATACCACATTCTTTCGGATTGTTTCAAACCATATAATACTCGTTTAAGTTTAATTGAACGCATGACCTTTGACTTAGTCTCTGGAATTTTTATATAGATATCAGTATCTAAGTCTCCGTACAAATATGCAGTTACAATATCCATAAGTCTCATATCAAGATTTTCAGAAACTGCGAGACTAATTAGATATCTAAAAGTAATGTCATCCATAACTGAAGAATATTTCTCCACATAATCAATTCCAGGTCTTTGAGAGAAATCTTGTGCTACAAGTCAAGCTTTATATCTTTTAACTTTGTTTCTCTCATTCCGTTTCCTCACGAACACTCATTCAAAACCAACAAGGTTTATGCCCTTTGGTGTTTCTACTGTAGATCCAAACACACCAAGTTTTTCTAAAGATTTTAATTCTGCTTGAATATCATCTTTCCACATTGGTCAATTTTTTTGTCGACATTCATTTATACTACGTGGTTCATTTTCACAATCATCATTGTCCTTTGATATTTCAGTAGCTACTACATAGCTAAATATATCATCGATGACAAGTGCTTTCCTATTCCACAATACACCTAAATATGTATAAAATATCGAGATCTCTTCATTTTCAGGTACATGTGCCACTCTGGGGGCATCCATAGGCATTTTTAGTGAATTTGGAAACTTGCACATCTTTATTATTTATTTCTGGAGCTGTAAACCCTCTCGACCAAAATTTAAGTATACTTGGTGTCACTACCATATTTTCTAGAAAGGGTATTTTGGTCATTTCATAATTAGTTATATATGTGCATGTTGAATATTTTTATTGTATTATTTATTTATTGTTAGATATTATATTTAATTTTGGACTTGTGTTAGTGGACCTAACTAGTTTAGATTAGACTCATGGACCAACATTAATTCTAGTTAGATTGAGCCCAACAATCAAGCACATTCATTAGGAGGATGACTTAATTAGTTAAACCAATTAGATTAGAACCTTCCTTCCTTAATTAATTCCTTCATGACAAGCCCATAGAGATATTTTAGATTTTTCATACTTGCTTACATCGCAAGCAAGGGCCGGCCATAGTAGGGGGGAGAGACTCTCTATTTTTATCCATTCATCTCATTTCTAGATCTAGAATTTTCATCTTCCAAATTCCTTTTTCCTATATCAAACCCTACCCAAATTCCTTTCCAATTCCTTCTCTACTCACCATTGGAGGCTATTGGAACAAGGAGGAGGCAAGAATCTACAAGGAGGAGGAATGAGCACAAGTTGAAGGCTCTTAACACTCATTTGGAGACTTACATTGAAAATATATCTCCCAATAGGTATAATTCAGTTTTCTCTCTCTAATTAGACTCTAAATTTGTAGTTTAATCATTAGAAACCCTCTTATGTACTAAGGCTACCCACATAAAGTGGAATTAGGTTCATAGGAGGCCTATGGAGAAAGTTATAGTGTGTTTTGTGCCAATTTTGGGGGTTTTCTTTCGATACAGGAGTTTGAGCATGTCATATTTTGACACGGGTACGTAGTTGAGTAGCTAGCTCTTCGTAGTACTTCTAATTGTGATTCTATACTTGCTCGTGTCATTCAAGATATGTTTGGTGGTATGGTGGAGCCGTATTGCAAGCGTATCATAGATTGAGTGTGATACAGGTGCGGTACACTCCACGTATTTGTGTTTTTGTATTTTAATTCATTGGACTTGTGTGTAGCTATTTAAATATTGCATATGAGTTGTATATATGATAAATATACAGAGGCATGGTATATATATATATATATATATATATATATATATATATATATATGCAATTGGTTAGGAGTTATTGTGTTTATCTATATCTATCGTTAAGAGTATTTATGTGGACTGTGGGGGGAACTTACCCGAGCCATGAATGGGTGAGGACATTGCCAGCAAGGTGTCACTGCAACAAGTGACTGAAGCAAATAGAAGTCGGGATGTACAAGTAAGGGCAGTGCACAGTAGCTGTGCATTGGTGCATAGCAAGAGGGTCGGGTTTGCTGTATTTTGCAGCAAGGTTTAGTAGTAGCAGCAGCATGCTGTTAGGAGTCGGGCAGTAGTAGCATCAGCAAACACTGCTAGAGGCAGTAGCAGCAGCAATGCAACTAGGAGCAGCAGCAGCATCAATGCAACTAGGGGGCAGCAGCAACATCAATACCAGTAGGGGCAGTAGCAACAGTGAGGCTGCTAGTAGTAGCAGCTACCATGGTGAGAGGGGGTCGGGTAATTGTAGGTTCGAGTAGTGTAGTTAGTATTTAAGCTTAGTTGTTAGTTGGAGATAAGTTTATGTGTGTTAGTGATTAGAGTTAGATATAAGTAAGAAGTTTGCAATTGATATATGGTTATATGTTGTTGTGTGAGTTATATGTTAGAAGAGGGTATGTGTTAGTTATTGGTAATATATGTTAAGTAGTATTTTGTTATAAGTTAGTATATGGTATAAGTTAGATATTGGTAAGTGAGGTATGATAGATACGTAATTATATATATATATATATGGATGCATCTATAAACCTTAGCTAGTTAGTTGTCTTAGTTTGATAAGTTAGTAAGTATTACTTGTGATACCAAGGTAATTGTAGGTATTGGGTATGAGTATCAAGATGAGGGTAGCTAGCGTCATACCGTGTTGGCTCAAAGATAAGGTATCCACTTAACATTAATTTAGCTAGGGATACTAGTATGTAGTATATTTGTATAACTTATAGAATATTTTTTTATATATATATTTACGTATCTCACGATACGGTATAGTACTAGTATCCTATAGCCAGTATAGCCTAGTTACATAGTTTATGGACCCAATATCCTAGAGATTGACTCATACAACCTAGAAATAGCTAGTTTGGCGAAGTTTGACTAATTTGACCTAGAGTTGACCTAGTTTGACTATTTTGACCTAGAAATGGCTTTATGATCTAGAATTTGACTAGTTCAACTTATTTTTTATTCCAAAATCATGTATTGATATAATATTCTATATTTAGGTCTTTGAGGCACCGTTCCGGACATCTTTGATACTTTTTACCAGATTTCTGGCAAGTACATTCTCTGATAGTTTCTCATTTATGATATCTCATATGTTTCTTATATTTAGTGTATATATCATTGATTTCTTGATACGATGGTTACACGGATTAGTATATCCGGATCTCGTCATGAGATGTTATTTCTTGGTAGTTATGGTATTTCTTGTGCAACCCTTATTCCTTATTTTTCTTGTACATGTACAAATATAGATTATTGGGGAGACTATCTACCTACCCAACGAATCCCATGTCATAACATACAATGGTTGGATCCACTATACCAGTCTGTGCGGGGAGTGTTAGTGTAGATATATGATCATACCCTCCTTGTGCATGTCATTGTGAGTGTTGATCATACATCGCACGTATGATTAACCAGGCCCTAATCCTAATGTAAGTTCCCTAGCCGATCACATGTTGAAGCTGGTACTCTGTCACGCCCCAGTCCCAAAATACGTAGGACTAGGAATACGTAACACGCCAGCCGTATGTATACGAACTCCAATATATGGAAACCATATACACACATACGCTGTACATGAACATCCAATCCACAGTGGTAATATACTGTCACAACAAGTCACACGTAATTTATATCTCATCTACAGCACAATAAATAAATAAATGGACATGAATAACTGAATATCAAAGATGAGTATCAAATAATAAATCTCAAAGTATGATAGTCGGATGAAAACAAATCCACTACAATCGACTATACCAAAACTACTAAAGAGAGAAGAGAATAAACTCTAATATAAGAATAAATATCTCGAAAAGAACAGCAACTAGAATCTCTAAACAGCTGCAGTGAATCACATATAATCCGAAGGTAAGACCTCCTCAGTCTGATAGGTAGCATCAGGTTCAGGTCCATACTCCTGCGGATACTCCTGCTCATCTATATCTGGAAAGGTACCAGGTCCTCAGAGGGACGTAACAAGATATATATAAATATGCCAATAAAGTACTGAAATGTAAACATCCAATGTGGTCTCCTAACCTTCTAAGTGAATGCAGTTTGAGAACAACTTTCCACCAAGTGGGCTATCTGGCTAAAATGGGATTGGCATGGTTCTCTTGGAGATCCAGGGGCCTACAAAATATGTCATCTTTTGAACGGCAGAGGCCGCCTGATAATATATAATATATAGTGGTCATCATGACCGCGCATCTCCGACGGAGCGTAAGGGTTACGAGGGAAAAAGTACAAAGAAACTCAAATGTCTTACTTGTTGTTCTCCCCACCCATGCTCTAAGCATGTCATGTCCATGACACGATAAACCTCTAATAACTGCCAGGTCTACTAGCATACAAAGTTTCTATCAGAAGTTATCCCTATCCGTCGCACGACCTATACGTACCAGTGGCCAGCCGAGTACGCAAGTCTGTGTCCTACATGTGACTCATACTCATGTAAGAATAGGGTCATGGCCAATGAAATATAAATGCCTCATGATAATGGGGTAGTCTCATAAAGTAGGTCCAATGCATATAAATAAATAAAAATATAGTACGACGACACCGTCGTTGCACCCAAATTTCCTTGGACGCGCAATTTATATAACAGTTAAAATAAATGAACTAAAATAAGCAGAAATAAATATGCATGTCTCATATGGAATGTAAATACAGTACAATGGCAAGGTATACTTGCCTGGCAAGAAATCTGTAAAGTGTACGCGCCCAAATGTCAAGGACACGGAATCCGAAACTAATGGCTCCGAACAAACATCTCCGGATGATAAAATAGACATTACCAACATTTTCAAAATCAGCAAAATAGCTAAAAAGCACTTCCCTTTCGTCCAGTTTGGACACAGGGGCAAAACGGTAATTTCGAGTAAAAGTATGGTCCACGTGTGGCCCACTTTGCACCGAAAAGCGTGCCAAGGGTAAAGGTCTCTAAATGGAACAAATTATAGGTCAAACAAACTCTAAATGTCAATACGAACCCAACGATATGTCCAAATATGAATTTCGATAGGTCGAACACAATTTTGCCCAAAAAGTCAACCGTAGGGCCCGCCAATTGACGACTTGGTCAATTATCTCAGAATTATGTGAAAATTGGGTCACAGGACCAGCGCGTTACCACGAGTCCAGTGGTGCAAGTTTCGTCATAATCTGACAAGCGTGCACAAAATACGCACAGCTTTCGCAAAAGTTGCGACACAGAATTTGTCCACGGATACGGGCTGATTCCGACCCGCACACGCGTCCGAATCAATTTTTGCGAACTCTCACATGTCCGGGTACACTGCGCGCACTGTTTGGTATACTTGGTACATGGTGGGACGGTCCCGTTTGGTGGGACGTGCTTTATTTCACAACTTTTGGAAATCTGGAAAAAGCGTATTTTCGGGGTTTTCCAACGAATTTAATTCTACCTACAACAGTTAATAATCTAATGTTAATTAATAGAAATTAAACTAGGTCAAGTGGTCTACACATACCAAAAAGAAAATTTGGATTCGGATATCTGTGGTGGGAGGTACGAATCCGGAAACATAGGTAATCACCGCAGTTTTCTGCGATACCAGAAATTGGTCTTTTTTTGCCAACTTTGACGCTATTTTCGCCTATGGTTATGCGTTGTTCGAGATCTACTATTACACTGATATTGAAGAGGGTTAAGGGGTGAGCATATCGGTGAAGACGGGGTAGCATTTGGTCGAGCGAGGTGACGGAAGACAACGCTGGAACACAGGTACCCTGCTGTTTGAAACTACAGTGCACGGGGTGCGCGGGGTCGCGGTCGTCGGGATCGGTTTGGACGGCCTGGGTGGTGGCGACGTTCAGGTTTAGATGAAAATAGGAGGAGGAAGGATGATCTAGGGTTAGGGTTTTGGGATGAATATGTTGATATATATATGAAGAGAGGGTGAGGGTTGGTCGCAGGGTTCGTTGCTCACGAGTTGGGGGGTCTTCAATTGCTGCTGCGGGCTGCTATTCAAAGACCAGGTGTGTTGTATATAGGCACGGAAGGTTGCTGATAGAAGGGGATGCGGTTCATTGGCTGTTGTTGCTACAAAGGGGTGTGGTAGCGGGTGTGCTGCTATTGGCAAGGCCAGCGGGTTGCTGCATCCAGCGGGTGGCTGGGTTTTCCACGGGCGGGTAGGAGCATAGGATGGGTTTGGGTCTATTAGTATATGGGTAGTTAAGGATCCAATAGTAATAAAAAAAACTATTTTCTTTTCTTTTCTTTTCTAATCTTTCCTTTTTCTTTTTTTTCCATTTTTTTTTCTTTCTTTTTCTTTTATATATATATATATATATATATATACACCCATAGAAAAATTTAGAATTATATTAATGCATACCATTAAGCTAGCAACTGTCCAAATGGTCTCCTACATGAAATAAATTCGGAAAAAATTCCTAATGGCCCCATAAATCTCCTAAGTGCACGAAAACCTAAAATAAAAAAATAAAATAAAATCTATTTCTCCTAATTAGCCACTAATTACTACAATTAAATTAATAATTAATAATTAAAAAGGGTAAATACGGTTTCTAGGAATATGGGTTTTACATTCTATCCAACTTATAAAAATTTTGTCCTCGAAATTAAAATTAAGCCACGGTAGATAGTCAAGGATGGTATAAGATATAAATCAACAAAGTAAATTCATACCTTGGTCTGCGAATAGGTTCGGAAAATGCTTGCGTATGTCGTCCTCATGCTCCTAAGTTGATTCTCCTAGCGTGCCATGCCTCCATGCTACGTGAACCAAGGGAATAGACTGGTTCCTCAACACTTTCTCTCGACGATCAAGGATTCTCACGGGTTGCTCTTGGTATGACAAGCTCATCCCAATGGTGATCTTCGAATGGTCGAGAACATGACTGCTGTCTGCCATATATCGCCTGAGCTGCGATACATGGAATACGTCATGTACTCCCTCCAGTGAAGGTGGTAGCGCAAGTCGATATGCAACTTGTCCCACTCTCTCTAGCACGTCAAATGGTCCAATATACCTTGGACTCAACTTGCCGCGCCCTCCGAATCGAATGGTGCCTCTGGTAGGTGATATCCTCAAGAAGACATGATCGCCCTTTTTGAACTCCAAGGGACGACGATGAAGGTCTGCTCACTGCTTCTGCCTGTCTTGCGCTGCTCGCAAGTGTCCTTGTATCTTCTTAATTGTCTCTACGGTGTTGACCACCAACTCTGGTCCCAGAATCTGATGTTCTCCCATGTCACTCCAACACATAGGGGACCTATATTTTCTTTCATATAATGCTTCAAATGGAACCATCTGAATACTCGCTTGATAGCTATTGTTGTAAGAAAACTTCACAAGATGTAGGTGGTCCTCTCACGATCCCCCGAAGTCTAACATACAAGCCCTCAACATATCCTCCAATGTCTGAATAGTACACTCCGACTGCCCATCTGTCTGCGGGTGGTAAGATGTACTGAACTTCAGACGAGTTCCAAGACTCTCTTGCATGCACCTCCAAAAGTGCGATATAAAGCGCAAATCTCTGTCTGATACTGTCACGACCCACACCCGGAATTGGGGCACAAGTACGCGGGTACGTCCAGCCTACGCCGCAGCATCGACGGTAGAACGCTGTCAAGGTCTTGATACTATCTAGACAATCTCACACAAGCATCCAATCTCCATAAGGAGGCACGGATGACACAAATAAAACGAACACATACTCAATCACAGGACTACAGCACGATAAGATATCGAACAATTAAATTAAATACAACACAAGTCAAAAAGTAATAATCTAACTCAACAAATATCCAAGTCTCATCAAAAATGCCGGAGACAAATCCGGTACCAAATAGTCTGCTAAAAGAACTAACTAGAAGATTAGTGATTTCGGCTAGACCTCCCGGAATCACAACTAAACTATCAAGCCTAAGTTGCAGCTACTCACCATATGGTCCATAAAGTGTCAGATACCGATCCTCTAAGGCATAGTCTGAAAAAATATTTCCAGTCAGGAAGGAACAAAGTACAAATCTCAAATAACAGTTCCATTAAATTGATAAGGACTATAAAGCAATAAACATATGATGCTAGATACTGAGAAGACAGTGAAATAAATGCAATGTCAATAAAGAAGAGACAAGCAATGGAAAGAGACAGGTAATAGGCAATATGATACAGTCAGTGCATATATGAAAATGAAAAGAACAAGGTACAGTATCATATACGGTGATGTAGTATATGATTTAAAATAGGAAACTGTAATCTATTCTAAGTATTTGAAATAGTACCTTCGAAATATGATCGGCTTGGGAACATGTACGATAGCTATATGGACTGGCTAATCATATGTGAAGAGCATGATTAACACTTACATTGTTCTACACTGCAATAAGAGGTTATGATCACATTTCTTACTAACTACTTCCCCGCCCCCAACTAGTACTGTGGATCCAATCATGACACGTCACGATACACGAGCAAGTCCAATCTATCATGTACGATGTCTAATATACATGTCGTGTACAATATCAAACGATAATCAATGTAACATCTCATGACTGCAGATCCAAGCTATATACTAGTCCGTGTAGCACAGTGTCAAGGATTCAGGTGTAACATTTCTAGATTATTGAACTTATAGAAATTATTAAGGAATTGAAAATTATCAGAGAATGTACTTGCCTTGGGTCCTTAGCTGGTGAATACCGAGGTCCTGTTCCAGAGTATCTCCTGGGTGAAACAACAGTCCTATAAACACATCACAATAACACTTGTATCAGGTGCTACCCTAACACACAGTCTATAAACACTGGCCTCAGGGCCATGCCAGGCAGGGCATTAGTCAACTAGGGTCATCTAGTAGGGATACATATATACATATTATACTATACCAATTGAACAATGAAGATATATATATATATTTATACTTTCATCATATGTATGCCAAAACATATTTAAATATATATCTATTAGTTTAAGAAAACGTATATATATATTCGTACCAATAAAATATACTATATACTTGTATACATATACATACTAATAGATTTTCAGAATATATACAATACATACATGTACCATTTAATAATACATACATATACTAAATGTATATACATATATACATGTATACCCATTTTATATAAAAATATATTAAGTATATACGAAATATATATATATATATATATATATATATATATATATATATATATATATATATATATATATATATATGTATACCAATATTATATATACTAGAATATGTATATATATAAAAATCATATTAAATATGTATACACATACATATACTGTTAAACATTAATTTAAATACATAATTACATATACATGCTAATATATACATATACGTATACATTAAATACCTACATACATACATACATACACACATACATACATACATTATATATATACATGTATTATTTAATACCAAAGAGGGAAGAAGGAGTGGGGAACTTAGAGAGGCTGGGTCGGCTGGCCGGAGTACGGCCGGAGGGGGTGCTCGGTCGCCGGAGTAGCGGAGCAAGGTGGGGGGATGATGGATGGTGGTGGTGATAGGTGATAGTTGATGATGGTGGTGGTGGGAGTGGAGTTTGGCCGGGGTCGGCTGATGGTTGGTCGCCGAAGTGTGGATGGGAGGGGTGAAGAATCAGTGGAGGGGAGGTGGTCGAGCAGTAGGCCGGTCGGTGGCGCGAGGGGGCTCGGTCGTCGGAGCTCACCGCAGAGGGAGTCGGGCTCGGCTGTAGTCGGATGGAGCTCGGTCGGGGTCGGGATGTTAGCTATGCGGTGGAGGGAGGAAGAGTAGAGGCGGAGGGCCCGGGCTAGGTTTGGGCTGCCGGAGGGCTGAGCAGTAGGTGCGGTTGGCTGTCGCAGCGGGTCGACCTGAGAAGAGGGCCGGAGGTCGGAGTGACAGGGGGCCGGGGAACAGTAGGTGAAGGTATTCCCCCCCCCCCTTTTCAAAATTAAAAAAGAAAGAGAAGAAGAAGAAGAAAGAAGAAGAAGAAGAAGAAGAAGAAAAGAAAAAAGAAGAAGAAGAGAAGAAGAATAGGAGCTACGGTTTGGTTGAGGGAGATGGGGGTTACCTAGATTTTTGGGGATTAGGATTCTCCTAGGGAAGAGTGTGGGATGTTACTTTAAATAGGAAGAGAGGGTGTGTAAATGAAAGGTGGGGATTTACCCAATTAATGAATGGCCTAGATTTAACATGAGGGTCTCTTCATGTGGGGATGAGGGTGATGTTAAAAATATTAGGGATTCCTCATTGGTTTAAACAAATGGGTGTTGACACCAAAAATGCAAATTTATAAATTATCCCCCTTAAATTTGGGTATTTGCACAGACGCATAAAATGACGAAAATTTTGCGGGCGATTCGGTGTCCGGTGTTTTGTAGGGTCAGGGGGCGCTGTATGTTTGGTACGGGCTCAAATAGCAGGGCACTGAAATTAAATTGGGATTTTCAGAATCGGTTAAAATAATATCCTCAATTTAATTAGAAATAAATGCAAGTTGTGTTCTAAAATTAATTAGGAGTACATGGGGCCAAAATTAGGTCAGGTCATCAATACCAATAATGAAGAAGACTCATAACAGGATATTACCCTAATTTGGGTCGCACGAAAAATAGGCCAAGATTGCCTCTAATTTCGATTGGAACGCACAACGATACAAAAATAGGAATTTATTAAATAACGTCCGCGACGATTTTTGTGCGGCTAGAAGTAATGCACAGAGAGCATAATTATGAGTTGCAAAAAATAGCAGAATGGAAGGCGGGCATGTCTAGGGCAAGATTATGAAATTTGTTGGAAGATAAAAGCTAGGGTAGCGCTCCAAATATCGAAGCAAAGGCAATACGCAATAATTAATTAAAATACGATAATTCATTACAATATCCAATAAATAAATTCTAGATAAAACAATTAAATATAGAATTCCATAATTCGGACAGGTGTTCATCTACTGGGCTTCTAGGTTAAGTCTACTAGCTCAAAATAAATGAATACTGTATATAAATATATATTTAATTACACACCTCACATAATTATTTAAATTAAATATACTTATCATGCAATTACGTAATTGTAACTACCATAATATTAAATATTATAAAAAGTCAAAAATATCCCTGTTTTCGGAATGTGGTAGTGACAAGTCTACCCTCCTTAAAAGAATTTCGTCCTCGAAATTTAAAATCCTCATAGTAGTGCTTATTCATACGCATTATTATTTTCCCTCAAAGTTTAAATTCATCAACCACGAAATCAGGTAATAATCCACAATGTCTTTTCACAATTTTCAAAATTCTGAAGTTATTGCATTCCTGAAAAAATCCTCGAAATAAAATCAAAGTCCATTTTTATCAAAAAAATTTCCCAAAATTTTTAGTTAGTAATTCAATACTCAGAATTTAATATCCACTCCTCAAATTTGATTTTAATCAATGCACATATATAAAAATGTAATCTCGTCCCAAAAAGTTTGAATTCAAACATTAGTCCATCATTAATTTTATTCCTCGATTTCCTCTTTCCTCAAAATACTCAACAATGCGATACTTAAGGATTCTCCAAATGCAACATCCAAATATAACATTTTAAAAATTCATAACTTGCAATCCAATAATTTAATGACAATCTCCTTAATTTCCTCAAATTCTAATGATAACCTCAATCATATCATATCCTTCCTGGAATTAATACATCATAAATTCTGCCTTGTTAAATTCTTGGCCCTTTATTTAAATCGATGGTTATCCTCGAATTTTAATCATCTTGTCTCTCTCTTGTCAAGTCATAACCCCTTCAGGAATCTTTGTCATGGTCAAATCCCAATAATCATGGTCTAAGAAAAATCCTTCCTACAACCATACAACATGCAACCTAAGGGAAATATGTACGGTCATAGTATCTTTTGTCATGGTATTGCAGTCTCTGTATCAGGGTGTACTACTAACTACATTCTAACAAGAAAATCATGCATACAACTATTGTACTAAGGAATCAATCAATCAATCAAATAGAGAGGGACAGAAGGAAGGAAAGAACAGAACATAGCCTTCTAACACAACCATAGGTTTAATGATGCATCCAAAGTTTGATACCCTTATCCTTTTAGGAACCACTATTTCTACTACAAGCACATCCACTGCTAGCTCTCTTACCTACTATAATTGTTCATACTAGTTGTTCTTATCACCCAAGTGCACGCCAAGTGCAACACAGCACACTAAGTATTGCTCCTTCTAATACAACTCTAAATGGACACCCAAGTCTGTTTGCAGTGCCATCTCAAGCATGCACAGCCAACAGATCCTTATATATGCACTTCACTCACTCAAATACTAGTATATATTTCTTATCCACCATAAAATTTTATCCTCAAAATAAAATTATCAAAATTTACTTCTCGAATGATTTAAAATAAAATGCATATACTTTCCTCAAAAAGTCAAATATTCAACATTGAAATAAAATTTTAATCACTTCCAAAAAATTTCATAGCTTTGACTATGTTTATTGAATTGAATTTTAATCCTCAAAAATTTTAATAACATAAAATCTTAACTCCTCAAAAACTTTAAAAATTGAAATTCATTTCCACTCTTTAAATTATAAATTTAAATCCACAAGTATACATATAATACTCACAGTCTCTAATACTCAAGGTGCACACAATATACCAATGGTCTACAATTCTCAACTGTGTTCTTAAATTTGTACTGCCCGGATTACTTGCAATATTACTTCCAATAATCAAAGTTATCATCACACATATTTTCTCCAATGACTTTCTATCTATATTAACTGGTACACCATTCTAATTATCATCACACGAAGTTCTTACTGTCATTAGCACCTTGCTCAACAAATCTTTGATATATAATCACTAGCACTATTGGTATGGTAACACTAGCTTCATCATTAGATTATCTCATCAAACTTATTAGAACTCACAATTATTCGCACCTTTTATAATACATCTGTTTCTCTTTACTCTCATGGGCAAGTATATGGCTCCTCATCTCGATTGATGTATATGTATTTTCCTTTTAATCTTTTACAGACTGTTACACTAATCTGTGATACACTTCATACCTTTCATGATTAATCTTGATATTCCTCTACCCATGGCACACTCATTAATACCCTTTATATATATACATTTTTTTACCCTTGACACACCCAAGTAATCAATCATCAAATTGAACATCATGCTCCATTAATCTTTAATACAATTCTTTGATACTTAATTGTTTACATAGATCATCCAATTACATAATTTTATGACTATCCAAGACTGGCATGCTGATTTTGATACTTACTCTTGGAACCTTCACTGATACTCTTACTCCTCTTTCTATAATACCAATACTAATTATAATAACATCTATCATAGAACTATTGCTACAAGGTACTATACTATGGGTATCTCTAGATTAAGGCCTACTACTCCCATGTCCAACTAAGAAATACTTACAACTCATAAGTCACACTCAGTCAACACTAATACAACACACAAACAAAATTGTAAGTCACTAATTATCATACTAACAAGGAATCCTCAAAGAAGCTCAAAAAGGAACGGGATTAAGGATTGAAGGTATCTTTACTGCTAGTAAAGAAAAGAAGCGATGGAACAAAGTCATGGAATAACAGAAATGGATAAGTTTTGAGATGATACTTTAAGAACCATTTTAAGATACAACCTGATAATCATACACGTCTGTCAGAAATCATGACACTAAGAATTCTCGCCACGCCAGTAAGCATAAATGCGATAAACGACAGGTTCCGTAACTAAGGTATGCAACTATATAATCATGTCATCTAGAATCTTCTCCACGCTAACCGATATGGCTGCGAGAGACTCTAAGTTTTATAACTAAAGTATGTACATCAAAGTCAGGTTCCTACGTTCTCGTCACGACAGCTAATGTGGCTGCGATAAACTCTAGGTTCCATAACCAAAGTAGACGTTTTACCTTTCTCACTGTCCTCATCAACATATGTCATCAGATGATACCGTAAGATTTAGTCTGTAAAATTCATCTCGATATAAAATCAACTCAAGAACGATACCAAGAATTTAAATTTAACAACTGGTCAACAAGAATCAAACTCAACAATGATACCAAGATTTTTAATTTAATAACTGATCAACAAGGATCAAGTTCAATAACAACAAGCGAGAGCGGACGGAAATAAGGAAAAGATTTAAATTGGAAATTATAATAAGATTCTCAAGGGGTCGTCCCAGAAATTTCTCAAGAATTTTTGTGATTGAGTATCCTCTCTTATCCTAGTATCCTATGTCCTATATTCTATAGCAGGCAAGCAGTAGTACAACTAAGACGTCACACTACCACGACATCGCACAACTTGCGAAGTCTGACCTGCATGGGCTACCACTAAAAACGTGTCACGATCTGCACCCGGAATTGGGGCACGAGTACGCGGGTACGTCCAGCCTACGCCGCAGCATCGGCGGTAGAACGCTGTCAAGGTCTTGATACTATCTAGCCAATCTCACACAAGCATCCAATCTCCATAAGGAGGCACGGATGACACAAATAAAACGAACACATACTCAATCATAGGACTACAGCACGATAAGATATCCAACAATTAAATTAAATACAACATAAGTCAAAAAGTAATAATCTAACTCAACAAATATCCAAGTCTCATCAAAAATGTCGGAGACAAATCCGGTACCAAATAGTCTGCTAAAAGAACTAACTAGAAGATTAGTGATTCCGGCTAGACCTCCCGGAATCACAACTAAACTATCAAGCCCAAGTTGCAGCTACTCACCATATGGTCCATAAAGTGTCGGATACCGATCCTCTAAGGCATAGTCTGGAAAAATATTTCCAGTCAGGAAGGAGCAAAGTACAAATCTCAAATAACAGTTCCATTAAATTGATAAGGACTATAAAGCAATAAACATATGATGCTAGATACTGAGAAGACAGTGAAATAAATGCAATGGCAATAAAGAAGAGACAAGCAATGGAAAGAGACAGGTAATAGGCAATATGATACAGTCAGTGCATATATGAAAATGAAAAGAACAAGGTACAGTATCATATACGGTGATGTAGTATATGATTTAAAATAGGGAACTATAATCTATTCTAAGTGTTTGAAATAGTAGTTTCAAAATGTGATCGGCTTGGGAACATGTACGATAGCTATATGGACTGGCTAATCATATGTGAAGAGCATGATTAACACTTACATTGTTCTACACTGCAATAAGAGGTTATGATCATATTTCTTACTAACTACTTCCCCGCCCCCAACTAGTACTATGGATCCAATCATGACACGTCACGATACACGATCAAGTCCAATCTATCATGTACGATGTCTAATATACATGTCGTGTACAATGTTAAACGATAATCAATGTAACATCTCATGACTGCAGATCCAAGCTATATACTAGTCCGTGTAGCACAGTGTCAAGGATTCAGATGTAACATTTCTAGATTATTGAACTTATAGAAATTATCAAGGAATTGGAAATTATCAGAGAATGTACTTGCCTTGGGTCCTTAGCTGGTGAATACCGAGGTCCTATTCCAGAGTATCTCCTGGGTGAAACAACAGTCCTATAAACACATCACAATAACACTTGTATCAGGTGCTACCCTAACACACAGTCTATAAACACTGGCCTCAGGGCCATGCCAGGCAGGGCACTAGTCAACTAGGGTCATCTAGTAGGGATACATATATATATATATTATACTATACCAATTGAACAATGAAGATATATATATATATATATATTTATACTTTCATCATATGTATGCCAAAACATATTTAAATATATATCTATTAGTTTAAGAAAATGTATATATATATTCGTACCAATAAAATATACTATATACTTGTATACATATACATACTAATAGATTTTCAGAATATATACAATACATACATGTACCATTTAATAATACATACATATACTAAATGTATATACATATATACATGTATACCCATTTTATATAAAAATATATTAAGTATATACGATATATATATACGTATACCAATATTATATATACTAGAATACGTATATATATATAAATCATATTAAATATGTATACACATACATATACTGTTAAACATTAATTTAAATACATAATTACATATACATGCTAATATATACATATACGTATACATTAAATACCTACATACATACATACATACATACACACATACATACATACATTATATATATACATGTATTATTTAATACCAAAGAGGGAAGAAGGAGAGGGGAACTTACAGAGGCTGGGTTGGCTGGCCGGAGTACGGCCGGAGGGGGTGCTCGGTCGCCGGAGTAGCGGAGCAAGGTGGGGGGATGATGGATGGTGGTGGTGATAGGTGATAGTTGATGATGGTGGTGGTGGGAGTGGAGTTTGGCCGGGGTCGGCTGATGGTTGGCCGCCGGAGTGTGGACGGGAGGGGTGAAGAATCAATGGAGGGGAGGTGGTCGAGCAGTAGGCCGGTCGGTGGCGCGAGGGGGCTCGGTCGTCGGAGCTCACCGCAGAGGGAGTCGGGCTCGGCTGTAGTCGGATGGAGCTCGGCCGGGGTCGGGATGTTAGCTATGCGGTGGAGGGAGGAAGAGTAGAGGCAGAGGGCCCGGGCTAGGTTTGGGCCGCCGGAGGGCTGAGCAGTAGGTGCGGTTGGCTGTCGCAGCGGGTCGGCCTGAGAAGAGGGCCGGAGGTCGGAGTGACAGGGGGCCGGGGAACAGTAGGTGAAGGTATTTCCCCCCTTTTCAAAATTAAAAAAAGAAAGAGAAGAAGAAGAAGAAAGAAGAAGAAGAAAAAAAGAAAAGAGAAGAAGAAGAGAAGAAGAATAGGAGCTACGATTTGGTTGAGGGAGATGGGGGCTACCTAGGTTTTTGGGGATTAGGGTTCTCCTAGGGAAGAGTGTGGGATGTTACTTTAAATAGGAAGAGAGGGTGTGTAAATGAAAGGTGGGGATTTACCCAATTAATGAATGGCCTAGATTTAACATGAGGGTCTCTTCATGTGGGGATGAGGGTGATGTTAAAAATATTAGGGATTCCTCATTGGTTTAAACAAATGGGTGTTGACACCAAAAATATAAATTTACAAATTAGCCCCCTTAATTTTGGGTATTTGCACAGACGCATAAAATAACAAAAATTTGGCGGGCGATTCAGTGTCCGGTGTTTTGTTGGGTCAGGGGGCGATGTATGTTTGGTACGGGCTCAAATAGCAGGGCACTGGAATTAAATTGAGATTTTCAGAATCGGTTAAAATAATATCCTCAATTTAATTAGAAATAAATGCAAGTTGTATTCTAAAATTAATTAGGAGTACATGGGGCCAAAATCAGGTCAGGTCATCAATACCAATAAAGAAGAAGACTCAGAACAGGATATTACCCTAATTTGGGTCGCACAAAAAATAGGACAAGATTGCCTCCAATTTCGATTGGAACGCACAACGATACAAAAATAGGAATTTATTAAATAACGTCCGCGACGATTTTTGTGCGGCTAGAAGTAATGCACAGAGAGCATAATTATGAGTTACAAAAAATAGCAGAATGGAAGGCGGGCATGTCTAGGGCAAGATTGTGAAATTTGTTGGAAGACAAAAGCTAGGATAGCGCTCCAAATATCGAAGCAAAGGCAATACGCAATAATTAATTAAAATACGGTAATTAATTACAATATCCAATAAATAAATTCTAGATAAAACAATTAAATATAGAATTCCATAATTTGGACAGGTGTTCATCTACTGGGCTTCTAGGTTAAGTCTACTAGCACAAAATAAATGAACACTGTATATAAATATATATTTAATTATACACCTCACATAATTATTTAAATTAAATATACTTATCATGCAATTACGTAATTGTAACTACCATAATATTAAATATTATAAAAAGTCAAAAATACCCCTGTTTTCGGAATGTGGTAGTGACAGATACAATGCTGACTGGTATGCCGTGCAATCTCATAATATGTCTCATATATAAGTCAGCTAAAGCTTCTATAGACTGACCCACTCTAAAAGGTAGAAAATGGGCTGACTTGGTGAGTCGGTCCACTATTACCCACACTGCATCTCTCCCACTTGGACTCTTGGGAAATCCTGTGACAAAGTCCATAGTGATGTGCTCCTATTTTTACTCTGGAATCGGAAGTGGTTGCAATAATCCTGCTGTCCTCTGGTGCTCCGCCTTTACTTGTTGATATACCAGACATTTAGCTACAAAGCGAGCTATTTTTTTTTTTATTCCATACCACCAAAAGTGCTGTCGTAAGTCACGATACATCTTGGTGCCTCCAGGATAAATAGAATATATCGAACTATAAGCCTCTGTCATCAGCTCCTGTCGAATCTTTCTATTTGGAACATAAAGACGATCACCACATCGTAATGTCCTATCCTCATGAATGCGCAATCCTGTCGGCTCTCCGGCCTCTGTCCTTTCCTTCAGTCTCCTAAATCTGGCATCTATAGGCAAAGCTGCCTTGTTCCTCTCTACTAATGATGATTGTACTTGCAAGTTGGCTAGTGTCCCATCTGCTCCGGGTAATATCACTTCAATGCCAAGCTCTTACAAGTCCTCCAATAATTCCCTCTGTGCTGTCAAGAAGTAAGCTGCTGGTTTCCGGCTTAACGCGTCTGCTACAACGTTAGCCTTGCCTGGATGATAATGTAGCTCCAACTCAAAATCTTTCATCAACTCGAGCCATCGACGTTGCCTCATATTTAACTCCTTCTGCGTGAAGACGTACTTGAGGCTTTTGTGGTCTGTATAGATCTTCACTCGTTCCCCATATAAGTAATGTCTCCATAGCTTCAGAGCAAAACAGCTGCAAGTTCCAAGTCATGAGTCGGGTAATTCTTCTCATGTATTCATAACTGCCTAGATGCATATGCAATCACCTTGCCATGCTGCATCAATACGCATCCCAAGCCTTTCCCTGATACGTCACTGTAGATCACATAACCTCCTGATCCTGACGGAATAGACAATACGGGTGCTGTAGTCAGTCGCTTCCTCAACTCTTCAAAGGCAGCTTGACACTCGTCGGTTCATATAAATTCTTGATCCTTACAAGTCAAATGAGTCATAGGTGCTGCTATCCTTGAGAAGTTCTCCACGAACCGTCGGTAATATCCCGCATGTCCAAGAAAACTCCTCACCTCTACTGCTGATTTAGGAACATGCCATGTCTCAACTGCTGAGATCTTCTCTGGGTCAACAGAAATACCATCTCCTGTAACAACATGCCCAAGAAATGAGACTCTGTCCAAGAAGAACCCATATTTGCTGAGCTTTGCATATAACTGCTCTCTCCTCAAAGTCTCTAGAACAATCCGCAGGTGCTTCTCGTGCTCCTCGTGGCTCTTCGAATAGACAAGTATATCATCTATGAAGACGACTATGAACTGGTCCAAGTACTGGTGGAAGACTCAATTCATCAAGTCCATGAAGATAGCTGGAGCATTGGTCAATCCAAATGGCATGACCAAAAACTCGTAGTGCCCATATCTTGTTCTGAATGTGGTCTTCGGAATGTCCTGCTTCCGTACCTTCACCTGGTGATATTCCGATCTCAAATCTATCTTCGAGAACACCTTGGCTCCACTGAGTTAATCAAATAAGTCATCAATGCGTGGCAATGGATATTTGTTCTTCACAGTCACTGCATTCAAGGCTCTGTAGTCAATGCACATACGCACTGACCCGTCCTTCTTTGGTACAAACAATACTAGTGCTCCCCAGGGTGATGCACTTGGTCGGATAAAACCTCTCTTCTAGTTCTTTCAACTGTGCCTTCAGCTCATCCATTTCCTTCTTCGCCAGTCTGTAAACATGTGATGCTATAGGTGCTGCTCCGGTTACTAGTTCAATTGAAAACTCTACGTCTCTGTCTGGGGGTACTCCTGGCAATTCCTCTGGAAAGACGTCTAAAAATTATGAAATAATGGGATGATTAACAACATCGTCCATTGCAAGCTGAATACCATCCATGGCTTCTGTGGATCCTCTTGCAAACTCAAGTTCAGGCTGGCCTGGTACCTTAAAAAGAATGCTTCCTCCAAAGCAATCGAAGAAAGCGTGGTACTTGCTTAGCCAGTCCATTCTAAGCACAATATCAAAAGATGGCATATAAAGGACTAAGAGTTGGGCGTTCATCTCTCTGACATGTATCACTATAGGGCCCGATCTACAAATTCGGCTAACTGGTACAACTCTTCCTCTGGTATGAATTCTAACACAACTAGATAAAGGTGTAGAAGCAATGTTGTGTTTGGCAATAAAACTAGATGATATGAATGAGTGGGTGGCTTCCGTATCAAATAATGTCACAGCAGGAAAAGTAAAAGTAAGAGTAATACCTACTCTGACATCCACCTCCCGATCCATGTCATCTATCTCCAATACAAAAGCTCGTTCGTTCCTCTGCGGCTGTCCATGTCCGGCCCTCATATACTGATCCTCTTGGGTAGGTAGCGGTGGTCCTCTCTGAAATCCTTCTGCTGTCGGGGGTCGAGGTGCTCCCGGTCCAGTCATCTGCTGGGCTGGCTTCGGTGCTGGAAGCGCTGGCCTCTGAACTGGTGGTGGAAGTGTCGATGCCTGCATTGGGCAGTCTTTTGCCAGGTGCTGTCCGGAGCCACATCTCATACACTGACCCAAGCGAGTCCGACAGTTTCTCAAAATATGTCCATGTTTTCCACAATAATTGCAGTAGGGCTTCTCCAGATTCTGGTACGGTGCTGCTCTGTATTGGTACTGTTGTTGCTGAGCTAAAGGACGTCTGATAGGTCCTCCTTGTTGTATCCTGGCTGGTCCCTGCTGTATCCTTGCTGATCCTTGTTGTGTCCTCAGCTGACCTCCCTTTCCTCTGCGGATAGTTTCTTGCAATCTGACTTCTGTCAGTAGTTCAGCATAAGAGATCCGGGACTGCGAGCTTGTATAATGTTGTAGCTCCTGGGTCAGTCCTCGATGAAACCTCTTAGCCTTGGCCAAGTCATTTGGTATCAGGGCAGCGCTATATTTACTGAGTCAACTAAACTATGCATCATACTCGTCCACTGTTCGGTTTTCCTGCTCCAAGTGAAGAAACTATCGTACAATATATCTCTGACGGTGTCCGGGAAGTACTTTCTCTCGAAGCACTCCAAGAACTGCTCCCAAGTCTGGTATGTACCCAGCTGGAGCTCCATGGATTCCCACCAGTGATAAGCATTACCATCTAGAAGCGTCCTTACGCCTGTCATCTATAGGTCCGTAGGTAACTACGATGCCTCCAGTAGCTTCTGAGTGTGTGTGATCCAGTTGGTAGTCTCCTCTGGGCTCTCAGTACCCTTGTACAGCCTCGGACCCATCTGAATAAAGTCCTTTACTGAACCAACTCTAGCTCGAGGTACTGGAGCTAGTGCTTGAGTTGGTACAGTAGCTTGTGCAGCCATCCTCTCAAGTGCTGCCAAAAATTCTTGCCTCTGCTCGGCTGCCTGCTGGCTCTGTTCCTGTATCATCATCTGGAAGAATTGGAACAACTGTGCCTGGCCGTCTTGCGGTGCTGGGAAAGCTGGAAGGTTCCCAATAGGTGAAGCGGGAAGATCAGATGGAATTGGAGTGTGAGTCTGTCCATCTAGCCCCGGAAGCATAGGAATCGTTGGGGTCACTCCTTGAGTCTGACCATTGACTCCAGAAGTCGTGTCGTCATCGGCGGTAGTACATCCATTTTGCATATCCATCTCTCTGCAGGTGATGTACGAAACGATTAAAAGAAGTACAGGAATCAAACATGATGCAAGTATTAAATAGGAAGGATGAGTTTCAGTCAAGCGTGGATGAGATCCTTATACTCTATTCCTATATGCAGGCTTGCTCGGTACAGTTACGTAACCGAGACAATATATTCTGGACCTGTATAGGCCACCACTAAAAACATATCATGCCCCAGTCCCAAAATACGTAGGACCAGGAATACGTAACACGCCAGCCGTATGTATACGAACTCCAATATATGGAAACCATATACACACGTACGATGTACATGAACATCCAATCCACAGTGGTAATATACTGTCACAATAAGTTACACGCAATCTATATCTCATCCACAGCACAATAAATAAATAAATGGACATGAATAACTGAATATCAAAGATGAGTATCAAATAATAAATCTCAAAGTATGATAGTCGGATGAAAACAAATCCACTGCACTCGACTATACCAAAACTACTAAAGAGAGAAGAGAATAAACTCTAATATAAGAATAAATGTCTCGAAAAGAACAGCAACTAGAATCTCTAAACAGCTGCAATGAATCACATATAATCCGAAGGTAAGACCTTCTCAGTCTGATAGGTAGCGTCAGGACCAGGTCCATACAACTGCGGATACTCCTGCTCATCTATATCTGGAAAGGTACCAGGTCCTCAGAGGGACGTAACAAGATACATATAAACATGCCAATAAAGTACTGAAATGTAAACATTCAATGTGGTCGCCTAACCTTCTAAGTAAATGCAGTTTGAGAACAATTTTCCACCAAGTGGGCTATCTGGCTAAAATGGGATTGGCATGGTTCTCTTGGAGATCCAGGGGCCTACAAAGCATGTCATCTTTTGAACAGCAGAGGCCGCCTGATAATATATAATATATAGTGGTCATCATGACCGCACATCTCCGGCGGAGCGTACGGGTTACAAGGGAAAAAGTACAAAGGAACCCAAATGCCTTACTTGTTGTTCTCTCCACCCATGCTCTAAGCATATCATGTCCATGACACGATAAATCTCTAATAACTGCCAGGTCTACTAGCATGCAAAGTTTCTATCGGCAGTTATCCCTATCCGTCGTACGACCTATACGTACCAGTGGCCAGCCGAGTACGCAAGTCCGTGTCCTATATGTGACTAACACTCGTGTAAGAATAGTGTCATGGCCAATAAAACATAAATGCCTCATGATAATGGGGTAGTCTCATAAAGTAGGTCCAATGCATATACATAAATAAAAACATAGTACGACGACACCGTCGTTGCACCCAAGTTTCCTTGGACGCACAATTTATATAACAGTTAAAATAAATGAACTAAAATAAGCAGAAATAAACACGTATGCCTTATATGGAATGTAAATACAATACATTGGCAAGGTATACTTGCCTGACAAAAAATCTGTAAAGTGTACGCGCCCAAATATCAAGGACACGAAATCAAAAACTAATAGCTCCGAACAAACGTCTCCGGATGCTGAAATAGACATCACCAACGTTTTCGGAATCAGCAAAATAGCTAAAAAATACTTCCCTTTCGTCCAATTTGGACACAAGGGCAAAACAATAATTTTGGATAAAAGTATGGTCCACGTGTGGCCCACTTTGCACCGAAAAGCATGCCAAGGGTTAAGGTCTCTAAATGGGACAAATTATAGATCAAACAAACTCTAAATGTCAATACGAACCCAACTGTATGTCCAAATATGGATTCGGATGGGCCGAACACAATTTTGCCTAAAAAGTCAACCGTAGGGCCTGCCAATTGACGACTTGGTCAACTGTCTCAGAATTGCATAAAAATTGGGTCACAGAACCAGCGCGTTACCATGAGTCTAGTGGTGTAAGTTTCGTCACAATCTGACGAGCGTGCACAAAATGCGTACAGCTTTCACAAAAGTTGCGACACGGGATTTATCCGCGGATACGGGCTGATTCCGACGCGCACACACGTCCGAATCAGTTTCTGCGAACTCTCACTTGTCTGGGTATACTACATGCACCATTTGGTACACTTGGTACACGGTGGGGTGGTTCCGTTTGGCGGGGCGCGCTTCGTTTCACAACTTTTGGAAATATGGAAAAAATATATTTTTGGGATTTTCCAACGAATTTAATTCTACCTACAACAGTTAATAATATAATATTAATTAACAAAAATTAAAATAGGTCAAGTGGTCTACGCATACCAAAAAGAAAAATTGAATTCGGATCTCTGTGGTGGGAGGTACGAATTCGGAAACATAGGTGGTTACCGCAGTTTTCTGCGATACCCAGAAATTGGTCTTTTTCTGCCAACTTTGACACTGTTTTCGCCTATGGTTACGCGTTGTTCGAGGTCTACTATCACACAGATATTGAAGAGGGTTAAGGGGTGAGCGTACCTGTGAAGATGGGGTGGCGTTTGGTCGAGCGAGGCGATAGGAAACAACGCTGGAACACAGGTACCCTGCTGTTTGAAACTATAGTGCGCGGGGTCGCGGTCGTCGGGATCGGTTTGGACGGCCTGGGCGGCGGCTCTGTCTGCGGTGGCAGCGGCGTTCAGGTCTAGATGGAAAGAGGAGGAGGAAGGATGATCTAGGGTTAGGGTTTTGGGATGAATAGTTTGATATATATATGAAGAGAGGGAGAGGGTTGGTCGCAGGGTTCGTTGCTCACGGGTTTGGGGGTCTTCAATTGCTGCTGCGGGCTGCTATTTAAAGGCCGGGTGTGTTGTATATAGGCGCGGGAGGTTGTTGATAGAAGGGGATGCGGTTCATTGGCTGTTGTTGCTACAAAGGGGTGTGGTAGCGGGTGTGCTGCTATTGGCAAGGCCAACGGGTTGCTGCATCCAGTGGGTGGCTGGGGTTTCCACGGGCGGGTAGGAGCATAGGATGGGTTTGGGTCTATTAGTATATGGGTAGTTAAGGATCCAATGGTAATAAAAAAACTATTTTCTTTTCTTTTCTAATCTTTCCTTTTTCTTTTTCTTTTCTATTTCTTTTTCTTTTATATATATATATATATACCCATAGAAAAATCTAGAATTATATTAATGCATACCATTAAGCTAGCAACTGTCCAAAGGGTCTCCTACATGAAATAAATTCGAAAATTTTTTCTAATGGCCCCATAAATCTCCTAAGTGCACGAACACCTAAAAAAAAAAAAATCTATTTCTCCTAATTAGCCACTAATTACTATAATTAAATTAATAATTGTCATGACCCGCACCCGGTTTAGGGGCACGAGTGCGTGGGTACGTCCAGCCTACGCCGCAGCATCGGCGGTAGAACGCTGTCAAGGTCTTGATACTATCTAGCCAATCTCACACAAGCATCCAATCTCCATAAGGAGGCACGGATGACACAAATAAAATGAACACATACTCATTCACAGGATTACAGCACGATAAGATATCGAACAAAAATTAAATACAACACAAATCCAGAATGTAATCTAACTCAACAAATATCCAAGTCTTATCAAAAATGTCGGAGACAAATCCGGTACCAAAAGTCTGCTAAAAGAACTAATCAGAAAACTAGAAGAATTAGTGATTTCCGGCTAGACCTCACGGAATCACAACTAACTACCAAGTCTGCAGCTACTCACCATATGGTCCATAAAGTGTCGGACAGCGGTCCTCTAAGGCATAGTCTGGAAAAATATTTCCAGTCAGGAAGGAGCAAAGTACAAATCTCAAATAACAGTTCCATTAAATTGATAAGGACTATAAAGCAATAAACATGTGATGCTAGCTACTGAGAAGACAGTAAAATAAATATAATGGCAATTAAAGAGAGACAGGCAAGATAAAGAGACAGGCAATAGACAAAATGATACAGTCAGTGCATGTATGAAAATAAAAAGAACAAGGAACAACATCATATACGGTGATGTAGTATATGATTTAAAATAGGGAACTGTAATCTATTCTAAGTGTTTAAAATAGTAGTTTCAAAATATGATCGGCTTGGGAACATGTACGATAGCTACAGGGCCTGGCTAATCATGGGTGAAGAGCATGATTAACACTTACATTGTTCTATACTACAATAAGAGGTTATGATCATATTTTTTACTAACTACTTCCCCGCCCCAACTAGTACTGTGGATCCAACCATGATACGTCACGATACACGAGCAAGTCCAGTTTATCACGTACGATGTCTAATATACATGTCGTATACAATGTTAATACGATAATCAATGTAACATCTCATGACTGCAGATCCAAGCTATACTAGTCCGTGTAGCACAGTGTCAAGGATTCAGTTGTAACATTTCAAGATTATTGAATTTATAGAAATTATCAAGAAATTGGAAATTATCAGAGAACGTACTTGCCTTGGGTCCTTAGCTGGTATTTATGGATGTCCTGTTCCAGAGTATCCCCTGGTGAACCAACAGTCCTATAAACATATCACAATAACACTTGTATCAGGTGCTACCCTAACACACAGTCTATAAACACTGGCCTCAGGCCATGTCAGGCAGGGCACTAGTCAACTAGGGTCACCTAGTAGGGATACGTATATAAATACACATATTATTAATAATAAAATATAATACATATATATTGTTATTCCAAAGTATATACAAGATAGGTAAAACTGTATGTACATAAATGGAAAGATATTTTCTTTATGTGAAAATTATACATCACTCATATATATAACATCACTCATATATATAACTAATATACATGTACCAAAATACATATTAACTTATATTATATATATATATGCATACATACCAAAATAATACAATACTATATACAGGTAACTATACCAAAATATGTTTTACAAGTACATATATATATCAATACAGTGTTATATATATACTATATATTTTTACATACCAAAAATATATTTATACACGTATATATATATAGGTACACATATTCATACCAAAATATATTAATTAATATATATTTTACCAATATATAATTATACCAAAAACATACATATATATGTTTGTACATATACCAAACTTTATATATTTTTATACTAGAATACATACATATATATATATATATATATTAGATGAAAGGCACGTACTATACACCAAAATACGTTCATATATATACTAATAAAAACATTTTCCTATATCATATATATATATATATATTAATACATACATATACTAAAGTATATATATATATATATATACTATGCTTATACATGTTTAACATTTAATTAAAAATAAATATACATGTACACATATTAAATTATACATTACCAATTTCTTTATACACTATACATATTCATGTATTTAAAGCATTAATGAAATAATACTATTTATATACATATACGTATATACGTATATATATATATATATATATATATATATATATATATATATATATATATAACAAAGAAGGAAGAGGGAGAGAGGGAGGATTGCTCACAGTGGCTGCCGGCCGGAGGGGGAGCAGGCCGCACTGGTGGTGGTGGTGGTACTGTTGTAGTGGGCCGGTGGAGATGGAGGAAGCCGGGGAGAAGAGATGAGGTGCCGGAGCCGTGAGGAGATGGACTCGGTTGCCGTCGGGTTGATGACGAGAGTGGTGGTGAGTCGGAGGTGGTCGGCTCGACGTCAGAGTCGGAGGGAGGAAGAGCAGAGGCGGAGGGGGAGTACAGGAAGTCGGGCTCGGTCGGAGGGTTGGCCGGCTGACCACGCCGGAGGGAGATGTGGATGGGTGGATGGATGGATGGATGGATGGAACACAGCGGGGAGGAGGAGTTGCAGCGGGTCGCCGGGCCGGAGGGAGCTCGTGAGTTGGGGGGTCGCCGGGGAGCACAGGGGTAGTCGGGGACCGGAGTGCGGAGCCGCCGGACTGGGAGCAAGGGGGTTGGCCGCCTGTGTGCAGGGGTGAGTGGTGCAGCAGCCGCCGGGCGCGTCGAGACAGCGCCGGCCGGGGTGCAGAGGAAGTCGGCTGATGGGGAACCGGAGGCTGGCTGATGGTGGTGGTGATGCCCGGCGGAGGGAGGAGATGATGGCGGTGGTTGTCGAGCAGCAGGGGCCGGAGTTCGGCAGGAGGCAGCCGCCGGTCTGGGACAGGGGGAGTCGGGTGAACAGTAGATGGGGGGAATGAACAGTGTTCCCCCCTTTCTTCCTCCTTTGAATTTCAAAATCAATGAAGAGAGAAAGAAGAAGAAGAAAAAGAAGGAGAAGAAAAAGAAAAAAGAGAAGGAGAAGGGAAGAAAAATTTTACATACGTTGGAGAGGAATTGTGGGGGCTTGGGGAGGTGTGCTACCTAGGTTTTCTAGGGATTAGGGTTGATGGTGACATGACATATATAGGAGAGAGGGTTTGATGGAGGGTGGTGATTGACCCCCTTTAAGTGAGGGGTCCAGATTTGACATAAAGGAATAATTCATGTGGGGATGAGGGTGAGAGGCTAATTAAAAATTATTAGGGATTCCTCATTGTTTTTAAACAAATGAGGTAATGACAAAATACAAATTTGCAAATTAACCCCCTTAAATTTGGGTATTTGCACAGGCGCATGAAATGACAAAAATTTGGCGGGCAATTCGTGTCCGGTATTTTGTAGGGTCAGGGGGGTGCTGTATGATCGATATGGGCTCAATTTACAGGGCACTGGAATTAAATTGGGATTTTCAGAATCAGTTAAAATAGTATCCTCAATTTAATTAGAATAAAATACAAGTTGTGTTCTAAAATTAATTAGGAGTACATGGGACCAAAATCAGGTCAGGTCATCAATACCAATAATGAAGAAGACTCAGAACAGAATATTACCCTAATTTGGGCCGCACGAAAAATAGGTCAAGATTGCCTCCAATTTTGATTGGAACGCACAATGATACAAAAATAGGAATTTATTAAATAACGTCCGCGACGATTTTTGTGCGGCCAGAAATAATGCACAGAGAGCATAATTATGAGTTACAAAAATAGCAGAATGGAAGGCGGGCATGTCTAGGGCAAGATTGTGAAATTTGTTGGAAGACAAAAGTCAGGGTAGTGCTCCAAACATCGAAGCAAAGGCAATGCACAATAATTAAATAAAATACAGTAATTAATTACAATCTCCAATAAATAAATTCTAAATAAATAATTAAATACAAAAATTCCATAATTCCGACAGGTGTTCGTCTACTGGCTTCTAGGTCAAGTCTACCAGCTCAAACACAATTGAACACTGTATATAATATTATATTTAAATTAAACATCACACATTTATTTAAAATCAAATATACTATCATGAAATTAATAAATTGTAACTAATAATATTAAATATTGTAAAAATTCGAAAATACCCCTGTCTTCAGAATGTGGTAGTGACAATAATTAAAAAGGATAAATACGGTTTCTCGGAATAGGGATTTTACATACTCACTCACATAGTAGTAGTATTTCTTGCTCATTTCCATGATGCTCATTTCTTGTATTAAATTCCAGTATTCCTATTTTGTATATCTCTTGTATTTGTATCTTTCATCTTGTATATTCACTCTATTTACTATTACATAGTTTTTATCATTCATTGAAACTGTTGTTAGAGGTGTACTTTGCTCCTTTCCTGACTGGATATATTTTTTCCAAATGACACTGAGGAGTGGTATCCCACTCACTACGGGCCTAAGGATATAGTTGGCCTAGAGCCAGTGACTTTGGCTTAAGAAGGTTTTATCCCGGTTGAGACAGACAAACCTGTACCTGTAGCTCAATAGATAGGTTTTGTACTGGATTTGTCTCCAGCTTTTGATATTAGTATTTCCTTTTATATTAGATGACTCATTGGTTATTACTTTGCCTCGTTAGTTGTATTTGACTCTTCAGTTCTTTATATCATATTCGTGAGATTGTTCCATCTTATAGATCTGTGATTGAGTATTCATACTTCATTGGTGGCATTATATATCTTGATGATCATTATTGCTAGATAGATAGTTTACCCAAACAGTGTTTTACCATCGATATTGCGGCGTAGCCTGGACGTTGTTCACTATTCGCGTCCCTACACCGGGTGCGGGTCGTGACACTTTTTTAGTGGTGGCCTATGTAGGTCTTCGAGGTCGCAAGTAGTACAATTCGTAGTGGTGCTCTGATTTGAGTGCTCTTACGAGCCTGTTTCAAGATATAGGATATATATAAGATATATGCTATAGGCTGAGAATACTCAATCACATCTAGGAAAAACTCTATTATTCATTTCAACTTTTCTTCCTTGATATTGATATTTGATCTTTAACTGTTCTTATTTGATTATATTATATCATGTGCCATATTGATTCTTTCCTTTCGCTTTGCCTCAGGATGCCGCCTAAGACTCGATCACAGCAGAGAGGAGCAGTTTCTGAGAGATCTGCGACTTTTTGAGGGCCTGTACCAGTCACTTCTCTGGTGATTAGTGTATCAGCTACGTTCGGATGTCCACCTCCAGCTCAGATGTTATGCCCCAGTCCAAAAATACGTAGGACTAGGAATACATAATACGCCAGCCGTATGTATACGAACTCCAATATATGGAAACCATATACACACGTACGCTGTACATGAATATCCAATCTACCAGTGGTAATATACTATCTCAACAAGTCACACGCAATCTATATCTCATCCACAACATAAATAAAAAAATATAGGAAATAAATAACTGAATATGAAAGATGAGTATCAAAGTATGATAGTCGAATGGAAACAAATCCACTGCAAATCGACTATACTAAAATTTACTAAAAGAGAGAAGAGAATCAACTCTAATATAAGATAAATGTTTCTAAAAGAAATATCAACTAAAATATCTAACAGCTGCAATGAACCAAAGATACTCCGAAGGTAAGATCTCCTCAGTCTGATAAGAAGCGTCAGGTCCAGGTCCATACTCCTGTGGATACTCCTGCCCGTCTATATCTAGAAAGGTATCAGGTCCTCAGAGGGACGTAACAAGATACATATAAACATGCCAATAAAGTACTGAAATAAACATCCAATGGGGTTGCCTAACCGTCTAAGTGAATGCAGTTTGAGAATAACTTTCCAACAAGTGGGCTATCTAGCTAAAATATGATTGGCATGATTCTCTTGGAGATTCAGGGGCCTACAAAGCATGTCGTCTTTTGAACGGCAGAGGCCGCCTGATAATATATAATATATAGGGTCATCACCGCCCCTATCTCCAGCGGAGCTTCCGGGTTACAAAAAGAAAAGTGTAAAGGAGCCCAAACGCCTTACTTGTTGTTCTTCCCACCCCAAGCTCTAAGCATGTCACATACATGACACGATAATACCTTTAATAACTGCCAGGTCTACTAGCATGCAAAGTTTCTATCAACAGTTATCTCTATCCGTCGCACGACCTATACGTATCAGTGGCCAGCCGAATATGCAAGTCCGTGTCCTACATGTGACTCACACTCGTGTAAGAAAAGTGTCATGCCCAATAAAACATAAAATGCCTCATAATAATAGGGTGGTCTCATAAAGTAGGTCCAATGCATATACATAAATAAAAATAGAATACGACGACACCGTCATTGCACCCAAGTTTCTTTGGACGTACAGTTTATATAGCAGTTTAAAATATATAAACTAGAATAAACAGAAATAAAATATGCATGCATCATATGGAATGTAAATAAAGTACAATGGCATGGTATACTTGCCTGACAAGAAACCTGTATGGTGTAATCGTCCAGATGTCAAGGACACGGGATCAGGAACTAAGGCCTCTGAACAAATGTCTCCGGATGCTGAAATAGATATCACCAACATTTTCAGAATCAGCGAGATAGCTAGAAATCACTACCCTTTCGTCCAATTTGGACACATGGGCAAAACAGTAATTTTGGGTCAAAGTGGGATCCACGTGTGGTTTACTTTGCACCAAAAAGCGCACCAAGGATAAAGATCTCTAAATAGGACAAATTATAGGCCAAACAAACTCTAAATGTCAGTACAAACCCAACAGTATATCCAATTTTGGATTCCGGTGAGCCGAACACAATTTTGCCCAAAAAGTCAACCGTGGGGCCCGCAAATAGGTGGCTTAGTCAACTGTCTCAGAATTGCGTGAAAATTGGGTCACAGGACTAGCGCGATACCACGAGTCCAGTGGCATAAGTTTCATCGCATTTTGACGAGCGTACATTAAATGGTGTGGGATTTTGCAAAAGTCGTGATACGAGAAATTTTTGCGGATACGGGTTGATTCCAACGCGCACACGCGTCCTAATCAGTTTTCGCAAAAGCCCACACGTCTGGATATACCGTACGCGCCTTTCGGTGCACTTGGTACACGATGGGGCAGTCCCGTTTGGCGGGACGCACTCTGTATCACAAATTCTGGAAGATTGAAAAAGCAGCTTTTTATGATTTTTAACTTAGTTTAATTCTACATACAGTAATAATTAAAATATTGTATCTGACAGGAATTAATCTCGGTTAGGTGGTCTTCGTATACCAAAAAGAAAAACTAAATTTAGATCTCTGTGGTGGGAGATACGAGTCCTTAAACAGTGGTGGTTACCGCAGTTTTCTGCGATATAAAAGTTATCGTTTTTCATCAACTTTGCCTCGGTTTTCGCCTAGGGTTACGCGTTGTTCGAGGTAAACTAATGCACAATATTGGAAGAGGGATAGGTTATGAACATACCGGTGAAGACATGGTCGAGTTTGGTCGAGCGAGGGCACAGAAAATGAGGCATGAACAGAGCTTCGCTGTTCAGTACTCGTTGTGTATTCTAGTCGCGACGTGGCTCGAACGGCGGACTTGCGGTGGTTGCTCCGGTGACGCGACGGCTCTGGGGTGGTGTCTCGGCGGTGGCGCTCTGGTCAAGTGGGTGGAGACGGGATAAAAAGTTTTAGGGTTAGGGTTTATTAACTAGATATATATATATAGAGTACGGGTGGGGGGTCGAATACTGTGGGTCACGGGGGGAAGCTTTGCAGTTGCTGCTGTTGACTTCCTTATTAGCGGGCGCGTCTTTGGGGTTTGCGGGTAGGGTAGCGGGTAGGTATAGGTCCATTAAGATTTTATTTTCTTTTTCCTTATTCTTATTCTTTTTCTTTCTTTTTCTAATCTATTTCTTTTATTCTTTTTTTTTCTATTCTCATTATTCTTTTTAATAAACCTTATATATATATATATATATATATATATATATATATATATATATATATATACAAATATATATATATATAATTCTAGAAATTATTTTAGTACATACCATTAATCTATCAACTGTCCACATGGTCTCCTACATGAAGATAATTAAGGAAAAATAATAATTGCTCCGTAAAACCTCTATTGCATAATCACCTAAAAATAAAAAATCCAATAAATTCTATTTCTTTTAATTAGCTAATAATTACTATAAATCAATTAAATAATTAATACGGTTTTTAAAATTAGGGATTTTATATTCTACCCAACTTATAAAAATTTCGTCCTCAAAATTAAAACTAAGCCACGATAGATAGGCAAGGATGATATAAGATAGAAATTTATATAGTAAATTCATACCTTGGTCTACGAATAGGTTCGAAAAATGTTTGCGCATGTCGTCCTCGCTCTACCAAGTTGATTCTCCTGGTCTAGTCATCTGCTGAGCTGACTTCGGTGCTGGAAGTGCTAGCCCCTGTACTGGCAGTGGAAGTGTCAAGGTCTGCTGCATTGGACAGTCTCTCGCCAAATGCTGTCCGGAACCACACCTTATATATTATCCTAAGCGGTTTCGACCTCTCAAAATATGCCCGCGTCTCCCACAATAATTACATTGGGGCTTCTCCGAAATCTGGTACGGTCCTGCTCTGTGCTGATATTGTTGTTGTTGTGCCAAAGGACGTCTGATAGGCCCTCCTTGTTGTGTCCTTGCTGGTCCTGGCTGTGTCCTTGGTTGAACTCCTTTTCCCCTACCGATGGTCTCTTATAATCTAGCTTCTGTCAGTAATTCGGCATAAGAGATCCGGGACTGTGAGCTAGTGTAGTGTTGGAGATCCTGAGTCAGCCCACGGTGGAATCTCTTAGCCTTGGCCAAGTCATTTGGTATCAGGGCAGCGCCATATTTTCTAAGGCGACTAAACACGGCATCATACTCATCAACTGTTTTGTTCCCCTGCTCTTGGTGAAGAAACTGATCGTACAACACATCCCTTACAGTGTCGGGGAAGTACTTCCTCTCAAAGCAATCCAAGAATTGCTCCCAAGTCTGATATGTACCCAACTGACGCTCCATTGATTCCCACCAATGATGGGCGTTACCATCTAGTAACGTCCTTACGCTTGTCATCCCTAGATCTGCAGGTAGCTGCGATGCTTCTAATAACTTCTGAGTGTGGGTGATCTAGTTTGTAGTCTCCTATGGGCTCTCAGTGCCTTTGTATGGCTTCGGACCCATCTGAATAAAGTCCTTGACTGAACCAACTCTAGTTCGAGGTACTGGAACTAGTGCTTGAGCTGGTACAGTAGCCTGTGCAGCCACTCTCTCAAGTGCTGCTAGAAATTCTTGCCTCTGCTCTTCTGCTTGCTGCCTCTGCTCTGCAGCTAGTGTGGCTGCATGTTGTCTCTGTTCCTGCATTATTATCTGGAAGAATTGGAACAACTGTGTCTGGCCATCCTACGGTATCGATGAAGCTGGAAGGTTCCCATTAGGTGAAGCGGGAAGATCAGATGGAACTAGATTGTGAGTCTGTCCATCTGGTCCCGGAAGTCTAGGAATCGTTGAGGTCCCTCCTTGAGTCTGACCATTGACTCCTGAAGGTATGTCGTCATCAGCGGCAGTACATCCATTATGCATATCTATCTCTCTGCAGGTGATGTACGAAACGATTAGAAGAAGTACATGAATCAAACAGGATGCAAGTATTTAAATAGGATAGTTGGACGAAAGGATGAGTTTTAGTCAAGTGTGGATGAGATCCTTATACTCTATTCCTATATGCAGTCTTGTTCGGTACAGTTACGTAACCGAGACAATATATTCTTGACCTGCATGGGCCACCATAAAAATATGTCATGCCCCAGTCCCAAAATACGTAGGACTAGGAATACGTAACACGCCAGCCGTATGTATACGAACTCCAATATATGGAAATTATATACACACGTACGCTGTACATGAATATCCAATCCACCAGTGGTAATATACTATCTCAACAAGTCACACGCAATCTATATCTCATCCACAGCACAAATAAAGAAATATAGGAAATAAATAACTGAATATCAAAGATGAGTATCAAAGTATGATAGTCGGATGGAAACAAATCTATTGCAAATCGACTATACTAAAAGCTACTAAAAGAGAGAAGAGAATCAACTCTAATATAAGATAAATGTCTCTAAAAGAAATAGCAACTAAAATCTCTAACAACTGCAATAAATCAAATATACTCCGAAGGTAAGACCTCCTCAGTATGATAAGAAGTGTCAGGTCCAGGTCTATACTCCTGCTGATACTCTTGCCCGTCTATATCTGTAAAGGTACCAGGTCCTCAGAGGGACGTAACAAGATACATATAAACATGCCAATAAAGTACTAAAATAAACATCCAATGGGGTCGCCTAACCGTATAAGTGAATACAGTTTGAGAACAACTTTCCAACAAGTGGGCTATCTGGCTAAAATAGGATTGGCATGATTCTCTTGGAGATTCAGGGGCCTACAAAGCATGTCAACTTTTGAACGGCAGATGCCGCCTGATAATATATAATATATAGGGTCATCACCGCCCGTATCTCCAGCAGAGCTTTCGGGTTACAAAAAGAAAGTGCAAAGGAGCCCAAACGCCTTACTTGTTGTTCTCCCCACCCCATGCTCTAAGCATGTCACATACATGACACGATAATACCTCTAATAACTGCCAGGTCTACTAGCGTGCAAAGTTTCTATCAACAGTTATCCCTATCCGTCGTACGACCTATATGTATCAGTGGCCAGCCGAATACGCAAGTTCGTATCCTACAAGTGACTCACACTCGTGTAAATAAAACATAAAATGCCTCATAATAATGGGGTGTCTCACAAAGTAGGTCTAATGCATATACATAAATAAAAACAGAATATGACGACACCGTCGTTGCACCCAAGTTTCCTTGGACGCACAGTTTATATAGCAGTTTAAAATATATGAATAGAATAAACAGAAATAAAATATGCATGCATCATATGGAATGTAAACAAAGTACAATGGCAAGGTATACTTGTCTGACAAGAAATCTGTATGGTATAATCGTCCAGATGTCAAGGACACGGGATCAGAAACTAAGGCCTCTGAACAAATGTCTCCGGATGCTGAAATAGATATCACCAACATTTTCAGAATCAGTGAGATAGCTAGAAATCACTACCCTTTCGTCCAATTTGGACACATGGGCAAAACAGTAATTTTGGGTCAAAGTGGGATCCACGTGTGGTCCACTTTGCACCAAAAAGTGCACCAAGGATAAAGATCTCTAAATAGGACAAATTATAGGCCAAACAAACTCTAAATGTCAGTACAAACCCAACAGTATGTCCAATTTTGGATTCCGGTGACCCGAACACAATTTTGCCCAAAAAGTCAACCGTGGGGCCCGCAAATAGGTGGCTTAGTCAACTGTCTCAGAATTGCGTGAAAATTGGGTCACAGGACTAGCGCGATACCACGAGTCCAGTGGCATAAGTTTTATCGCATTTTGACGAGCGTACATTAAATGGCACGGGGTTTTGCAAAAGTCGCGATACGAGAAATTTTTGCGGATACGGGTTGATTCCAATGCGCACACGCGTCCTAATCAGTTTTCGCAAAAGCCCACACGTCTAGGTATACCGTACGCGCCTTTCGGTGCACTTGGTACACGATGGGGCAGTCCCGTTTGGCGGGACGCACTCTGTATCACAAATTCTGGAAGATTGAAAAAGCAGGTTTTTATAATTTTTAACTTAGTTTAATTCTACATACAGTAATAATTAAAATATTGTATCTGACAGGAATTAATCTTGGTTAGGTGGTCTTCGTATACCAAAAAAAAAACTAAATTTAGATCTCTGTGGTGGGAGATACGAGTCCTTAAACAGTGGTGGTTACCGCAGTTTTCTGCGATATAAAAGTTATCGTTTTTCATCAACTTTGCCTCGGTTTTCGCCTAGGGTTACGCGTTGTTCGAGGTAAACTAATGCACAGTATTGAAAGAGGGATAGGTTATGAACATACCGGTGAAGACATGGTCGAGTTTGGTCGAGCGAGGGCACGGAAAATGAGGCATGAACAGAGCTTCGCTGTTCAGTACTCGCTGTGTATTCCAGTCGCGACGTGGCTCGAACGGCGGACTTGCGGTGGTTGCTCCGGTGACGCGACGGCTCTGGGGTGGTGTCTCGGCGGTGGCGCTCTGGTCAAGTGGGTGGAGACGGGATGAAAAGTTTTAGGGTTAGGGTTTATTAACTAGATATATATATATAGAGTACGGGTGGGGGGTCGAATACTGTGGGTCACGGGGGGAAGCTTTGCAGTTGCTGCTGTTGACTTCCTTATTAGCGGGCGCGTCTTTGGGGTTTGCGGGTAGGGTAGCGGGTAGGTATAGGTCCATTAAGATTTTATTTTCTTTTTCCTTATTCTTATTCTTTTTCTTTCTTTTTCTAATCTATTTCTTTTATTCTTTTTTTTTTCTATTCTCATTATTCTTTTTAATAAACCTTATATATATATATATATATATATATATATATATATATATATATATATATATATATATATATATATATATATATATATATAATTCTAGAAATTATTTTAGTACATACCATTAATCTATCAACTGTCCACATAGTCTCCTACATGAAGATAATTAAGGAAAAATAATAATTGCTCCGTAAAACCTCTATTGCATAATCACCTAAAAATAAAAAATCCAATAAATTCTATTTCTTTTAATTAGCTAATAATTACTATAAATCAATTAAATAATTAATACAGTTTTTAAAATTAGGAATTTTATATTCTACCCAACTTATAAAAATTTCGTCCTCAAAATTAAAGCTAAGCCACGATAGATAGGCAAGGATGATATAAGATAGAAATTTATATAGTAAATTCATACCTTGGTCTACGAATAGGTTTGAAAAATATTTGCGCATGTCGTCCTCGTTCTACCAAGTTGATTCTCCTGGTCTAGTCATCTGCTGAGCTGACTTCGGTGCTGGAAGTGCTAGCCCCTGTACTGGCAGTGGAAGTGTCAAGGTCTGCTGCATTGGACAGTCTCTCGCCAAATGCTGTCCGGAACCATACCTTATACATTGTCCTAAGCGGTTTCGACCTCTCAAAATATGCCCGCGTCTCCCACAATAATTACATTAGGGCTTCTCCGAAATCTGGTACGGTCCTGCTCTGTGCTGATATTGTTGTTGTTGTGCCAAAGGACGTCTGATAGGCCCTCCTTGTTGTGTCCTTGCTGGTCCTGGCTGTGTCCTTGGTTGAACTCCTTTTTCCCTACCGATGGTCTCTTATAATCTAGCTTCTGTCAGTAATTCGGCATAAGAGATCCGGGACTGTGAGCTAGTGTAGTGTTGGAGATCCTGAGTCAGCCCACGGTGGAATCTCTTAGCTTTGGCCAAGTCATTTGGTATCAGGGCAGCGCCATATTTTCTAAGGCGACTAAACACGGCATCATACTCATCAACTGTTTTGTTCCCCTGCTCTTGGTGAAGAAACTGATCGTACAACACATCCCTTACAGTGTCTGGGAAGTACTTCCTCTCAAAGCAATCCAAGAATTGCTCCCAAGTCTGATATGTACCCAACTGACGCTCCATTGATTCCCACCAATGATGGGCGTTACCATCTAGTAACGTCCTTACGCCTGTCATCCATAGATCTGCAGGTAGCTGCGATGCTTCTAATAACTTCTGAGTGTGGGTGATCTAGTTTGTAGTCTCCTATGGGCTCTCAGTGCCTTTGTATGGCTTCGGACCCATCTGAATAAAGTCCTTGACTGAACCAACTCTAGTTCGAGGTACTGGAACTAGTGCTTGAGCTGGTACAGTAGCCTGTGCAGCCACTCTCTCAAGTGCTGCTAGAAATTCTTGCCTCTGCTCTTCTGCTTGCTGCCTCTGCTCTGCAGCTAGTGTGGCTGCATGTTGTCTCTGTTCCTGCATTATTATCTGGAAGAATTGGAACAACTGTGTCTGGCCATCCTACGGTATCGATGATGTCACGACCCGCACCCGAAAATCGGGCATGAGCCGTGGGTACGTCCAGCCTACGCCGCAGAATCGGCGGTAGAACGCTGTAAAGGTCCGTTCTAGGTCAACCATATCTATCTATATCTCACTGAAAAATCCGGCATGACCTCTCCAAAAGGAGGGCAAAACCACGCAATATATATATGACAATAATCTCAATCACAAAACTAGAGGAAGAATATAAGCACGATATGATATAAACAAGAAACAGAACCAAGAGAGCAAGGCAATCCAAAATAATACAGTCCAAGTCTAAGAGCTACAACATCTCACAGAAGCACAAAAGAATAAGTACAGTCATCCAAAATACAAACCACTGAAAAATAACCCAGGAAACCCACCTAGCTAACTAGGGTGCTATCGGCGTCTCCTCGGCGCACTCCTCCTCGGGGTCACAGCAGTCGTCAACACCAGGCCCGTAGAACGTAGGGCAATAGTCCTCAGGATCCTCTGGAAAAATATGCCCAGTCAGGACTGGAGCGAAGTACATAACTCTGAAAGCAACTCCAAATACATGGTAAGGTGTATATGACGAGCAATAGAAAAGTAATCAAGATGCACAGGAAATAAATATATGCTGGAGCACAATAAGTAGCTGCAATGTAAACTGGAGAACAATACAAGTAGTGGAAAAGTAACTGCAGGTGAGAAACATGAATACTAGCTAAGTGCCTTGAGCACAAGTTCGTTATATGATCGGCTTAGGTTGCACATGAAAGTCACTACGATAACTCCGTTATGCGTGAGTTGCATAACCGACATACACATGAATACTGTTTGGCTTTGATCATATAACCAACTCACTACTCCCCTCCCCCACTAATACCATTGGATCCAACCACAACACGCTACGTACATGATAGTAGCTCGCGCACACGAAGGCGAGAGCACAAGAAGTACATGATAGCACATGATAATCAATACCCGAAGCACATGATGAAATACACGTGATAGAGTACCCGCTGAACACGGTAAGGGGGATAGCACCTCATGACGGGATCCACTAGTACCAGCTCGTGTAATAAAGTGTCAGAATCAAGTATTACAGTTCTAGAACAGGTGATATAAACGCTATCATGAAATGGAAACTATCAGAGGTAGGTACTCGCCTGATGTCCTGAGCAACTGATGAGGATCGAGGTCCGGACCGGTGTCGCAAGGACCTAATGCGAAAAACAAGGATTAAACAGGGTTCTAAGCATTTAAACTGATATAAAATAATTAAAAACAGGCTTCTAGGGCTATTCTAGGTCGAACGGGTCAAACCGGTGAAATTCGGGTCAAAAAGTCAACCCGGGGTCCAAAAAGTCAACTCTAGGTCAAAACTAGGTCAAACGTTGACTTTTACGGTCAACGGGGACAATTATGGTCAAAGCTAGGTCAAACTAGGGTGCCCCTGAAATTCTAGGTCAAACCGAGCTCATTAAGCCACTAAACTCACAAACTCGCCTAATCGAGATACCGGGATACCCTCGGTATCCGATACCTCGCCCTAGGCCACGCACCCCGCCTAAACCCGCTAAAACCTATGCTAGCACGCGTAATTATATACATATAAACATATAAAAATCACTCCAAAGCATTTCCTAGGCTAATGCTCAAATACCCCGCTCGAAACTCAATACCTTGAATATCTCAAGGTATCGAGATACCTCGGTATCTCAAGGTATTGAGGTTTCGCCCTAAGGCCCTCTAACTAGCTATCTAGCTATTAATTATATACCTAGTTATTAATCTAGGCTAGGTAATATATATATCTACCATATTTATATATATCTAAGTATGTATATACCTATGTATATAGATATCCACACACATCTACCCGATACCCATTACCTTATCTAATCATAACATATATATATATATTACCTATCAAGATATCTATATATATATAACTAACTATAGATATATAGATATCTATCTCCTAGATAGATAAAACTACCTATCTACCTATCTACCTATCTAGTATCTATCTATCTATCTAAATACCTAGCTATCTATCTATCAATATCTATCTATCAATATAATTATCCATAACTTATCTATCTAACATATACTCTAACTATTATCTATTACCTAACACCCCTCGCTAACACCCCTCGCTACTAGCCTTGCCAACGCGCTGCTGCTGCTGGCTCTACATGCTGATGATGCTGCTGCTGGCTGCTGCTCCTCTATGCTACTGCTGCTGCTCCTCTATGCTACTGCTGCTGCTGATTCTGCTGCTGCTGTGCTGCTGCTGCAGTGCAGCAGCAGCTGCAGCCACTGTTTGCTGTCCTCCCCCCCCTTTCCTCTCACATACACACACACACACACCCATATATATATATTACATACATATATCACTATCTATATATATATATATACATACATATATATCTATATATCTATAACTAGATATCTATATATATATACACTCATCTACACACTCTAACACACACACTAACACACTCACACACTAATACACACACACATTCACAACACTAACAACACACACACACATAAATATATATACATATCTACATATATATATACACTCAAAATATATATATACACACACTCTAAACTATATATATATATCTACACACACTCTCAACTATATATATATACATACACCTATATATATATATACATACACACACAAGCACACTTACACATATACATATATATATATACACATAGACATATACATACATAAGCACATAGATATAAATACACTCATATATATATAAATATATATACATAAACAAACATACATATAAATATATACATATATTTATATATATATAGACACATATACACAACCACCACACAATGCACACAACACACAAACAACACGCCCCTCGCACGCCCAACGACCCCGACACTCACCAACACCCTAAAATATATAAAATATAGCCCGAAAACTCTAGCACACACTCCCCGATACTAACCCAACGCGCGCACAAAGCCGAAACGAGGAAACCAAGTCGAAATGGCCATTCGGTCATTTCGACGAACACGTGGTGCGCGGCTCAGAAAACCTCCTGAAACGCACACCAAACGAACTCGGAATCGGCCCAAAATTTACCCACGCGCTCTACACGATGTCTAGATCCTAGAAAATGCGCTCCCACGTCGATTCTAGGCCCGTGGCGGAAACGCACACGTACTTAGAATCGGCGACGACGAAAAGCCCCAATTTCGCCCGAAACGCCCGTTTCTCCGCGACGCGGCTTCCCGTGTCCAAACGGAGACACGCACTCACCCTCTAGACACCCGACAACGTCTACCTAGGTCCATCTAACCTAGGGCATCACCCAAAATTGGGCCAAATTCGGATTCCATCCGAATTCGACACAAAACCTAATGTCAAAGTCTCTAAACTCACCCAAACTAGTTCCAACTTCCTCCTACGGGTAGGGTTAGGGTCTAGGAGGGTTCTACAACACTAATTACACCACACAAAAATAATTAGGAAGGGGAAAGTTAGGTTTTACCTCTTGGGAGTTGGAATCCCAAGGCCAAAGTCCCAAATTCCCTCCAAATCAACTCCCTCAAGCTCCAAGCTTCCAAATCTAACTCCCACACTAGATCTAGGCTCCTCACACCTAGGTTAGAGAAAATGTAAGGTTAGGGTTAGCTTAAGGAAGAAGGAATGAAGAAGAAAGAAGAAAAATGGAAGAAAACTCACTTGGAGAAAGAAGGAAGAAGAAAGGAGAAGTGGAGAAGAAGAAGGAATGAAGAAGAAGAAGTAAATGAAGAGGAGGGGGCTGCTGTGGCTGTTCTCACGGGTGGGGGTGGTAGGTAGGGGCCGGCCTAGCTAATAAATGGGGTTTTACAACTTTCCAAATTCCCAAAACGCCCCTATTCACTCGGTTTTGGGTTCCGGGTCTCCAAATGCACTCAAACTAGTTCCAAATCTCACCAACTAACCTCCTAAAAATAAAATAATAATTCTAAGCCCCAAAATAATTCTCACAAGGGTGTGGGCTGGGTCGGACATGGGTCCACTAGGGTCTGACATGGGTCCAGGCTAGCCAAAACCCTAAAACAATCAAAATAAAAATAAGACAAGCACTAATTAAATATAAATATAAATAATTAAATACAATACACTATTTATCAATAAAAAAAAAAATATACCCTATTTCTAGAATTGGGTAGTGACAAGTCTACCCTCCTTAAAATAATTTCGTCCTCGAAATTAAAAGACGAAACTAGGACAGGAATGCAAAGAAAGAACCATACCTCAGGGCTCGAAGAGATAGGGGTATCGCTCGCGCATTTCATCCTCCCTCTCCCAGGTCGACTCCCCTGGAGAGTGATGCCTCCACGCGACGCGAACCAAGGGAATAGTCTGGTTCCTCAACACCTTCTCCCGCCGATCCAGAATCTCCACCGGCTGCTCTGGATAGCTAAGAGTAGGGCCCACTGCGATCTCCGAGTGATCCAATACGTGACTGGGATCCGCCACGTACCGTCTCAACTGCGACACGTGGAACACATCATGAACTCCCTCCAGCGTAGGCGGCAACTCAAGCCTATACGCCACGGCGCCGACCCTCTCAAGAACACGGAAGGGTCCGACGAAACGTGGGCTAAGCTTCCCGCCTCCACCGAAGCGAATAGTGCCCCGCGTCGGAGAAATCCTCAGGAACACCAGATCTCCAACCTAGCACAAACAAGGTCTCTGCACTTAGTCTAAAACAAGCAATCACAAGCAAACACAAAAACAAAATCTAGATTCTAAGCTATACCTCGAACTCCAAAGGTCTCCGGTGGCTATCGGCCCAATGCCGCTGCCTGTCCTGCGCCACCCGAAGTCTATCTCTAATGAGCTTGACCTTCTCCGCTGCATCAACCACCATCTCCGGGCCAAGCAAAGCTCTCTCACCTACATCATCCCATGACAACGGAGTGCGACACCTCCGTCCATACAACGCCTCAAAAGGTGACATCTCGATACTGGCTTGGTAGCTGTTGTTGTAAGCAAACTCTACCAAGTGCAAGTGATCCTCCCAAGAGCCTCTGAAATCCAAAACACAGGTGCGAAGCATGTCCTCAAGTGTCTGAATGGTCCTCTCTGACTGGCCATCTGTCTGTGGGTGATACGCACTACTAAACTTGAGCTGGGTGCCCAAGCTAGCCTGCAGACTCCTCCAAAAATGCGAAGTAAAACGACTGTCCCGATCTGATACTATGCTCACTGGAACTCCATGCAGTCTGACTATCTGGCGCACATACATCTCTGCTAGTCTCTCTGTAGACGTACCCACTTTGAATGGTAGGAAGTGGGCCGATTTGGTCAACCTGTCCACGATGACCCAAATCGCATCCTTCCCGCCTGGAGAACGGGGAAGTCCAGAAACAAAATCCATGGTCACATGCTCCCATTTCCACTCTGGAATGGGTAACGGCTGGAGTAATCCTCCTGGCCTCTGCCTCTCCGCCTTCACCTGCTGGCACACTAAGCATCGGGATACGAAGCGTGCTACCTCCCGCTTCATCCCGTACCACCATACATGCTGTCTCAGATCTCTATACATCTTATTGGCACCTGGATGCATAGAGTACTGGGATCGATGCGCCTCCTGGAGAACCTCCTCGCGCAACGACCCACTCGGCACACACAACCTGGTACCGTGCCGCAAGGAACCATCATCAGCAATGGTGAAGTCATCTGCTAATCCCATCTGAACCTGCTCCCTGATGCTCCTCAGGGACTCATCCTCAAACTGTGTAGCCCTGATCCGGTCTACCAACTCTGACTGAATCTGCAGTCCCCACATCTGCATCTCAACTCCAGGCACTATCACCTCAATGCCCAAGCTCTCTAGATCTGCCAGAAGATAACGATCTGTAGTCAGGCACATAGCTACCGGATACCTGCTCAATGCATCCGCAACTACGTTCGCCTTCCCTGGATGATACTGCAATGATATGTCGAAGTCTTTCATCAACTCCAACCATCTCCTCTGCCTCATGTTCAGCTCTTTTTGGGTAAACACATACTTCAAGCTCTTGTGGTCTGTGAAGATCTCCACACGCTCTCCGTATAAATAGTGTTTCCACAACTTAAGAGCAAAGATGACCGCTGCCAACTCCAAGTCGTGGGTAGGGTAGTTCTTCTCATGAGGACGTAATTGCCTGGAAGCATAGGCAATCACCCTCCCATTCTGCTGCAACACACATCCCAGTCCCTTCCCCGATGCATCACTATAGATAGTGAATCCTCCAGAACCTGATGGCAACGTCAACACTGGAGCTGTCGTCAACCTCCTCTTCAGCTCATCAAAGGCGATCTGGCACTCCTCTGACCAAACAAACTCCACGTCCTTCCGGGTCAGTCTGGACAACGGCTCTGCAATCCGGGAAAAATCCTGAACAAATCTCCTGTAGTAGCCTGCCAGTCCCAAGAAACTCCTGACCTCGGCTACTGAACTCGGAGCACTCCATGCCTCAACTGCCACGATCTTTCTCGGATCCACCGAGATACCCTCTCCAGTCACCACATGACCAAGGAATTCAACCTTGTCAAGGAAGAACTCACACTTCGAGAGCTTTCCATAAAGCTCCTCCTTCCTGAGAGTCTCCAGCACTATCCTCAGATGCTCCTCGTGCTCCTCTGGGGTCTTCGAATACACCAAGATGTCATCTATAAACACCACCACAAACCTGTCCAGATGCTGATGGAACACCTTGTTCATCAGATTCATGAACACTGCCGGGGCATTAGTCAACCCAAACGGCATCACCAAGAACTCATACTGTCCATATCTGGTCCGAAAAGCTGTCTTCGGAATATCCTCCTTCCTGACTTTCACCTGGTGGTAGCCTGTCCTCAGATCAATCCTGGAAAACACCCTCGCTCCGCTCAACTGGTCAAATAGATCATCAATACGCGGCAGCGGATACTTGTTCTTGATTGTAAGGTTATTCAGAGCCCTGTAGTCGATACACATCCGTATCGACCCATCCTTCTTCGGCACAAAAAGTACCGGAGCACCCCACGGAGAAGAACTAGATCTGATAAATCCCTTGTCCTGAAGCTCATCCACCTGCTTCTTTAACTCTATCAGCTCACTGTTGCTGACTCTATAGACGTGCTGGGATATCGGCTCCGCGCCTGGCACCAAGTCTATAGAGAACTCCACGTCTCTGTCCGGAGGTAACCCTGGCAACTCCTCCGGAAAGACATCCATATACTCCTCTATCAGTGGATGTAGCGACCTCGGCTCTACCACCAGGGCTCCGCAGAAGACTCCCTCGGTCTGCTCCGCTGCTCCTCTGGCAAACTGAAACTCTGGCTCACCCGGCGGACTAAACAAAACTCTGCCTCCACGATAATCTATACTAGCACAATGCGTACTCAACCAATCCATCCCGAGTACAATATCGTAGCTCGGAAGTGGCATTACGAGTAGGCACACACTCAACTCCCGGCCTCCCAAGGTAACTCTCCGGTCTCTGCAAACATCACGGACTAGGATGATACCACCCCCGGTCGTGATCTTGCAGAGTCTAGCTAAAGGTTCAGCAACAAGATGGTGTCTAACAGCAAAAGATACAGACACAAAGCTATGGGAAGCACCGGAATCAAATAAAGCAAGTGCTGGAATGGAATCAAGGAGAACAGAACCTGAGATAACATCACCAACTGGCTCGGCCTCGTCCACTGTCAGGGCAAAAGCTCGCCCCTGCTGTCCTCCTCGGTGCTGCTGCTGGTGCTGGGCGAACCTCTGCTGCTGAGTCTGCAAAGGCTGACCTCTCTGCTGCGCTGCAGGTGCTCTGGCTGGTGCCCTCTGAGCGGCTCCTCCGCCCTGAGCTGTACGGGCAAGCGCTGAAGGACAATCCTTCAGCTGGTGGTCTGCGGCGCCACACAATAAACATCTGCCCAGCCTCTTTCTGCATATGTCCCATCCGTGCCCTGGCTTCTTACAGAAAGGGCAAACGATGGGCTGCCTCTGGCCCTGCTGCTGACCCTGCCTCTGCTGCTGGGGCGCCTGCCGGAAGGGCGCCCGACCCTGACCCTGGTGCTGCTGGGTCTGCTGGAATGGCCTCTTGGCCGGGCCTGCACTGCTGCCTGCTCCGGAAGTGTCTCTGCCCCTCTTCGTCTTCAGCTCCAAATCATCCTCAGCCCTCTGAGCATCACTGACAATCTGCTCGAAGGTCGCCTCGCGGTCGCTCCTAGTCAAGGACTTGACCGCCATGGCTAAGCCCTTGCGGAACTTCCGCGCCTTCGCTGCCTCTGACAACCCCTCAACAAATCTGCCCAGGCGGCAGAACTCCGCTGCATACTCATCCACTAGCATACTCCCCTGGACGAGCGCCTCGAACTGACTCTCTAAGGCACTGAGAGCCACGTCCGGGAAGAACTTCTCCTTGAAAAGCTTCTTGAAAGCCTCCCAAGTCAATCCCGGAGCTGCTATCCGCGTATCCGTGCGGAACCAAGTGAGGGCAAGGTCGAACATCTGGCTGCCCGCTGCCTCTATCTGCATGCTGGCTGGGATCATCGCCAGCCTGAAGATGCCCTCTATATGCTCGATCCAGTCGTCGGCGTACAGGATCCCCTCTGTGCCGCGGAACTCCTTAGGCCGCATCCTCTGAAAATCGATGATAGTACCCGGCCTAGGATACTGAGCCTGCTCTGGCTGTGGCTGGATCTGAGCCACTCTGTCGACCGCTGTCAAAGCCACCTGATGAGCATTCTCAATGCCCATCCTCATAATATCTGCCTGGCGGTGCTGCGCATCCATCATCTCTCGGAAGAACGCGAACAGCTGTGTAGCATCTACTGGCGCAGGCGGTGGTGGAGGAGGTACCACCGGGACAACTGGGGTGGCTCTCGGATCAATGGGAGTAAGGGGATCTCCGAGAGAAACTGAAGCTCCCTCAACCGCAGGAGTGGCGAGTGGAGCGGTAGCGGCTGCCGGACGTCGAGCAGGTCGAGAGGTGGCAGACCTCTCGGTGGCAGCTGCTGGGGCGGTGCGCTGAGATCTGGTCTTCGGAGGCATCCTGAACACAGATCAAAAGAAGTCAATACAGTGCAAGAAACGATAACATCAATGAAGGACAATAATATTGCAAAAGAAAACAATTTCAGAAAAATTAAAGATAGCAAAAGGAAGTAGGAAGGGTCCTAGTTGTGATTGAGCACACTCTCTCTCAGCCTATATCCTATATCCTACTGCAGGTAAACTAAAAAGCTGACCTGCATGGGCCACCACCAAAAACGTGTCACGACCCGCACCCGAAAATCGGGCATGAGCCGTGGGTACGTCCAGCCTACGCCGCAGAATCGGCGGTAGAACGCTGTAAAGGTCCGTTCTAGGTCAACCATATCTATCTATATCTCACTGAAAAATCCGGCATGACCTCTCCAAAAGGAGGGCAAAACCACGCAATATATATATGACAATAATCTCAATCACAAAACTAGAGGAAGAATATAAGCACGATATGATATAAACAAGAAACAGAACCAAGAGAGCAAGGCAATCCAAAATAATACAGTCCAAGTCTAAGAGCTACAACATCTCACAGAAGCACAAAAGAATAAGTACAGTCATCCAAAATACAAACCACTAAAAAATAACCCAGGAAACCCACCTAGCTAACTAGGGTGCTATCGGCGTCTCCTCGGCGCACTCCTCCTCGGGGTCACAGCAGTCGTCAACACCAGGCCCGTAGAACGTAGGGCAATAGTCCTCAGGATCCTCTGGAAAAATATGCCCAGTCAGGACTGGAGCGAAGTACATAACTCTGAAAGCAACTCCAAATACATGGTAAGGTGTATATGACGAGCAATAGAAAAGTAATCAAGATGCACAGGAAATAAATATATGCTGGAGCACAATAAGTAGCTGCAATGTAAACTGGAGAACAATACAAGTAGTGGAAAAGTAACTGCAGGTGAGAAACATGAATACTAGCTAAGTGCCTTGAGCACAAGTTCGTTATATGATCGGCTTAGGTTGCACATGAAAGTCACTACGATAACTCCGTTATGCGTGAGTTGCATAACCGACATACACATGAATACTGTTTGGCTTTGATCATATAACCAACTCACTACTCCCCTCCCCCACTAATACCATTGGATCCAACCACAACACGCTACGTACATGATAGTAGCTCGCGCACACGAAGGCGAGAGCACAAGAAGTACATGATAGCACATGATAATCAATACCCGAAGCACATGATGAAATACACGTGATAGAGTACCCGCTGAACACGGTAAGGGGGATAGCACCTCATGACGGGATCCACTAGTACCAGCTCGTGTAATAAAGTGTCAGAATCAAGTATTACAGTTCTAGAACAGGTGATATAAACGCTATCATGAAATGGAAACTATCAGAGGTAGGTACTCGCCTGATGTCCTGAGCAATTGATGAGGATCGAGGTCCGGACCGGTGTCGCAAGGACCTAATGCGAAAAACAAGGATTAAACAGGGTTCTAAGCATTTAAACTGATATAAAATAATTAAAAACAGGCTTCTAGGGCTATTCTAGGTCGAACGGGTCAAACCGGTGAAATTCGGGTCAAAAAGTCAACCCGGGGTCCAAAAAGTCAACTCTAGGTCAAAACTAGGTCAAACGTTGACTTTTACGGTCAACGGGGACAATTATGGTCAAAGCTAGGTCAAACTAGGGTGCCCCTGAAATTCTAGGTCAAACCGAGCTCATTAAGCCACTAAACTCACAAACTCGCCTAATCGAGATACCGGGATACCCTCGGTATCCGATACCTCGCCCTAGGCCACGCACCCCGCCTAAACCCGCTAAAACCTATGCTAGCACGCGTAATTATATACATATAAACATATAAAAATCACTCCAAAGCATTTCCTAGGCTAATGCTCAAATACCCCGCTCGAAACTCAATACCTTGAATATCTCAAGGTATCGAGATACCTCGGTATCTCAAGGTATTGAGGTTTCGCCCTAAGGCCCTCTAACTAGCTATCTAGCTATTAATTATATACCTAGTTATTAATCTAGGCTAGGTAATATATATATCTACCATATTTATATATATCTAAGTATGTATATACCTATGTATATAGATATCCACACACATCTACCCGATACCCATTACCTTATCTAATCATAACATATATATATATATTACCTATCAAGATATCTATATATATATAACTAACTATAGATATATAGATATCTATCTCCTAGATAGATAAAACTACCTATCTACCTATCTACCTATCTAGTATCTATCTATCTATCTAAATACCTAGCTATCTATCTATCAATATCTATCTATCAATATAATTATCCATAACTTATCTATCTAACATATACTCTAACTATTATCTATTACCTAACACCCCTCGCTAACACCCCTCGCTACTAGCCTTGCCAACGCGCTACTGCTGCTGGCTCTACATGCTGATGATGCTGCTGCTGGCTGCTGCTCCTCTATGCTACTGCTGCTGCTCCTCTATGCTACTACTGCTGCTGATTCTGCTGCTGCTGTGCTGCTGCTGCAGTGCAGCAGCAGCTGCAGCCACTGTTTGCTGTCCTCCCCCCCCTTTCCTCTCACATACACACACACACACCCATATATATATATTACATACATATATCACTATCTATATATATATATATACATACATATATATCTATATATCTATAACTAGATATCTATATATATATACACTCATCTACACACTCTAACACACACACTAACACACTCACACACTAATACACACACACATTCACAACACTAACAACACACACACACATAAATATATATACATATCTACATATATATATACACTCAAAATATATATATACACACACTCTAAACTATATATATATATCTATACACACTCTCAACTATATATATATACATACACCTATATATATATATACATACACACACAAGCACACTTACACATATACATATATATATATACACATAGACATATACATACATAAGCACATAGATATAAATACACTCATATATATATAAATATATATACATAAACAAACATACATATAAATATATACATATATTTATATATATATATAGACACATATACACAACCACCACACAATGCACACAACACACAAACAACACGCCCCTCGCACGCCCAACGACCCCGACACTCACCAACACCCTAAAATATATAAAATATAGCCCGAAAACTCTAGCACACACTCCCCGATACTAACCCAACGCGCGCACAAAGCCGAAACGAGGAAACCAAGTCGAAATGGCCATTCGGTCATTTCGACGAACACGTGGTGCGCGGCTCGGAAAACCTCCTGAAACGCACACCAAACGAACTCGGAATCGGCCCAAAATTTACCCACGCGCTCTACACGATGTCTAGATCCTAGAAAATGCGCTCCCACGTCGATTCTAGGCCCGTGGCGGAAACGCACACGTACTTAGAATCGGCGACGACGAAAAGCCCCAATTTTGCCCGAAACGCCCGTTTCTCCGCGACGCGGCTTCCCGTGTCCAAACGGAGACACGCACTCACCCTCTAGACACCCGACAACGTCTACCTAGGTCCATCTAACCTAGGGCATCACCCAAAATTGGGCCAAATTCGGATTCCATCCGAATTCGACACAAAACCTAATGTCAAAGTCTCTAAACTCACCCAAACTAGTTCCAACTTCCTCCTACGGGTAGGGTTAGGGTCTAGGAGGGTTCTACAACACTAATTACACCACACAAAAATAATTAGGAAGGGGAAAGTTAGGTTTTACCTCTTGGGAGTTGGAATCCCAAGGCCAAAGTCCCAAATTCCCTCCAAATCAACTCCCTCAAGCTCCAAGCTTCCAAATCTAACTCCCACACTAGATCTAGGCTCCTCACACCTAGGTTAGAGAAAATGTAAGGTTAGGGTTAGCTTAAGGAAGAAGGAATGAAGAAGAAAGAAGAAAAATGGAAGAAAACTCACTTGGAGAAAGAAGGAAGAAGAAAGGAGAAGTGGAGAAGAAGAAGGAATGAAGAAGAAGAAGTAAATGAAGAGGAGGGGGCTGCTGTGGCTGTTCTCACGGGTGGGGGTGGTAGGTAGGGGCCGGCCTAGCTAATAAATGGGGTTTTACAACTTTCCAAATTCCCAAAACGCCCCTATTCACTCGGTTTTGGGTTCCGGGTCTCCAAATGCACTCAAACTAGTTCCAAATCTCACCAACTAACCTCCTAAAAATAAAATAATAATTCTAAGCCCCAAAATAATTCTCACAAGGGTGTGGGCTGGGTCGGACATGGGTCCACTAGGGTCTGACATGGGTCCAGGCTAGCCAAAACCCTAAAACAATCAAAATAAAAATAAGACAAGCACTAATTAAATATAAATATAAATAATTAAATACAATACACTATTTATCAATAAAAAAAAAAATACCCTATTTCTAGAATTGGGTAGTGACAGATGAAGCTGGAAGGTTCCCATTAGGTGAAGCGGGAAGATCAGATGGAACTAGATTGCGAGTCTGTCCATCTGGTCCCGGAAGTCTAGGAATCGTTGAGGTCCCTCCTTGAGTCTGACCATTGACTCCTGAAGGTATGTCATCATCAGCGGCAGTACATCCATTATGCATATCTATCTCTCTGCAGGTGATGTACGAAACGATTAGAAGAAGTACATGAATCAAACAGGATGCAAGCATTTAAATAGGATAGTTGGACGAAAGGGTAAGTTTTAGTCAAGTGTGGATGAGATCCTTATACTCTATTCCTATATGCAGTCTTGTTCGGTACAGTTACGTAACCGAGATAATATATTCTTGACCTGCATGGGCCACCATAAAAATATGTCATGCCCCAGTCCCAAAATACGTAGGACTAGGAATACGTAACACGCCAGCCGTATGTATACGAACTCCAATATATGGAAATTATATACACACGTACGCTGTACATGAATATCCAATCCACCAGTGGTAATATACTATCTCAACAAGTCACACGCAATCTATATCTCATCCACAGCACAAATAAAGAAATATAGGAAATAAATAACTGAATATCAAAGATGAGTATCAAAGTATGATAGTCGGATGGAAATAAATCCATTGCAAATCGACTATACTAAAAGCTACTAAAAGAGAGAAGAGAATCAACTCTAATATAAGATAAATGTCTCTAAAAGAAATAGCAACTAAAATCTCTAACAATTGCAATAAATCAAATATACTCCGAAGGTAAGACCTCCTCAGTATGATAAGAAGCGTCAGGTCCAGGTCTATACTCCTGCGGATACTCTTGCCCGTCTATATCTGTAAAGGTACCAGGTCCTCAGAGGAACGTAACAAGATACATATAAACATGCCAATAAAGTACTAAAATAAATATCCAATGGGGTCGCCTAACCGTATAAGTGAATACAGTTTGAGAACAACTTTCCAACAAGTGGGCTATCTGGCTAAAATAGGATTGACATGATTCTCTTGGAGATTCAGGGACCTACAAAGCATGTCAACTTTTGAACGGCAGATGCCGCCTGATAATATATAATATATAGGGTCATCATCGCCCGTATCTCCAGCAGAGCTTTCGGGTTACAAAAAGAAAAGTGCAAAGGAGCCCAAACGCCTTACTTGTTGTTCTCCCCACCCCATGCTCTAAGCATGTCACATACATGACACGATAATACCTCTAATAACTGCCAGGTCTACTAGCATGCAAAGTTTCTATTAACAGTTATCCCTATCCGTCGTACGACCTATATGTATCAGTGGCCAGCCGAATACGCAAGTCCGTATCCTACATGTGACTCACACTCGTGTAAATAAAACATAAAATGCCTCATAATAATGGGGTATCTCACAAAGTAGGTCTAATGCATATACATAAATAAAAACAGAATATGACGACACCGTCGTTGCACCCAAGTTTCCTTGGACGCGCAGTTTATATAGCTGTTTAAAATATATGAACTAGAATAAACAGAAATAAAATATGCATGCATCATATGGAATGTAAACAAAGTACAATGGCAAGGTATACTTGCCTGGCAAGAAATCTGTATGGTGTAATCGTCCAGATGTCAAGGACACGGGATCAGAAACTAAGACCTCCGAACAAACGTCTCCGGATGCTGAAATAGACATCACCAACATTTCCGAAATCAGCGAGATAGCTAGAAATCACTACCCTTTCGTCCAATTTGGACACAGGGACAAAAATCTATCATGGATAAGGGGAACTTTTTCCAAACAAGGAAAAATATGCTGTTAGGAAGAATACGAGCGCATCTGTGACTTCAAAGGGAGGGAATCCTGGTAATTTTGGGTCAAAGTGGGATCCACGTGTGGCCCACTTTGCACCAAAAAGTATGCCAAGGGTAAAGATCTCTAAATGAGACAAATTATAAGTCAAACAAACTCTAAATGTCAGTACGAACCCAACGGTATGTCCAATTTTGGATTCCTGTGAGCCGAACACAATTTTGTCCAAAAAGTCAACCGTTGTGCCCGCAAATAGGCAACTTGGTCAACTATCTCAGAATTGTATAAAAATTGGGTCACAGGACCAATGCGATACCACGAGTCCAGTAGCACAAGTTTCGTTGCATTTGGACGAGCGTACACTAAATGGCCCAAGATTTTGCAAAAAGTCACGATACGGGGAATTTTTGCGGATACGGGTTGATTTCGACGCGCACACGCGTCCTAATCAATTTTTGCGAAAGCCCACACGTCTGGGTATACCGTGCGTGCCTTTCGGTGCACTTGGTACATGACGGGGCGGTGCCGTTTGGCGGAATGCGCTCCGTATCACAAATTCTAGAAGATTGAAAAGTAGGTTTTTATGATTTTTAACTTAGTTTAATTCTACATACATCAATAATTAAAATATTGTATCTGACAGAAATTAATCTCGGTATGTGGTCTTCGTATACCAAAAAGAAAAACTAAATTTGAATCTCTGTGGTGGGAGATACGAGTCCTTAAACAGGGGTGGTTACCGCAGTTTTCTGCGATCTAAAAGTTGTCATTTTTTGCCAACTTTGTCTCTATTTTTGCCTAGTGTTACGCATTGTTCGAGGTAAACTAATGCACAGTATTGGAAGGGGGATAGGTTATGAATATACCGGTGAAGACGGGGTCGAGTTTGGTCGAGAGAGGGCACGGGAAACGAGGCGTGAACAGAGCTTCGCTGTTCAGTACTCGTTGTGTATTCCAGTCGCGACGCGGCTCGAACGGCGAACGTGCGGTTGTTGCTCCGGTGATGCGACAGCTCTGGGGTGGTGTCTCGGCGGTGGCGCTCTGGTCGAGTGGGTGGAGAGGGGATGAAAAGTTTTAGGGTTAGGGTTTATTAACTATATATATATATATATATATATATATATAGTGCGGGGGGGTCGAATACTGTGGGTCGCGGGGGGAAGCTTTGCAGCTGCTGCTGCTGACTTCCTTATTAACGAGCGCGGGTTTGGGGTTTGCGGGTAGGGTAGCGGGTAGGTATTGGTCCATTAAGATTTTATTTTCTTTTTCCTTATTCTTTTTCTATTTCTTTTTCTTTCTTTTTTTAATCTATTTCTTTTATTCTTTTTTTTCTATTCTCATTATTCTTTTTAATAAACCTTATATATATATATATATATATATATATATATATATATATATATATATATATATATATATATATATATAATTCTAGAAATTATATTAGTGTATACTATTAATCTATCAACTGTCCACAGGGTCTCCTATATGAAGATAATTAAGGAAAAATAATAATTGTTCCGTAAAATCTCTATTGCATAATCACCTAAAAATAAAAAATTCAATAAATTCTATTTCTTTTAATAGCTAATAATTACTATAAATTAATTAAATAATTAATATGATTTTTAAAATTAGGGGTTTTATATCAGAGGACTGTTCCAGCTGTGTCTGAGGGGCTTCCACCTCCACCTTCCATGCCGACAGATGCGACTCAGGTGTTCACATTGTTTTGCGAGATGATGGAGGCTCTAAAGGCCCAATCAGAGGCTCACCAGAGGCAGACCAACGTATTACGGTAGGGTATTGAGAGTGCCCATCAGCTTACCCTTGTTGTAGTAGAGAGATGAGCTCTGGTCCAGCAGCAGGTTGCAACGCAGGTTGCCCAGCTTCGGTCAGATAATATTCAGGACTTCAAGAAGCTGGAACCTCGGGTCTTCAAGGGAATCGAGGGCATTGTCTATGCTGATAATTGGCTCAAGAATATTGAGCATCTCATGAGGGTGTCTCATCTTGCTGAGGATCTGAAGGTTGAGGTAGTAGGACTTCAGCTGTTCGACATCGCCCGCACTTGGTTCAGGAATGAGCCACTTCTTGCTGATGCAGGGCAGTCTTGGAAGGTATTCAAGGACCTTTTCAAGAGGATGTTCTTTGCTCGGACGGACAAATTGGACTTGGGGAGGTAGTTTGAGGGCCTTACTCAGAGGAGCATATCCGTGGAGTAGTACGTCGCAGAGTTCGGTAGGCTGAGCCGATTTGTGAAATATTTGGTGAGGGAGCCAGAGGTTCAGGCTATCTACTTTCACGAGGGTCTGAACTGGGAAGTGAAGATCCTCATTCCGTCTTTCTATGCGACATATTCTGAGATACTTGTGGAGGCACGCAAGGTTGAGCGATATTTGGGCTTGAAACCTAAGAGAGACCGCGATTCTTTTCTGGGGGCTAGTAGCAGCACAATTCCTGCTAAGCATCATCATTTCCAGTCTAGACCTTTTCAGTTGCCACAACATCACCAGACTTCAGCTAGGGCGTCGGTTCACTAGGCACCACAACAGTAGCAGAGACAGTTGCAGCTGTAGAAGCATGAAAAATATGCTGGGAAGAGCTACGCAGCCTCTTGATGCAGAGCAGCGTAAACGGAGGCCTTCAGAGCCATCAAGCATGCAACAGAGCTTTCTCCGCTAAAACACAGCATGAAGTATAAGCTCAAAGGACCATCCGCGTAAGTGCAGTACCTCCAGGCTGCTCCAGCGTAAAACAGAGTTCTTCATCGCCTCCATGGCGTAAAACTCAACCGCTCTCAAAGCAGCGTTAATGCGTACGAGGAACGCTTCATCTTCCCCGAAATGAACCTGTCAAGTCATGCAGTGAATCTGACCTCTGACTCCTGACAAAAAGTGCTGCACGGCTACCCAGACGACGGCTGGAAATGATGGCAGACCCCTCGGGATGCGCCCCACAGTATGATGGCGGATCTCGGCATTTAATGCAGAAGATTTGGTTAAAGCATCACCAAACCGTCGTTTACTGGAGTCCCCTCAGCATAAACCGCTCTTTAGCGTACAAGGGAATACGCTGCCCTATTTTACATAGGCAAACATGAGCTGTTTTACGCTCCGCAGCAGGCAAACCGTCTGCCACGTCAAAAGCTGCATCTCGTACGGGACTCGAGGCACGTCTCCACGTCTAATTGCACAGAGCGGTGACAGTTTCTCTCAAGGCACGTCTCTGCGACGGGTGCACAGAAGGGCTGCAGACCTTCAAAATACGCCTCCGCATTTAATGCATAAGATGGTGGCAAATCTCTGCAAGAGATTCGATTATATCTCCAAAAGCCGTAATTCCGGCTAAGACGTCCACATCAGCACGGTACGCAGCGGCTTCTATGCCGATTCTAGTACAGTACGCAGCGGCTTCTATGCCCATTCAGGATCTGTGCTCATACGGCTTCTACGCCCACTCAGTCTCTATGACCACTCAGTCTCTATGACCACTCGGCTTCTATGCCTGTTCGGCTTCTATGCCTGCTCGGCTTCTATGCCTGCTCAGCTTCTATGCCTATTCGGCTTCTATGCCTATTCGGCTTCTATGCCTACTTGGCTTCTATGCCATGGTGACAGACATTTGGCTTCTATGCCAACCTCTGCTACACAATGGATACCTACCTACGTGGCTTTTATACCGTGATCTTAGTAGCAATTGTACGCGTTGTATCCCCTTAGTTGGACCCGCGTCACATGCTCATTCAAAAGATCATCTATACGTAGGCATTGGTTACTTTAACCGTTGTGTAAAAGGGTGCTGTACTTTCCACTCCTCGGTTGTTACACCGATGGAGTGGTCACTGTCACCAAAACTCTATAAATAGAGACCCCTATCAATGGGGAACAAGGTCGACAATTTGGAAGATCGAACCAGGTCGGAGAATTGGTAAAAAGAGAGAGAGAAAGAGAGAAAGAGAGAGAGAGAGAGAGAGAGCACCCGGAGCTCAGGCAAAGAGTAGGGATCGACGACTTCGGCATCGTGCATCCACCCTCTCCTGCAACCTTCGAAGCTGCTTCCTGTCTCCTACGGCACTTTTTCAACATCGTGTGGTCCAAGGGCTAAAGTGATCGACCGCAGATCAGACACCTATAGCAATATCTACCCAGATTAAATAAATTGTACTTCCACATCCTCGTATAAGATTACATTGTACAAGTTTGTTTGTAAACAAAAGAAGGCGGGTTCCGTGTAAACCCCCATATCGAATACATTCCTATTCTTTTTGTTTAAATAACCACAAACAAGATGGCGACTCTGCTGGGGACATCTTTCTCTTCTGACGAGGAAGCAATTGCTCAACACGATGCGGTATCCGTAGGATCCATGAAGAAGACACTGGTCGTCCAATTCGACCAGTCTGCCTACGAAGACATGCTTCGGACTGGGGGTAGCTCTCACTCTCTCTCCGTCCAAGACAACAGGAAGCTGCACAAAGTGTGGATGCCCAAGACATCCTCTACCGTTCCTGTGGACTCTTCGATCTCTCCGATCTCTCCGATCAATGAGGTGGTAGCATCGCTCCCTCCGTGCCTTGTACGTAAAAATCAGTCTCCCGCTACGCGCGGTACAGACAAAACTTCGGGCAAAGCCTCAGCGCTGACCCAGAAGTATCCACTGTACTTTACGCTTAGGAATCAGTCTCCCGCTATGCGCGGTACAGACAAAACTTCGGACAAAGCCTCAGCGCTAATCCAGAAGTATCCACTGTGCTTTACGCGTAGGAATCAGTCTCCCGCTACGCGCGGTACAGACAAAACTTCGGGCAAAGCCTCAACGCTAACCCAGAAGTATCCACTGCGCTCTATGCGTAGGAATCAGTCTCCCGCTACGCGCGGTACAGACAAAACTTTCGATGGTGCCTCAACGCCAAATCGGAAGTATAGATCACGCTCCACGCGCAAAACAACATCTGACCTCTACGGTAAACCAGATGAGCGCTGTAATCTCCGCGAGGGGAAGCAAACAGGCGAATACTCAGCTTTTCGGCCTTTACGCCAGCAAGAGAACAATCTGCCTACTCTCCGAATTACGCGAGAAGCCGATGGCCGACTGAGGACCTCTTCAGCTTTACGCCAGTCTGAGCGAATCTCCAAATTACGCCAGGCGAGGTCCCACGACGTAAAGCAAGCTCAGGTTGTTACTCCTGACCTACGCGAATGCCTAAACCAGAAGCGTAAGGAGAGGGGACCTTCCAATATGTCTATTACACCCCCTAGAGATCAATATTGTAATAGTCATAAAATCGTGATTGACTGCTACTGTTCTAAAGCAAGATGGTCGGTTTTCGACCGACTGAGCTACTCTCAGTCTTTCCCGGGAAAAGAGCCCGCGTATGTATCCGTGAACATGGCTTCACGCATACCTAGAAGAAGGTCAAGCTCAAGACGTCATCCCTCTGGACCTCCGAGCCGAAGGAGATTCGAAGACCTCCTCAGGAACACTGAAGCTGGGGTGTTCCAAAACACCCGTGCAAGGTCACAGCAACCGGCTTCATACTCATCTGATTCCAACACTGGGGGTCGCCAATCTCCCAGATCAGATGTTGAGAGTATAGAGTCGACTTCTGCAACGACCTATACTAATCCTTCGGTGACGCCCAGGAAAATGGGAGTTTACGCTGTTGAAGATGGACGCGAGAAAGCTCCGCCCTCAGAAAATGCAGAACAACGCATCACTGTGCTGGAGACGTCTCTGAAACAAATATAATCCGTAATGGAGAACATGCATGTCACGCCCCAGTCCCAAAATGTATGGAACCAGGCCACGTGACAATAGCTAGCTGACACGTCACCGAGGATATCCCAATTTAATGGATCCCCGAAGAGTGCTACGCTGTCCTAGAATACTAACATGTCCAATATCAGTCAAATACAGGTAATCTAATCTCATCCACAATATAAAGAGCAAAAAACACTAAATAAACTGCTGGTTGATAAATACCAGTCTCAAGATATCATAGTACAACCAGTGATGTCTGGTGGGAATAAACCCACTACTATGACGAAATAAAGTACTGAAAGAAGATATAAAAGATAATAACTAGGGCATCAGCTGAGAAGATAATGATGCCCTCCATCTAGGCTAATGGCCTACCAATTGATCACGGGAACTCTGACGGCTGCACCTCCAACTCCTCGGCTGTAGCAAATCTCGTCTCCTGTCTTGGGCCGTATATGGTGGGGTAGTAAGTCTCGTCTAAATCTGAAAAGGTACCGGGTCCTCAGAGGGACGTAACAAGATACAAGAAAAAAACATGCTATATATGAATACTGAATAAAATAAATATAATAAGGGTGTACTAGCCATCTAAGTGAATGCAATGTGAGGCCAACTCTGATGCGTATGATTAGGCGTAGGCATAGTGTCCATACTCCGAAGAGAATGGCATCTGTACAGTATATCGTCCATATCGCTCCGAAGAACGTGGCATCAGTGTAAAGGGAAAATCATTGGACCCGAGGTTCCTCCGAACTACGGTTCCAATGGGTGTATCCCATACGCCTCCTAGCTGTCCTCCCCGCCCAATGTAGGTACACAAGTCGACTACTCGACGTACATACCATGCATCTATATGCCAAGTCTCTAATTTATATCCTGACTATATGCTAACCGTGATGTAGGATGTACGCAATGATAGCTAGTCGAATACGCAAACCCACGTCCCAATATGAATATGTCTCAGTGAACGTGTAAGGTGTCAGGTCTCAGATAATAACAGAATATCGTCCAATGGGTTGAGTCTGCTAAGATCTAAGTCCATATATAACTAATCATCGACATACCCGTCGAATGCACCCGAGACAACTCGGATGCGCACAGTTGTATAAGTTACAAGCAACGAGAACACAATACAACAGATGCATATTTAATTTAGACAGTAAATATAATAAGGTATCTTGCCTGTATCCGGAAGCTGTGAATGCCAGAAGCCTGCTCCGGTGATGTCTCCTATCTGATCCGATGATCCTGGCACACAATATAATATAGAATTCTACATCAGACAATAAGACCCAGTGTACTGACACTATGTTGCTCTTGAGGGTCTGTCTCAAGTTTACGGTTAATCGAATACAGCACCGTGTGTACACGTAGTTAGGGTGTACACGTGTTCTGTCATCGATCGTGTGTCTCAAGACATTAGTTCTAATTTATGGTTTTACGGAAATTATATTACGTCTAGTACCATTCCTGGTCCTTACCTATCCATGTTCAGTACACCTGGTTCGTCCAGGTTGTTATAGATGGTTTTACCAGTCATTTATAACAATTTCAGTTATGAGGACAATTACTGAGTTATTAATTACCATCTATTAGTCATCTAAGCATTATGATTAATCCTTTACATAACCAAAATTAGGGTTTTCAATTGTTAACTCGTATCCATGCAATGATACGACACAATGGCATAATGAGGTTAACCAATGATCGACGCTCGTTACCTGGTCGGGGTCGAGTGAGGCCTGGCTTGTCCGCGGCTATTGCTCCGGCGTGTAAGGGCTCCGCCCGGCGACAACTAGCAAGGCAGCAGCGGTGGCGACAGCAGCAGGCGCGGCAGCGACAGCAGCGCGCGAGGGTCGGGTTGGCTCCGCGGCGGCTCGTCGCTCAGCGTGCGGCTGCGTCGGCTGAAGGGACAGCGGCAACGGTGGGATGGCAGCGGGTCGGTGAGATGGCAGCGGGTCGGCGGTGACAGCGGGTCGGTGAGAAATATGTGGCTCCAGTGATGGTGATGGTGATGGGTCGGTGATGATGATGGTTGGCGTAGGGGAGAGGGGAGTATGCGGCTAGGGTTTGGGTTTATGAGGGGTTGTTTAGTTTTGGGTTTTCATGGAGGAAGTTGAGTACTTATATATAGGAATGACATTCGGGCTTGGTCTTGGGGTTGGGCCGGCCAGGGTCCAAGGGTCTGGTTTGGTCAGGCCTAGCTGGAGTGGATTTGATTTCGAGTTTAATTAATTTAATAATTGCAAGGTGCTCTCTAAGGAATATGGCGTAGCTAAGTTGATACGCAACAACGAGCATTTATTTCTGCACAAAGGTCCGAGGGGTAGTCCGGCATATCTAAAAGATGTTCGTGTCATTGGGTCGAAGGTATTTGCTAGTGTGGCTTTCCAACCTCGTAGCAATGGTGCGGTGTAATAAGACATATAGTTGTTTGCACAAAATCCTAATTAAATTCGATTATCCCTATTCTCTAGTTTATTATAAATTTATTTATTTCAAATAAATCCCTAAATTGGTTGAGGGGGTTTACAATCTACCCTCCTTAGAGCATTTCGTCCTCGAAATTTAAAACATACGCATGACAAGAATTTCTAAATGAATAAGTAAAGTACTAAGACGTACCTAGTCCTTCGAAGAGGTGGGGGTAGCGTTGTCTAATGTCCTCCTCGTGTTCCCAAGTCAATTCGCCCGGTGCATGATGCCTCCATGCAACACGCACTAGTGGAATGGTCTGCCCTCGTAGTACTTTCTCACTTCTGTCTAGAATCTCCACAGGCTCCTCTTCATATGATAGGCTCGGGCCGACCGTGATCTCAGAATGGTCAAGCACGTGACTAGGATCCGATATGTACCTCCTCAATTAAGATACGTGGAAGACATCATGGACCCCTTCCAAGGTCTGCGGTAACGCTAATCTGTAAGCAACCTCCCCGACGCGTTCTAATATGTCGAAGGGTCCGATGTACCTCGGACTCAGCTTTCCTCTGCCTCCGAATCTAATAGTCCCTCGTGTAGGTGAGATCTTTAAGAATACGTGATCTCCAACCTGAAACTCTAAGGGTTGGCGATGCACATTCGCCCAATGCTTCTGTCGGTCTTGTGCTGCTCGAAGGTGTCCTTGGATCTTCTTTACCTTCTCTACCGTCCGAACAACCAACTCTGGTCCGAGAATCTGTCGTTCGCCTATATTACTCCAGCATACTGGAGAACAACATTTCCTGCCATACAACGCTTCATAGGGAGCCATCTGAATGCTAGCTTGATAGCTGTTGTTGTAGAAAAACTCGACCAAATATAAGTGGTCCTCCAACGATCCTCCGAAGTCCAGCATGCACGCTCTTAACATGTCTTCTAGCGTTTGAATGGTGCGCTCTAACTGGCTATCTGTTTTTGGGTGATACGCTGTGCTAAACTTTAGGCGAGTACCAAGACTCTCTTGCATACTCCGCCAAAAGTAAGACGTAAATCTCGTATATCTGTCAGACACGATGCTAACTGGCACTCCATGTAGGCGCACGATCTCCCTCATATACATATCTGCTAAAGCCTCTGTCGATTGTCCAATTCTAAAGGGTAGAAAGTGTGCGGACTTGGTGAGTCTATCCACGATTACCCATACTGCATTGCGCCCACTAGGACTCCTCGAAAAGCCCGTAACAAAGTCCATAGTGATATGCTCCCATTTCCACTCCGGTATAGGAAGTGGTTGAAGCAATCATGCAGATCTCTGGTGCTCAGCCTTGACTTGCTGGCACACCAAGCACTTGGCCACGAAGCGTGCTATCTTTCTCTTCATTCCGTGCCACCAGTAGTACTGTCTTAGATCTCTGTACATCTTCGTGCCTCCTGGGTGAATAGAATAGGTGGAACTATGTGCCTCTGTCATCAATTTCTGCCGAAGTTCTCCGTTTGGCACATAGAGACGATCTTCGTATCTCAGTGTTCCGTCTTCATGTATCCGTAGTCCTGTCTGTAATCCAGCCTCTGTCCTCTGTCTGAGCCTCTGAAATCTGGCATCTGTCGGCAAAGCAGCCTTGATTCTCTCTACTAGTGTTGATTGTAATTGGAGACTCGACAACTGTCCATCTATTCCAGGTATGACAACCTCTATACCCATCTGTTCTAGATCTCTCAACAGATGTTGTTGGGTAGTCAAGAGGAATGCCATAGGTCTTCTGCTCAGTGCGTCTGCTACTACGTTAGCCTTTCCCGGGTGGTACTGTAGCTCAATTTTGAAGTCTGTCATCACCTCAAGCCAACGTCTCTGCCTCTGATTAAGGTCCTTCTGAGTGTAGACATATTTCAGGCTCTTATGATCAGTAAATATCTCTACTCTTTCTCCATATAGGTAATGCCTCCAAAGCTTTAAAGCAAAGATCACTGCTGCAAGCTCCTAGTCATGGGTGGGATAGTTCTTCTCATGTGTCCTCAACTGTCTTAAAGCATAAGCTACAACCTTCCCATGCTGCATCAAGACGCATCCTAATCCTTTCCCGGACGCATCGCTGTAGATTACGAATCCTCCGGGTCCAGAAGGTATGGTCAAGATGGGTGCTGTAGTCAAGCGCTTCTTCAGCTCCTCGAATGCCTTCTGGCACTCTTCTGTCCAAGTGAACTCCTGCTCCTTACGGGTCAAACGGGTCATTGGCTCTGCAATCTTCGCAAAGTTCTCTACGAACCTCCGGTAATATCCGGCAAGTCCTAGAAAACTCCTTACTTCTGAGACATTGGTAGGGGTTGGCCATGTCTCTACCGATGAAATCTTCGCCGGATCTACTGAGATACCGTCTCCTGAGATGACGTGTCCAAGGAAGGCGACACGATCTAGGAGAAACTCACTTGCTCAGCTTGGCATAAAGTCTCTCTCTCCTCAGTGTCTCTAACACTAGCCTCAAGTGTTCTTCATGCTCTTCGTGGCTCTTCGAATACACCAAAATGTCGTCGATGAAGACTACCATGAACCGGTCTAAGTATTGGTGGAATACTCGATTCATCAAGTTCATAAATACAGCTGGCGCATTCGTCAGTCCAAACGGCATCACTAAGAACTCGTAGTGACCATAACGAGTCCTGAATGCTGTCTTCTGAATGTCTTCTCTTCGCACCTTCACTTGATGATAACCCGATCTCAAGTCGATCTTGGTGAACACCACTGCTCCTGTCAACTGGTCGAATAAATCGTCAATCCGTGGCAGGAGATACTTGTTCTTGATAGTCAAAGCATTAAGGGCTCTGTAATCAATACACATACGTACGGTTCCATCCTTTTTAGGCACAAACAATACGGGTGCTCCCCATGGTGATGCACTAGGGCGGATAAACCCTTTTTCTTGAAACTCCTCCAATTGTAGCTTCAGCTCATCTAACTCCTTCTTCGCCAATCGGTACACATTAGAAGATACCGGTGCTGCTCCTGGTACTAGCTCAATGGTGAACTCCACGTCTCTATCCGGGGGTAAGCCTGGCAATTCGTCGGGGAAAACATCCTCGAATTCTGCAACTATTGGCGGGGGTGCAAGCTCCATAGCCATGCAAGTTCCAGCTGCCTGTCTTACTCTTTGTTCGACTGTCCCTCGCATGTACTCGAACTCCGGTTGATCTGGTGGTCTAAAAGTGACGCTACCTTTCCGGCAGTTCAGTACGGCGTTATACTGGCCTAACCAGTCCATGCCTAACACAACATCAAAGTACGATATAGGCAATACCAAGAATCGCGCTCTCATCTCTCTACCACATACGACTACCGAGCAAGTTCTAATAGTGCTGGTAACTGGCACGATACCTCCTCCGGTTAGTATCTTCCAACTCTTAGATAAGGGGGAAGTCGCTACTCTATGCATTGCTACGAATCTACTAGATATAAATGATAATGTAGCACCAGAATCAAATAATGCTGTAGCAGGTAAGGATGCGACTAAAATGGTACCTGTGATTGCTTCTCCTTCTGTTTCCTCCTCAGTAGCTGCTAATGCAAAGGCCTGTCCCTGTCTCTGTCCTCCTGCCTGCTATCGGGCCTGATCAAATTATGCCTGCTGTGGGGGCAAGGGTGGTCCTCTCTGGAATCCTCCGGGTGCTGGTGGACGCTGGCCTCCTGGTGGGGGTAGTATCCTCGGGGCTGGTGCTGCTGGTCTTTGTCCGGCCTGTGGGGCTGTCTCTCGGCGTTGTGGACAATCTCTGGCAAGGTGCTGGCTCCCTCCACAAATCATGCATGTTCCAAGTCTCTTTCGGCAGTCTTTCTCGAAGTGACCTCTCTTACCACAGAAGTGGCAAGTCGGAAGTTCCTGGTGCGGATATGGTGCTGCTCTCTGTTGTGTCTGTGCTCCGGGACGACGGATGGGTCCTCCTGCTCCGGACTGGACTCTAGCTGGCGCGGTCGTACTGGAACGTCTAGATCTTCTGACAACGGCCTCCTGGATTCTCGCCTCTGCTAGGACCTCCTCGTAAGAAATCCTCGCCTATGAGGTGGTATATCTCTGTAGCTCAAAATTGAGGCCGTGATGGAATCTCTGAGCCTTCTCTAGATCATTGGGTATTAGGACGGCTCCAAACCTGCTAAGGCGGCTAAACTCCGCGTCATAGGCATCAACAGTCATATTTCCCTGTTCTAGATGTAGGAACTGGGAGTACAGGGCATTTCTGACTGTTGCTGGAAAATACTTTGCATTGAAGTATTCCAAGAACTGTTCCCAAGTCTGGTTCTTGCCTACACTGCGCTCAATGGAATCCCACCAGTGATGGACGTTGCCTTTTAGTTGGGCCCTCACTGCGGTCATCCAAAGGTCTGGAGGTAGTTGTGAAGCCTCTAATAGCATCTCCGTGTTGGCGATCCAATCGGAGATCTGTTCTGCAGTCTCATTACCTGTGAAGGTATCTGGTCCCATCTGTCGGAACCATCTAACAGTGCCACCTGTCGGGGCTGGTGGAGGTGCTGGTACTGGTGTTGTGACAGGTGTCCTCTCTAGTACTGCCATCAGGCTCTGTCGCAATGTCTCGGTCTGCTGCCACTGTGCTTGCATCATTGCCTGGAAGAACTGAAGCATCTGTGGCTGGCCATCTAGCTGTGGCATCTGGGGTGGATAAGGTGGAGGTGGTGGTAGTGGAATCTCTGGTTGTGCAGTAGGCGTCTTCTCAGATGTCGGCCTCTCCGTCTGCGGCATCGGTGTAGCTCCTGAAGTCTGGCCCTCGCAATGCTGCGTGGGGATCATCTGGGAAGTCTGTCCCTCAGGCCGCGGTGTAGGATCGCCCTGCGATGTCTCGTGCCAATGTATCAGCGGGGTCTGCAGCGGGTGTTGCTCTTGGGGTACCTCATCTCCCTGAGTGGTGTTATCTGGCATCGCGGTACAGGGTGCTCCTCGTCCACTGTGCAAATTCATCTTGCTGCAAGGAATAGAGCTTTATTAAAAGAGTACGTGAACAAACAAACAGGATGCAGATATTTAGAGGCAGTACAAAAAGGGAGTTCAAGGACGGATCAAAAGTGGATGAGACCTATAATTCCTAACCTATTGCAGGCTCGCTGGGCATGTTACCATACCCCAAGCGAAAAGTTGACCTACATGGGCCACCACTAAAACCATGTCACGCCCCAGTCCCAAAATATATGGAACCAGGCCACGTGACAATAGCCAGCTGACACGTCACCGAGGATATCCCAATTTAATGGATCCTCGAAGAGTGCTACGCTGTCCTAGAATACTAACATGTCCAATATCAGTCAAATACAGGTAATCTAATCTCATCCATAATATAAAGAGCAAAAAATACTAAATAAACTGCTGGTTGATAAATACCAGTCTCAAGATATCATAGTACAACCAGTGATGTCTGGTGGGAACAAACCCACTACTATGACAAAATAAAGTACTGAAAGAAGATATAAAAGATAATAACTAGGGCATCAGCTGAGAAGATAATGCTGCCCTCCATCTAGGCTAATGGCCTACCAACTGATCACGGGAACTCTGACGGCTGCACCTCCAACTCCTCGGCTGTAGCAAATCTCGTTTCCTGTCCTGGGCCGTATATGGTGGGGTAGTAAGCCTCGTCTAAATCTGGAAAGGTACCAGGTCCTCAGAGGGACGTAACAAGATACAAGAAAACAACATGCTATATATGAATACTGAATAAAATAAATATAATAAGGGTGTACTAGCCATCTAAGTGAATGCAATGTGAGGCCAACTCTGATGCGTAAGAGTAGGCGTAGGCATAGCGTCCATACTCCGAAGAGAATGGCATCTGTACAGTATATCATCCATATCGCTCCGAAGAACGTGGCATCAGTGTAAAGGAAAAATCATTGGACCCGAGGTTCCTCCGAACTATGGTTCCAATGGGTGTATCCCATACGCCTCCTAGCTCTCCTCCCTGCCCAATGTAGATACACAAGTCGACTACTCGACGTACATACCATGCATCTATATGCCAAGTCTCTAATTTATATCCTGACTATATGCTAACCGTGATGTAGGATGTACGCAACGATAGCTAGTCGAATACGCAAACCCATGTCCCAATATGAATATGTCTCAGTGAACGTGTAAGGTGTCAGGTCTCAGACAATAACAGAATATCGTCCAATGGGTTGAGTCTGCTAAGATCTAAGTCCATATATAACTAATCATCGACATACCCGTCGAATGCACCCGAGACAACTCGGACGCGCACAGTTGTATAAGTTACAAGCAACGAGAACACAATACAACAGATGCATATTTAATTTAGACAGTAAATATAGCAAGGTATCTTGCCTGTATCCGGAAGCTGTGAATGCCAGAAGCCTGCTCCGGCGATGTCTCCTGTCTGATCCGATGATCCTGGCACACAATATAATATAGAATTCTACATCAGACAATAAGACCCAGTGTACTGACACTACGTTGCTCTTGAGGGTCTGTCTCAAGTTCACGGTTAATCGAATACAGCACTGTGTGTACACGTAGCTAGGGTGTACACGTGTTCTGTCATCGATCGTGTGCCTCAAGACATTAGTTCTAATTTATGGTTTTACGGAAATTATATTACGTCTAGTACCATTCCTGGTCCTTACCTATCCATGTTCAGTACACCTGGTTCGTCCAGGTTGTTATAGATGGCTTTACCAGTCATTTATAACAATTTCAGTTATGAGGACAATTACTGAGTTATTAATTACCATCTATTAGTCATCTAAGCATTATGATTAATCCTTCACATAACCAAAATTAGGGTTTTCAATTGTTAACTCGTATCCATTCAATGAGACGACACAATGGCATAATAAGGTTAACCAATGATCGATGCTCGTTACCTGGTCGGGGTCGAGTGAGGCCTGGCTTGTCCGCGGCTATTGCTCCGGCGTATAAGGGCTCCGCCCGGCGACAACTAGCAAGGCAGCAGCAGTGGCGACAGCAGCAGGCGCGGCAGCGGCAGCAGCGCGCGGGGGTCGGGTTGGCTCCGCGGCGGCTCGTCGCTCAGCGTGCGGCTGCGTCGGCTGAAGGGACAGCGGCAACGGTGGGATGGCAGCGGGTCGGTGAGATGGCAGCGGGTCGGCGGTGACAGCGGGTCGGTGAGAAATATGTGGCTCCGGTGATGGTGATGGGTCGGTGATGATGATGGTTGGCGTAGGGGAGAGGGGAGTATGCCGCTAGGGTTTGGGTTTATGAGGGGTTGTTTAGTTTTAGGTTTACATGGAGGAAGTTGAGTACTTATATATAGGGAATGACATTCGGGCTTGGTCTTGGGGTTGGGCCGGCCAGGGTCCAAGGGTCTGGTTTGGCCAGGCCTAGCTGGAGTGGATTTGATTTCGAGTTTAATTAATTTAATAATTGTAAGGTGCTCTCTAAGGAATATGGCGTAGCTAAGTTGAGACGCAACAACGAGCATTTATTTCTGCACAAAGGTCCGAGGGGTAGTCCGGCATATCTAAAAGATGTTCGTGTCATTGGGTCGAAGGTATTTGCTAGTGTGGCTTTCCAACCTCGTAGCAATGGTGCGGTGTAATAAGACATATAGTTGTTTGCACAAAATCCTAATTAAATTCGATTATCCCTATTCTCTAGTTTATTATAAATTTATTTATTTCAAATAAATCCCTAAATTGGTTGAGGGGGTTTACAATGCACCAGATGATGCTAACTCAGCACACAACTGCCGTGGCTCAAGCGTCGGTCCCGCCAACTCAGATACGTGTGGGGGTGGACTTGCCACCATCCAACCCAAGCCAAGAGCCCGCTCTAGATCAAGAGTCGGCAGCTCCTCCGCTTCCCCACTCGGTGAATATATGATCTCCCATTGGAGTCACGATACAACCAGCTCCACACTACACCGGAGCCTCACTCTCAACTAAAAATCCGATGCAGGCAGTACGGGAGTTGAAAGCCCAGTTTGACGCCTTGAAGCACAAAGATCAGCTCAAGAAACTGGAAATCAACCAACCTTATCCAGCTACCTGGGAAGAAGTCCCTTTTCCTCCGAAATACAAACCTCAAACTATGGCTCTGTTCGAAGGAAAAACATCATCAAGTCAATATATGAACTATTTCAGTATGATGACGGTGTTGCTGCAAGGGAACGACGCCCTCCTCACTCGGGTGTTCAAAGGCTGCCTCTCAGGAGTAGCCTATCAGTGGTACCGTAGCTTGGCAGACAACTGCATTACTTCCTTCGAAGGCTTCAAAGCTTTATTCTTTACGCGATTCTATGAGGGTGGGATGGACATGTCTATGTCCTCTCTCATCGAAGTCAAACAAAGGGAAAAGGAGGACGTTCGCACCTTCGTCGAACGTTTTTGTCAAGCCACCTTACAAATGCCTCCAGGAGTTCCGGACTAGGCGTTAGTAGACATTTGCAGAAAGAACCTCCTTCCCGTAATCTCGATATTTACAGGACCATATCAGTTCCATGAGTGGCCTTCGTTCATCGTCTCGGTAGTGGCCGCCGAAGACAACAGTCGCAAGGCGCGCGACAATGGCATTATGATCTCCGCCTCCGATAGAGGCAAAAGGTTATCTCCCAGCAGCGACTATCCTCACAGCTCCAAGGAAAAAGAAGCTCTGACGGTCAATACGTCTAGACAAAAGGCGGCGGCAACCACGCAGACAAAGCCCGGGACTTCCAGGCCCGTCGAAGTCTACTCTTTCGACGACGACGATATCCCTAGTATATTCGAGTGTCTCATCAAAAGCGGCAAGATCACTCTTCCGGAGCTAAGGCGGCCCCAAGAGTCGACAGCATTAACGACCCCAAATACTGTATCTTTCACAGATACGTACACCACCCAACAAAGGTGTGTTACGTACTAAAAAGGAAGATCCAGGGGTTGATCGATGCTAAGGCCATCACTCTGCACAACACCGAGAAGACGGTCACGGCCAACATGATCTCTCTGCGGTTCGGCGATATGCCTCCCCAAGAAGTCATGAACGGTGTTACGCCTATTTTTTGAGCTACGATGAACATCGTCAATCTCCCTCCAGCTAAGGATCAAAATCATGACCTAGTACCCCTGACCACCCGTCAGGGCGAGATCATGTGGGTCCATCCGGATTTGGTGTCAGAGCTCGAAGAAGAGACTAAAGCTACTAAAGCTACGTCTAAAAAGAGCCCCAAATACAGGCCATGCCACATGGTCGCAACTTCTTCTGCATCAGACGGAGATGAAGTATTTGCCGTAACCCGTTCGGGGAAGGCCTACCTCAACGACAATGGAGCAGGTCAGGAAGGCGCACCGGCTGACGCTCCAGCCGCCAAACCTTCAGAGCAAGGTCCCGCCATGCAAAACATCAGCCCTGCGAAACCTACTCCGACGGAAAAGGGGAAGCAGAGAGAAGTACGCTTTGATAAACCTGTGAAAAACATTCCAAGCAAGGGTTTAGGGAAGCCGCACGAATTTGACATCCTGGCCCAACTAGCCAAAACGCCAGCCAGGCTCTCCATCTTTGAGCTACTCAGGCTCTCCCCAGACACCTCGTCTAGCCCTGAGTGAAGCACTGATGCAGGCGGAGGTATACTTGACCCAGCTCAAGTCCCCCGACGAGGAGCCAGTGGCGTGTCCTCAATGCCACAGCGTGATGGAGGTGGTCCCAAATATCACTTTCACTCAAGACGATATGCTGTTAAAACATAACAGACATGACAGGCCCCTCTATTACACCGAGTATGTCGGTTCCATGGAGGTCGACCGAATTTACATAGATTCGGGGTCGTCGATCAGCATCATCCCTCACAGTCTGCTCAGGCCGCTAAGAATTCCTACCAGCGAACTGGCTTACACTACCACTACAATCGTGGGTTTCAACGCTGGAAGAAGTAAGCCATTGGGGAAGATCCGCTTGAGAATCCAGATCGGCAACCTCAGATCGGTGGCCACATGTTACGTCATCGATTCAGAGGTGTCCTACAATATTTTGTTGGGAAGACCGTGGATCCACGACCACAACATCGTTCCTTCAACTCTACATCAATGCCTTAAATATGTAGACGCACAAGGAATCGTACAAACTGAGGTGGCTGACCTAAACCCGTTTAAAGGAATAGAATTCTACTATTCCGATGCCGTGTTGTACTCCCAAGACCACGCGGAAGAAGCGCCAGGCGAGGCGAAGGACGAAGCACTCGTCCGGGAGCCAGGAAAACCCTCCGTCGCACTACCGTTGTCAATCAGAGTGAAAGGACGAACCACTCGTCCAAAAGCCATAGAGCCTATGGCTATTCACCTGAACAGATCCAACTCAGGAAAAGGAAGCGACTCTCCAACGGTCACTTTGAACCAAAAGCCTCCACCTTTGGTCATCAACCTTCGGCGCAACGGGCAGCCGACCGATATAAACACGACCAGGAACAGAGTTCCAGATGATAATAAACTTCCTCTTTTCCAATACATTAATGCTCAGATTCTAAATCAGGAATCCACGCCCCGTGACGAGGTAGGACCCATAGCACAAAAATTCTTGGCAGCTATAAACTCCTACCATCCATATGTCTGGGAAGCAGCGTCATCGTCCAACATCGTCACGACGTATGGACCCCATGAGGATTCTATCTTCGTTGTCCCACCTAGCTGCAGCAGTCAGCGCCCCATATTCTTCGGTCGCATGCGCAGTCAACCGGCCAGCCTGGAAGACCCTTTCGATGACGATACTGGGAAAATGTAGATTCACCGATACAGCCCGCAGGCATTAAGGATCATGCAAAACATGGGCTATGACTTAAAGCGGAAGCCAGGCCTCAACTACGGAAGAGGCAGACGAACGCCGCCACGCGGCAACCCCCGCTATCGTTAAACTCATTTCGGGTTAGGGTATGCCACCTCCCTTACGACTTCCAAGTCGGATGAGGACATCTTTTTCTCCTTCCAGGATGGCCCGTCACCCCCCGACTCACCTGATGCTCTCGGACAAATGCTATCAGTAAATAAGGTGGTGACAGATCCCCCAGAAGCAGATGAACAGGATTCTGAGCCGTTGGAGAATGACTCTTGGGCTCAACAAATGGATACGTAGTGGGAATTCTGCTTCGAGCAAAGAGAACCTCCCACCAAAGACGAAGTTATCCAAATCGATGTTGGGGGTAAACTTTCGCCAAAACTGATATTTATCAGTGACAATCTTTCCCCAGCTGAAAGGGGAGAAATCATACAGCTGATAAAGGAATACGTCGACGTCTTTGTATGGGATTATGGGGACATGCCGGGCCTTGACCCAAAGGTGGCTACTCATAAGCTCAATATATTGACCGATTCAAAGCCTATGAAGCAGCACCAACGTCGGTTCCGCCCGGACATGATGGACGCCATTGAAGCTGAAGTCAAGAAGCTGATAGCCTGTGGTTTCATCCGGGAGGAACAACATCCCGACTGGGTCGCCAATGTTGTCCCAGTCATGAAGAAAAATGGGAAGGTACGTATCTGCATCGATTACCGAGATCTGAATACGGCCTGCCCCAAGGATGAATTCCCTCTTCCCATCACGGACATCATGATCGACAACACCTGCGGCTTTGAACGCATGTCTTTCATGGATGGGTTCTCAGGGTACAATCAGATCAAGATGCATCCTGAAGACGAGAAGCACGCTGCCTTTCGTACCCCATTGGGAGTATATTGCTACACAGTTATGCCCTTCGGATTGAAGAACGCTGGGGCTACATACCAACGGGCTATGAGAAGCATATTCCATGAACATTTATGCAAAACAGTAGAATGTTACGTGGACGACATAGCCGTCAAGAGCCGCCTCAAGGATGATCACATTCAAGACATGAGGACGGTATTCGAGTTAATGCGCCAACATCAACTCAAGATGAACCCTACGAAGTCCTTTCTGGGTGTATCTAGTGGCAAATTCTTGGGATTTGTCATCACCGCCAAAGGCATCCAGGTGGACCCTGACAAAGTCCAGGCCATCGTAGAAATGCGACCGCCCCAAAATCTGAGGGAACTCCGGGGATTTCAAGGCCGTCTGGCCTATATCCGGAGGTTCATATCCAACCTCTCGGGAAGATGTCAGCCCTTTTCGCATCTCATGAAGAAAGGTGTATCCTTCGTGTGGGATAAAACCTGTCAGCAAGCATTCAGGGATATCAAACGCTACCTCACCAGTCCGCCAGTTCTGGTGCCTCCCGTTATGGGAAAACCGTTCTTGCTGTACGTCCGAGCAATGGATCATTCGCTAGGACCTCTTCTCGCACAGAAGAACGATGTAGGGCATGAACAGGCTATCTACTACCTCAGCAGGATGATGGTCGGAGCCGAACACCGGTACAACCCAGTGGAGAAAGAATGCTTGGCTCTGATGTTCGTATCCAAAAGATGCGGCACTACGTCACCGGCCAGACTATCCATATCATCTCCAGGATTAACCCTCTTCGAGTACTGATGAGCAAGCCGAGCGTTCTTAATTCCCGACTCGCAAGTTGGGCGATGCTGTTAACACCATATGAAATGGTATACGTACCGCAGAAGTCCATCAAAGGCCAAGTGCTGGCCGACTTCCTAGCTGCTCATCCGATCCCGGAGACCTCCAAATTATACGAAGATATTCCCGACGAAGTTGCAGAATGTAATTCCGCAATGGAAGGTGACGCATGGCAACTATTCTTCGACGGCGCCTCCAGAACCGGTCCTAAGGGAAACATCGTTTCAGGAGTAGGGATCGTCCTGGTCGCCCCTGATCAGCTCGTCATCTACCGAGCATATTCTCTTAGCGAGCCCTGCTCCAACAATGTGGCGGAGTACAATGCTCTACTAATAGGGCTCCAAGTTGCTAAAGAGCTGGGGGTAGAGTCCCTGGAAGTTTTTGGTGATTCTCTGCTTATCGTCAATCAAGTCAGAGGAATATATGAAGTCCAGAATCCAGACCTCATCCCCTATCACCAAGCGACGGTCGAGATAGCCATGACATTCAAAGGATTCTTCCTAGAGCATGTCCCTCGATCCCAGAATCTGGAAGCTGATGCCCTAGCCAGTCTAGCGGCGGATTTAGCTACTCCTATAAGAAGGCAGAATTCGGTGATCCTTCTTAACAGAGATTTATTTTGCGTGAAGAACAACCTCCACATAGAACGCAGCCACGCTGTGAACACAGATCCCCCTGGAAGAGACTGGAGGAGTCCCTTCATAGATTTCGTCGCATACGAAATCTTGCCAAAAGACCCCAGAGAAGCAGTATCCGTCAAGAGACGATCATTACGCTTCTACTTTGATGCATCTTCACAATGCCTATATCGTCAGACTTATGACGGACTGCTATTAAGATGTCTCTCAGATGATGAAGCACAGCTGGTTATCCGAGAAGCTCACGACGGTATATGCAGAGCGCATCAGCCCGGTCCTAAGCTACAGGATCGTATCAGGAGAATGGGCTATTACTGGCCTACTATGATCACAGACGCGATCAACTATGCAAGACAATGCAGAGCCTATCAGGTTCATGCAGACTTCATACACCAACCGTCTGAATATCTACATCCTACGGTTGTATCCTGGCCCTTCGAAGCATGGGGTATGGATATCGTTGGTCCCATTCACCCGTCTTCCTCCAGAGGCCACCGGTTCATACTGGCCATCACGGATTACTTCTCCAAATGAGCAGAGGCGATCCCTCTGGCTGAGGTAAAGGCATCTGATGTAATCAGCTTCATCAAGCACCACGTCATTTATCGCTTCGGGGTACCCCGAAGGATAATTTACGACAATGGGCCTCAGTTCATCAGCCAAGCGTTTCATCGATTTTGCGATAAAAATCGAATACACAATATTGCCTCTACGGCATATTATCCAGCTGCTAATGGTTTGGCGGAAGCTTTCAACAAAACTATTATCAAACTCTTGAAGAAATTTGTCTCTTCAAACAAGAGAGACTGGAATGAGAAGTTAGGCGAATGTCTCTGGGCATACCGCATAACGGTACGAACACCGACAGGTTGTACCCCTTTTTCACTGGTCTACGGGAGCGAAACAGTTCTTCCCATCGAAATCCAGATCCCGTCGCTCAGAATAGCCGTGACTAGTGAGATGACTCGAGAAAAGAATGACCTGTTAAGGCTCCAAGAGCTGGAAGGATTAGACGAGAAATGCCTCCAAGCTCAACAGCGCATCGCGCTCTTCCAAGCACGCATTTCCAAAGCTTTCAATCGTAAAGTAAAGGAAAGAGTGTTCAAAGTCGGCGAGCTAGTCCTAGCCGTAAGAAGGCCGATGATTCTTACTCACAGGAGTAAAGGCAAATTCCAGCCCAAGTGGGAAGGCCCTTATGCGATCGAGACAACGTTCTCGAATGGCGCTTACAGGTTAGTCCAGCCTAATGGAGACCTGTTAATGGCTCCTATCAACGGCAAATTCCTGAAAAGGTACTATGCTTAAACTCCCTTGCTCGGGTGGAATATAGCAAGGATCTCATATTCTGACAAGACTACTCCCAAAACAAAACTAGTTGGGTCATATCCTATCATGTCTGTACGACCTCTAAATAGATATGTCCTGCTAAGAAGCTATCGAGAGTCTATCATGTCCATACTACCTCTGATATTACTCTCGCCTAAAGAAAAGGATTCTGCAACTATCATTTACATTCCGAAATGACGGGTCCACAAAAAGTCAGAAAAGAGTCACCTTTATTTATTTCCAAAAAGGGAGGCAGAATTACATCTGGGCAAGCAAAAAGGGAAAGGATATATCATGATGGCGGAGTAGTCAGATTACGGATCAGCCACTCCAGTGTAGCTATCCTCTCATTCCTAAGAACCAAGGCATCGGCGCGAGCCTGCTCCAGCCGTGCCTCAGGAGTGTTCGTAAGGGTTAGATCAGCCTTTGCCCGAAGACAGCCCGCACGAGCAGCTTCTGCACGGTCCAAATCCTGCCGCGCTGCGCTCAGACGACCAGCTGCTACCTCTAGACCCGCCAATGAATGAGAAGCCCACTCCTCAGCCCGAGCGAGTTTTTCCTTCAGCTTGGAGGCCCTCGCCGCGTTCCCTTCATGCTCGGTGCGACACTGCATCTCAACGGCAAGGGCCTCTTCCACGATAGCTCTTCTCCTATCCATCTCCAGCTTATGCCTCTGGATGGAGTCGTCTAGGCTTTCCAGCTTTGTAGCAAGCCGCGCAGTCATGAGGTCGAACCGAGCCTGGACATCAGCATCGAGGCTGCCCCGAGTCAGCTGCAAGTATTCAGTAATGGGTTGCTCTAACCCATTAACCACCGCCTCCAGAGCGTCAGCTGCCCCAGGATCGCCGAGCTCCCTGATGACCACGATCGAAGCAAGAGAAGTCTTCTTCAGGCGCTCAAAATCTAGACTCTTCGCTAACACCATTGATATCATCATTTTCAAACCGGTGTAGAAGAGGCTGGTATGTTGCTCGGTCAACGCAACTAGATCCGACTGGACGCCGGAAGCGGCCGCAATATCAGCAAGTCCCTCTCCAGGGATAATTGCAGACGAGGTGGCCATAGCCGTCGCATCGACGCATGGCACGACCGAAGAAGGTGCGACAACGACGATCGAAGTCATCGCCACGCTCACAAGAGGCAAAGTCACGACGACGGGTTCATCCTCCTCTTGAGGTGACAAAACTACTCCGGGCGTACTGGCCCCCGAAGCCACTTCCTCATCAAAGTCGAACGCCTCCGTATCATCGTCTGGAGCCCGAGCGGAACCAGAATGCGCTTCAACGCTATCCCCTGAAAAGAGGACAAGAAAGTTAATATCAGTATGATGATAATCTTTCTAAAGGAAGACATGAAGACGACATTTACCCGGAGCCAACGACATATACGACGCATCTGCACCCGAGGTAGCTAAACCACGCCTTAATGACGCAATACGAATCGTCATGCCTGGAGAAGGAGGTGGGCCGACTGACATCGCCGAGAGTTCCGCCAAGCCCTCACCAAGACGCGGTCGAGGTTCATTAGCTGGAATCTTGCCAGGCACGCTCGCTGACACAACGGGAGTTTTACCCATTGCTAACCTCGGAAAAGATTCTCCCATCTGCCTCGGCCACACAGGCAAACTCGCTCCGCTACCTGGAGCAGCAGCCATGATAGCGACCTCTAGCGAGGATTCTCCGGCACCGCCGGCCGGAACTGTAGAAGGTCCCTCTCTAAAAGGCGAGGAACCTCCAGCCAAAGTATCATCCCTGATATGGGAAGAGGCAGGCTCACTCCCGGGAGCCTCAACACCAAGAATGCAGAGAGGACGAGCGACCGTCTCCTTCCTCCTCTTACGAAGAGAAACTTCCTTCGGAGCAGAAGCCCGTCGCTTCCCAGAAGAGACTACCAAAGCCCTCGCAGGCGGAGGCACTTCGCACCTCGGCACCGACACCAGAGGCTCATCCGGAGTACCAGACTCCTCGCCCTCATCCGAAGAAACCGAGGGGACGTCAACTCTTCCCCCAGGCTTGGGAGAAGACACCCTGAAGCTTCCACGCGTGTCAAAATCACGATGGAAGGTGTTAATCGCCACATAAAACTGGGCGTAAGAATGGAGTATGCGGAGCTCCGTGGAGGTTGTAACGACCGGCACGATAAAGCTTGCCCCCGTACAACCCATAAGGAAATATCGCCACCCTCTAGCTCCATCAATGAGTCCGCCCCTGGACCTGAAGCTGGTAACGGCATTGCCCACGTGCAACTGATCGTACCCAAACTGCCTGGCGAACCGACTAGGCAAGTAGGGCTCAAAAAAGTAGTGATCTTCGCTCCTGTACAGCAGATGAGAGGGCCTAATATAGACCAACCAGTTAAAAGCTTCCGGGGAAAGGTCGGTCTTCTCTCCACCTGAATCCTCAAGCCGCACCCCTGATTGATTGCGATGTACGGGGGGGACAGTACAGAGAATCTTCCAGCCATGGCTGAGGTTCAACACCAACCGACAATCTAAGATTGTGTTCACATTCCAGGAGGAATCCTTGTAATTCAGCAAGAATATACCCCCCGAGTTGCTACCGGAGCCAGGAGACATCACCCGGGGATTGTGGAGGATTAACCATCCCATCAAGTATAGGTATGGTAATTCCACCCTGGGAAAACTCTCACGCCGAGCTTCGTCGACGAGCAACCCATCAGTTATGGCTCTCAGGCCAGCCTGTATACGGCACACCATGGCGGGAAGCAAGCCCAATCTTGCCCCAAACACCAGGCGCACTGCCGGCCACAGGATGTTCCGGTGAATACGGTCAGCGAACGCTGTGCCGGGCACTACTACTCGACGCAGCCATATGGAGAGGAAACCAGCCAACTGGGCTTCCTTAGACAGAGGCCGGCGACAGCGCCTCAAGTAACTACAGGCCTTAGTGCCTTCGGGGTACTTTCCTACCCCTTCGACGAGAATCTGATCCGGAGCTGCGGCCTCCTCCATAAGACCCTCGACGACCTAGGCGCTAAGCACGCCCAAACAGTTCATGGGCTCATTTTTGCCCCCCGAGGCTTTCTCCGACTTGGCAGCCCTAGCTCGGTGAAAGAAGAGGTAGGACATCCACTTGGTGGTATGAGCCAAATCAGAAGGCTCGTTATAAAAAGTGGTGCATGCGAAGTATTGACACATCAGCTCCTGATATACTTCCGCCACCTGAGGGTCCAAATCCCCCAACTCCCGGTTGGTGGGAACGTACTCTTCATATGGGGTATCCCCCATCGGCAGTCTCGAGACAACTGCCATCTCGTGGAGCGCCAATCCCAACTCCCCCAGTGGAGTGGCAAAGGTCCCAGTGAGCGGAATGTACCGCTCCATCAGCGCCAGGAACAAGTTAAGGTTCGGAGGTAACCCGACGCTCGTCGCACTCACAGCGGCATATAGTCCAATAACCTCCAGCTCTCTCCGGAAGTGCTTCAAGGCCCAGTCAACCAAGCATGTCCATTGGGAGTTTGTTGGGGCAATCCACCCATTACACCGAGGATTCTCCTTGGGATATACCCCGCCTCGTCCCATGAAGTCGTTGCAGAAGGTCGGCAATTGGACCGGCTGGATCACCGAGCTGTCTTCACTCGGGACACTACCCGGGCACAGTCCCCGGAACAACGTCACAAAGCCGGAAGGGCGACTGACAAACGACCCCCGGTCAGCTCATTTGAGATGAAAGATCTTCCCCGGCTTACCGTGAAGATCAGGAGTCAGCATCCACGACATCTTCCTGGGATGCGTCGCTTGGAAGAAGGTCAAGATGGGATAATCCCTCGGCATCGTTGGCAAATATAAAACCAAATTCCCGGCAGGGAAAACCCAGGGCTCCCTCTTGGGCCTCGTCTGGGACTGTTTGTCAATCATGTCCCCAAAGAGGAAAGCCGGCTTTATGTATTGCTCCCCGTCTACGTAGGTCAGGGGCTCGCAATTAATCATGCTCAGCAGTGTCCGCTCGCCCTGAACCGATATCAGAAACCCCCTTCCCTCAGGATACTGGGGTCTGGAGATGGGAAATGCCACGTGGGACAGATCCTCCAGGTAGTTCGAGTGCAGCATACCAGCAGCGGAGTCCATCACCTCGGCCAGTGGAGACTCACCCAAATCAACTGCAAAAGTGCAAGGAAAAGATGTCACTACAAGTCTTGCACGAACATGCAGACCGAAGAAACGACAGTCTGTGCTCTACGCAGGATTATGCAAATCTGGCTATTTTACGCCGGCAGTCCTCCCTACAAGCGTAAAACTCAAATTTTACGATATACACCAATTTTCGGTAGCCAGAGCTTTTACGCTCAAAACTACGAAAATGTGGAGTCTCTACGCTGGCACATTAGAAATATGGGCGTAAAAGATGAAAATGCCTCCGTGCATCAACTTCCTCCGAAGAGGCCATCAGCACAGAAGACGATCTAGCGCGATCACGTTCAACGTGTGCGAAGGATTTTTTGTCATTTTTGTCACCCCAAAGGCTCTACCTCTAAGGTCGGGTGCGCTACTCGTCGGCGGGATACTTTGCTCGAAAGAAAGTTCGCCTTGCCCGACCAGAGACTCCCTCGCTGGGGCAGAAGAATGAGAGGAAGAACCTATGCTCTTTCCCTTAGCGAAGGGGGTTTGTTTTGGCGCCATTTCTGAAGACTCGAGGTGCTCGGAGAAGGAACGAAGAAAAACTTGAACAGTCGAAAGCTCTCTTTCACAAAAGACAGATAAAAAGTTTTTCTCTCAAAAAACTTGGGGTATATATAGTCCGGGTCGACTCCTCGAATCCTCGGACGAACTCCTCGAGACCCTAACCAAATCTCGCAAATTAAATGATGGGTTATGATTGGATGCTACGTCAGTCCACTACCCTTGAAAGACGGACAGTCAGCGAATTTGAAAGATTTTTCCTGCAAAACGGTTCAGCGGGTTCTACGCTAAAGGAGCTTTCTACGCTCGACAGCAACGGATCTACGATTTTACGCTCGTAAGCTACAAGTCTATGGTTTTACGCCCGGATGCCTTTGTGCTCGGTAGCTTTTATGCTCGAGAGGCCAAAAACCTACGACTTTACGCTCAGCATATACCAAATCGACGATCTCACGCTCGATGGCGCTCAGTTTACGCTCAGAGGCAACAGATCCGCAAACTTTACACTCGAAGAAATTTTCTTTTCAGGAGCTACAAATCAAACAATTCTACGCTAAAGGAGCTTTCTACGCTCGACGGCTACGAATCTACAGCTTTACGTTCGACAGCTATAAGTCTATGGTTTTATGTCCGGATGCCTTTGTGCTCGGTAGCTTTTATGCTCGAGAGGCTACAAACCTATGACTTCACGCTCAGGAACCACAAGTCTACGATTTCACGCTCGATGGTGTTTTTACGCTCAGAGGCTACAGATTGATGATTTTACGCTCCACGACTTTCCGTATATCCAAACAGTCCCCAAGGCGGTCAATTGCAAAGAGTTCACACCGAAGATACTCGTTCTTGACCCAAAGCATCCCAAGTACCTGAAGCATACACGAGTTTAAACATTGAGAAATTACTCTTCTCGGGTCAATTGGAGGTTCATCCAGACTCCAGTCAGAACGCCTCGTCTACCAAGATGGCAAACTCAGTTTTGACAACCATTCCTCGACCCTGTCCTAAGGGATTTTCGAGAAGTCACTCTTGAAGACGAAGTCTGAACAAAAATTCTGTTCATCAGAAGTTCAGAGCTCTACGCGGTTCCTCGGTCCTAGCAACAGGATAGTTCTAAAATATTCAAAATGCTCTACAGCGTTCTATGGACTATTCGTTATGCGTAAAGGACAGGACCTAGCACTCTTTCTACAGAGTCGGCGTAAAGATTCAGAAGTGTTGAAGCTACACATATTCAGACTTCACAGCAACGTATGGCAAGATGATCATATGAAGAAGCAAGACGATTTTATTAAAGATCAAAATTATGGTTATATATGAGGGAAATCCAATCTACAATGGTGTTTTCTTTTCATTTTTATGATTACATCTGAGGGAAACTCCATCTACAAAGGAGATACCCCCTCGTCGTCTGAAGATCACCCAGAAGCTGTCCTGACAGGTTCTCGCATGGGTGGAGATCTTCCTCTTCTTCGAGGACAGTTCATCGACTACCACAGTCATGAACAAGAAGATCCTCCATTCGCCATGGCCGATCCGGTTGAGGTATCTTCTACCCAACTCGATCGAGGATGACAGATTACGGTTTGTCTAATCTCGTCCGCGGGGATCTCAGGAGAAGAGATACAGCTTGCAAGCAGTATGGTAAAATATGATCCTTCCCTTCTCCCGGAAGAACCACCATACAAAGTTGCTGATCATCCCGAGCAAGGGAGGCTATGATATCCCTCCATGATCCATCGTTGCAGTGGACATTTGCTCGAAAATGCCGTCTTTTTCGGCTCCCTACATGCTGGAAGAACATGATCTCCTTCTTCCCCAGGTCGACCCGACGAACTCCGGCGATCATCTCTGCATGGTGATGGGAATATGGTGAGAACAGGTTCACCCCCCAGCCTTTTTATAGGCAAAAGAGATCACAACGGTCCCCAATAAATCTGCCATAAAGTCCGCATCGACCATTTCAGCGCTCCATTCAGAAATATTTTGAGTTACGAGGGGCCGTTCATGCTTCATTCAAAGCGTTTCAAATTCTGAGGAATTTAAAAGCTTTGAAGGGGGTCTTGTAGAAGCATAAAAAATACGCTGGGAAGAGCTACGCAGCCTCTTGATGCAGAGCAGCGTAAACGGAGGCCTTCAGAGCCATCAAGCGTGCAACAGAGCTTTCTCCGCTAAAACACGGCATGAAGTATAAGCTCAAAGGACCATCCGCGTAAGTACAGTACCTCCAGGCTGCTCCAGCGTAAAACAGAGTTCTTCATCGCCTCCATGGCGTAAAACTCAACCGCTCTCAAAGCAGCGTTAATGCGTACGAGGAACGCTTCGTCTTCCCCGAAATGAACCTGTCAAGTCATACAGTAAATCTGACCTCTGACTCCTGACAAAAAGTGCTGCACGGCTACCCAGACGACGGCTGAAAATGATGGCAGACCCCTCGGGATGCGCCCCACAGTATGATGGCGGATCTCGGTATTTAATGCAGAGAATTTAGTTAAAGCATCACCAAACCGTCGTTTACTGGAGTCCCCTCAGCATAAACCACTCTTTAGCGTACAAGGAATACGCTGCCCTATTTTACACAGGCAAACATGAGCTGTTTTACGCTCCGCAGCAGGCAAACCGTCTGCCACGTCAAAAGCTGCACCTCGTACAGGACTCGAGGTACGTCTCCACGTCTAATTACACAGAGCGGTGACAGTTTCTCTCAAGGCATGTCTCTGCGACGGGTGCACAAAAGGGCTGCAGACCTTCAAAATACGCCTCCGCATTTAATGCATAAGATGGTGGCAAATTTCTGCAAGAGATTCGATTATATCTCCAAAAGCCGTAATTCCGGCTAAGACGTCCACATCAGCACGGTACGTAGCGGCTTCTACGCCCATTCTAGTACAGTACGCAGTGGCTTCTACGCCCATTCAGGATCTGTGCTCATATGGCTTCTACGCCCACTCAGTCTCTACGACCACTCAGTCTCTACGACCACTAGGCTTCTATGTCTGTTCGGCTTCTATGCCTGCTCGGCTTCTATGCCTACTCGGTTTCTATGCCTGTTCGGCTTTTATGCCTATTCGGCTTCTATGCCTACTTGGCTTCTATGCCATGGTGACAGACATTTGGCTTCTATGCCAACCTCTGCTACACAATGGATACCTACCTACGTGACTTTTACGCCGTGATCTTAGTAGCAATTGTACGCATTGTGTCCCCTTAGTTGGACCCGCGTCACACGCTCATTCAAAAGATCGTCTATACGTAGGCATTGGTTACTTTAACCGTTGTATAAAAGGGTGCTGTACTTTCCACTCCTCGGTTGTTACACCGATGGAGTGGTTACTGTCACCAAAACTCTATAAATAGAGACCCCTATCAATGGGGAACAAGGTCGACAATTTGGAAGATCGAACCAGGTCAAAGAATTGGTAAAAAAAGAGAGAGAGAGAGAGAGAGAGAGAGAGAGAGAGAGAGAGCACTCGGAGCTCAGGCAAAGAGTAGGGATCGACGACTTCGGCATCGTGCATCCACCCTCTCCTGCAACCTTCGAAGCTACTTTCTGTCTCCTACGACACTTATTCAACATCGTGTGGTCCAAGGGCTAAAGTGATCGACCGCAGATCAGACACCTATAGCAATATCTACCCAGATTAAATAAATTGTACTCCCATATCCTCGTATAGGATTATATTGTACAAGTTTGTTTGTAAACAAAAGAAGGCGGGTTCCGTGTAAACTCCCATATCGAATACATTCCTATTCTTTTCGTTTAAATAACCACAAACAGCAGCAAGCGTCCTGCCACTTCTTGTAAACCCCCTCACCCAAAATTAGGCCTACTTGGCTTAGATAGAAAGATTAGGGTTAGTTTGAATCCAATTAGAAATAGAACACGATATTTTATTTAAATATACAATATTTATATCAATTAGTGCACCTTACCGTTGTTTCGATAATTGGAGTACTACACTAGCCATTACCTTACTACAAACTTCACACCCTTATCCTAGATGTTTCCGCCTTCTATTCTGACCTTTATGTAACTTATAATTATGCTCTCTTGTGCTATATTTTAGTCGCACAATAATCATCGCAGACGTTTATATTAAATTCTAAATAATTCTAACTTTGTATCCTTGTGCGTTCCAATCAAAATTGGAGACACAATCTTGACCCATTTCGTACAACCTAATTTATGACAATATTTTACTCTGAGCCCTCTACGTCCATGATACTTGTGTTCCACCTAATTTTATCCCCATGTACTTCTAATTAATTTCAGAACACCATGCACATTAATTATAATTAAATTAATCCAATTTTCATCTTTGTGCAATTTTTTAATTATTGGGCACTTTTATGCAAAAATGCGTTAAGGTGTCCATGCCATTGGACAATACATGAAGAAACCTATTTTTTCCCTTCATACGAATTTTTCTCATAAATTTCAGAAGATGCAACGCGCAACATCGTCCCTCATTTTAATCCTATCATTGCATTTTAAACAATGTAAATTTTAGCCCTCTAAAACCTCTCCATGACAAGCCAAGGCCCACTCCAAGGAGAGTTGACCAAGCCCAAAATTTTCTAAGTCAAACCCAAACCCAAAGTCCACATGTATATAAACAACTTTTTCTTCTCTTTTCTTTATTTTTTCTTTTTTTCACCAAAATCCAAACCCATCCCTAGCCGACATCTACTATGCATCTTCTTCAACCTCATCCCCTTCTTCCCTGACGGCCTCGCCGGAACCGCCAGCCCCCGCCAGAGTGGCCGACCTCACCCCCTTCTTCTTCCTCCTCTTCCCTGCACAGGAGCCCGGAGCACTCGCCGGCCTCGACCTCCATCTTCGCTCACCACCATCACCTCCCCGCCAGCAGCCTGCACCACGCGACCCCGCTGCTCTCGACTCCACGACGACAGCCATCGACCACCGCACATTCGTCGACCTCTCCTCCACGTTCTCCTTTCCCGCCGAGAACGAACCATCCATCCCTGCCGTCTTCCGTCATCTTCTTCGGCCATCACCCTGACTTCTTCACATCCTCCCTGTACCTCGACCTCCAGCAAGCTCCCCCTCGCTGGAGCAGCCCCATCACCACCAGCGTCTCCTTCTCCACCCTGCACCACCTCCTTCTCCGGTTCATCACCACCGCCACCATCTTTTTCCTTCTCCCTGTCATCTCTCCACGACTGCTCACCGTCCCCGACATCCTCCCCGATCTTCTTCTCTCCCACCGGTCACCTTCCCCGTCGACCCACACCCACAACACAACACCATCCCCGTTCCCTCTTCCTCCTTCTCAGCCTGACCTCTGCTACTGCTCACTGCTGGCAGCACCAACACACCACCATACGTCACCAGCCTCCACCACCTCTTCTTCTTCTTCCTCCTCTTCCCCGCTGACCTGAGCCCGACCACGACCCATCAGCCTTCGGCCATCCTCGCCTGAGTTCTCCACCGTTCGAGAGCATCCCTCCATGCTTATGCTCCTCTCCGGCCATCCCCGGAACATTAGCACCATTAACACCCTCATCATCCCCATCATCTATTATCATCATCAACACCATTGCCATTATATTCATCATCACCATTGTCATCAACACCTTAACCCTAATTATTCCTTAATCAATATCTCATCACCCCATCATCATCATGTCATCATCGTCATCATCATCATCATCATCATCTCATCATCGTTATCATCATCTCATCATCGTCATCATTATCTCATCATCATCGTGATCATCATCATCATCATCATCCTTAAAATAATTATCATCACCCTCGCCGTCCTCGTCATCATCGTCGTCAGCCACATCGTCATCATCGTCGTCTCCGTACATGTACCCCGAGGTACGAACTTGTTCCCCTCCTTTCATATTTTTATGTGTGTGCTTGTGTATATGCTATTAGGATATGAGTATTACTTTATGACTGTAGTTGACTTCAGACCCTGAGTCGGTGAACCCAACTCGTATACGTATACGTACATGTACGAGTATATTATTCATTGGTATATATATTATATATATATTTAGTATATGTATTCAATAGGTATGTATATAAATTATGGGTTATATTGTTATATATATATATATATATATATATATAAGTAGGTAATTAGATGATAGTAATAATTATGACTATATGTATTCAGACTATACGACCCTAGGACACCGTGGATTTTGCCCGCATATTTACCTTGACTTTGTGACCTGAATATTAGGGAATTGTCTGCCTTGTGTACACCGACGTACTGGCTAGACAAGTGTTAGTTGATCGCCTGATTATGTACAGTATTTGAAGATACGATACCCGCGTAATTAAACGCGTAATTTATCTTGTTAATTGACCCGTGTCACCCCTAGTATACCCCCTGAGTCCAGTGTAATTAAGGTTGTGTGTGTGCTAGTATAATGACTAATGATTGTATTGTATTATATTATATGTATATAGGATATTGGATATTGGATTATTTTGCGCGACTTCTAGAGCAGGTTATTGGTACTACGCAGCTTCTTGCCAGGCAAGTATAACTTGTCATTATACTGTTATTCATATTCCATATGTTGCATGTATCTTTATTTTCTGTCATTAGTTCATATATTTTAACTGCTATATAAAATATGCGTCCAAGGAAACTTGGGTACAACGATGGTGTCGTCGTGATATATTTTTATTATGTATATGCATTGACCTTGTTTATGAGACCGCCCCATTATCATGAAGCATCATTAGATTTTATTGGCCGTGACACAGCTGCTACATGAGTGTGAGTCTCATATAGATCACGGACTGCGTGACAGGTCTGGCCTCCTGTACGTATGGACCGTGCGTTAGGGATAACTGCTGTTAGAAACTTTGCATGCTAGAAGACTTAGCAGTTATTAGTAGTCCATGGACATAGCCTATTGTAGTACGGTGGTCCAATCCTTGTCCTTGTTTGGTTGCAGGGTTGGGCTATTATACTAAAGATAGACTATGAACCAAATTATGTTATGGATGTGACATGCTTAAAGCATGAGGTGGAGAGAACAACAAGTACGACATTTGGGCTCCTTTGCACTTTCCTTTTGTTCGTCCGGACGCTCCGCCGGAGCGACGGGTGGTGATGACCCCATATATTACAGGCGGCCTCTGGCGTTCAAAACATGACCTGCTTTGTAGGCCTCTGATTCTTCGAGAGAATCATGCCAATCCCATTTATGGCCAGATAGCCCACTTGTTAGAAAGTTGTTCTCAAACTGCATTCACTTATACGGTTAGGCGACCATTGAATATTTATTTACAGTACTTTATTGACATGCTTCTATGTATCTTGTTATGTCCCTCTGAGGACTTGGTCCCTTTCCAGGTGTAGATGTTCATGAGTATTCGCAGGAGCGCAGATCCAGACTTGCTGCATATATTTCGAGGAGGTCTTCTCTTTGAGCCCCGTGATTGTTAGTTGATATTCTTATATTATGTTTGTTGTGTTGTACTTATATATTCTAGTTTGGTAGTAGATTTGTTTCCATCCAACTATCATCTTTAGATACTTTGTATTGAGATCTAGTTTCATAGATATTGGTTATTTATTTATATTTAATTTTCTATGGATGAGATTTAGATTATACCCTGTGACTTGTGATACTTTTACCACTTGTGAATTATTGTTCATTATACAGCGTACGTATGTGTTATGGGTTCCATATATTGGAGTTGCCATATACATGCGGCTGGCATACTTACGTGTCCTAGTTCTACGTATTTTGGGACTGGGGCGTGACACTTCTGCAAGAAGCTCGACCATATCTGGAAAGTTTGCAGGAAGATATTGGGAGTTTATCTGTATTATGGTTCCGAGGGACATCAGCTGAGAGATTGTCCTTCCAACCCTCGTCATGCAGTTTAAGGAGCAGCTCCAGCTCCGAGAACATAGGCGAGGCCACTTACAGTACATCCGAGGGGACCGTCGCTTCCGACCCAGCAGCAGCGTTATGCTCAGCACCAACATTAGGGGGTGCAACTCAGGGACGAGCGTTTGCTATGACGGTCAAGGAGGTCGAATCCACCGGCGATGTCATCGCAGGTTCTGTTCTTCTTGATTATATTCCAGCTTTAGCATTGTTTGATAGTGGTTCTTTCCATAGTTTTGTATATATATTTTTTTGTACGGGAGCATCATTTAGTAGCTGAGCCTTTGCTTAGGACTTGCAAGATCATGACCGGGGGGAGGTATTATCCTGGTTAGTGATATTTGCAAGGATCAAAGAGCTACTCTGGGAGGCCAGGAGGTGAGTGCTTGTCTACTTGTAATGCCACTTCTGAGCTACGATATTGTACTCGAGATGGATTGGTTGAGTAGACACAATGCTAGTATAGATTGCAGAGGAGGTTAAGTTTTGTTTAGACCGCTAGGAGAGCCAGAGTTTGAGTTTTCTAGAGGAGGTGCAAAGCAGAGAGAAGACATTATCTATGGAGCTATGGTAGAAGACAAGGAGTTGCCGCATCCTTTGATAGCAGAGTTCTTGGATGTGTTTCCTGAAGAATTTCCAGGATTACCGTCAGATCGAGATATTGAGTTCTTTATAGACTTGGTGCAATGTGTGGAGCCAATTTTATAGCATGTCTATAGAGTAAACAACAGCGAGCGGGTCGAGCTGAAGAAGCAAGTGGATGGATTACAGGATAAGGGATTTATCAGATATAGTTCTTCACCGTGGGGAACTCCGGTATTGTTTCTACCGAAGAAGGATGGATCGGTGCGTATGTGCATCGATTACAGAGAATTAAATAATCTCACTATTATGAATAAATACCCGTTGCCACGGATTGATGACCTGTTCGATCAGTTGAGTAGCACCAAGGTATTTTCCAAGATAGACTTGAGATCAGGCTACCTCTAGGTGAAAGTAAAGTCGGAGGACATTCTGAATACTACTTTTAGGACTCAGTATAGCCAGTATGAGTTTATGGTGATGCCGTTTGGGTTGACAAATGCACCGACGATATTTATGAATTTGATGAATAAGGTATTCCACCAGTACCTTGACAAGTTTATAGGGGTATTCATCGATGACATACTCATATACTCGAATACACCAGAGGAGCACGAGGAGCATTTGCTGATTGTGTTAGATGTGCTGAGGAAGGAAAAGTTGTATGGGAAGCTGTCCAAGTATGAGTTCTTCCTGGACAAGGTGGAGTTCTTAGGATATGTTGTGATTGGTGATAGAATTTTAGTGGATCCAAAGAAGATCACAGCAGTAAAATCTTGGAAGACCCCTAGTTCAATAACAGAGATCAGGAGTTTCTTGGGTTTGATAGGCTACTACAGGAAGTTTGTGCAAGATTTTTTGAGGATTGCTGAGCCAATAACTAGACTCGCTAGGAAGGACGCAGAGTTTGTTTGGACAGAGGAGTACCATATTACTTTTGAGAAATTGAAGACGAGGCTGACGTCTGCTCCTATTTTGACGTTTCCATCAGGGTCTGGAGGTTTCACTATTTATAGTGATGCATCGGGGAAAGGGATGTGTTGTATTTTTTAGCAGAATGGAAAAGTGATTGCCTATGCATCCAGGCAGTTGCATCCTCATGATAAGAACTATCCTACTTACAATTTGGAGTTGACAGCAGTCATCTTTGTCTTAAAGTTGTGAAAATACTATTTGTATGGAGAGCATGTGGAGATCTTCATAGACAACAAGAGCTTGAAGTACGTTTTCACTCAGAAGGAGTTGAACATGAGGCAGCATCGGTGGCTGGAACTGAAAAAGGATTTTGATATATCTTTACAGTATCATCCTGGAAAAGCCAATATAGTTGCTGATGCCTTGAGCAGGTATCCGGTAGCTATATTTTTGACGTAACATCGGTATTTATTGGAGGATCTGGAAAGCTTGGGAATTGAGGTGATAGTCCCTAGTTTTGCCATGCAGATATGGGGGTTGTAGATACACTCAGAGTTGATGGATAGAATCAAGGCAGCCCAGTATGATGATGTATCTCTGAGGAGCATCAGAGCTCAAGTGAGAGCAGAACTGGAGGATGATTGCACTATTGCTGAGGATGGTTCTTTGCAGCATGGTGCTAGATTATATGTGCCTAGTGGAGAGCTGCGTGAGAAGGTATTACAGGAAGTGCATCGCTCTCAATATTCAATGCATCTATGTGCCAACAAGATGTATCAGAATATACGAGAGAGTGTGTGGTGGTATGGCATGAAGAGGGAGCTGGCACAGTTTGTATCTAGATGCTTAGTGTTCCAGCAGGTAAAAATCGAGAGGCAGAGGACAGGTGGTTTACTTCAGCCATTATCCATTTCAGAGTGGAAGTGGGAGCACATTACTATGGATTTTGTGTCCGGAATTCCACGATCTCCAAAAGGGAAAGACTCAATTTGGGTCATCGTTGACAGGTTGACCAAATTGGCCCACTTTTTGCCTTTTAAGGTGGGTTTGTCTACGGAGAAGTTGGCAAAGATATATGTGAGGTAAATTGTCATGATACATGGGGTTCCCGTCAGCATAGTCTCGGATCGGAACAGTTATTTCGCTTCTCATTTTTGGAGGAGTTTACAGACGAGTTTTGGCACCCAGCTTAAGTTCAGTACTGCATATCAACCCCAGACAGATAGGCAGTCAGAGAGGACCATTCAGACTCTCAAGGATATGCTGTGTACCTGTGTACTAGATTTCGGAGGATCTTGGGAGGACCATTAATATTTGGTAGAGTTTGCTTACAATAAAAACTAATAGGCTAGTATAGAGATGTCACCATTTGAGGCTTTGTACGGTCGGAGATGTCATACTCCCTTGTCATAGGATGATGTTGGAGAGAGAGCTTTGCTAGGGCCAGAGATGGTTGTAGATGCAGCGGAGAAGGTTAAGTTGATCAGAGATAGACTTCGAGTAACATAGGACAGACAACGGCATTAGGCCGATAGCCACCGAAGACCTTTGGAGTTTGAGGTATAGTTTTAGATTTTTTTTTGTTTTGTGCATGAGATTGGTTATTTTTTATAGATTAAGTTCTTAAGATTGTGTTTTGTTCTAGGTTGGTGGTCTGGTATTTCTGAGGATTTTTCTGACATGAGGCACGATTTATTTTGGTGGTGGCAGAAAGCTTAGTCCGCGATTCATCGGACCTTTCAGTATTCTCGAGAGGGTCGGTACACTTGCTTACAAACTAGACTTACCACCTGCATTGGAGGGAGTGCACAACGTGTTTTACCTATCGTAGTTGAGATAGTGCATGGCGGATCCTAGTCACGTAGTGGATAACTCAAAGATAGAGGTGGGTCCTACTCTTAGCTATCCAGAGAAGCCAGTTGAGATTCTGGATCAGAGAGAGAATGTGCTGAGGAACCAGACCATTTCTTTGGTACACGTCGCAAGGAGGTATCACTCTTCTGGTGAGTCTACTTGGGAGAGGGAGGATAAAATACGAGAGCTTACCTATATTTATTTGTACCTTGAGGTATGTTCTTTTCTGATTCTATTTTATTTTCTGGGGGTAGTTTCGTCTTTGAATTTCGAGGACAAAATTATTTTAAGGAGCTAGACTTGTCACTACTATATTTTCTAGAAAAGGTATTTTGGTCATTTCATAATTAGTTATATATTTACTTGTTGATTTTTTTATTATATTATTTATTTATTGTTAGATATTATATTTAATTTTGGACTTGTGTTAGTGGACCTGACTAGTTTAAATTAGACTCATGGACCAACATTAATTCTAGTTAAATTGAGCCCAACAATCAAGCCCATTCATTCGGAGGATGGCTTAATTAGTTAAACCAATTGGATTAGAACCTTTCTTCCTTAATTAATTTTTTCATGACAAGCACATAGAGATATTTTAGATTTTTTATACTTGCTTGCATCAGAAGAAAAGGCCGGTCATAGTAGGGGGAGGAGAAAGATTCTTCCTCTTTTTTTTATCTATTTATCTCATTTCTAGATCTAGAATTTTTTTCTTCCAAATTTCTTTATCTCTAAACCAAATACTACCCAAATTCTTTCACAATTCCTTCTCTACTCACCATTGGAGTTTATTGGAATAAGGATGAGGCAAGGATCTACAATGATGAGGAAGGAGCACAAGTTGGAGGCTCTTGACACTCATTTGGAGACTTGTATTGGAAATCCATCTTCCAATAAGTATAATTCAGTTTTACCTCTCTAATTAGACTCTAAATTTGTAGTTTAATTATTAGGAACCCTTCTATGTACTAAGACTACCCATAAGAAGTGGAATCAGTTTCATATGAGGCTTATAGAGGAAGTTATGGTGTATTTTGTGCCAATTTTGGAGAAATTCTGAGATTGGCACATCATGTGTGTGTCAATAGGTCAATTAGACTAAATTAACATGTGTTTGATGGTATGAGACTAGTTTTTTGTCCATAATTGGATACGTGTAGGCCGTATCATGATAATTTGACGATACGGGTTAATTTGGGGATTTTCTTCCGATATGGGGGTTTGAGCATGTCATATTTTGTCATGGGCATATAGTTGAGTAGCTAGCTCTTCGTAGTACTTCTAATTATGATTCTAGACTTGCTTGTGTCCTTCGGGATACGTTTAGTGGGGGTGGTGGAGCTGTATCGCAAGCGTATCATAGATTGAGTGTGATACGGATGCGGTGCACACAACGTATTTGTATTTTTGTATTTTAATTCATTGGACTTGTGTGTAGCTATTTAAATATTGCATATGAGCTGTATATATGATAAATATATAGAGGCATGGTATATATATATGCAATTGGTTAGGAGTTATATGTGTTTATATATATCTATTTGTAAACCCTCTTATCCAAAAATAGGTATTTTGTATTTCTTGTATTTGTTTTAGATTATTTTTCAAATCAATTAAAACCCAATAATTTTATTAGGATACTTCACCATGGTTTGAACATTAATAATATAGGATGGCCCCAAAATCTGTATCGCCCTTCATAGGAAGTAGCCTACACAGGAGACACTACCTGTAGGATCTTTTCGTGGCACAAATAATTCGATCCCTTGGTATTAGCATGACATTAGTGTAACGACCATAGATTAATTATTAAATATTAGATATTATATATATATAATTTAATTGTGGTTATTTTCTAATTTTGACTCTTGTATAATTAGTATCCCATGATTTCCCGTGCCAAGTTAGACATTTTTTTCTTTTGTAAGGTGTGTATATTATTTACTATTACTATTTTATTGAATATCCATTTAATTAATTACTTAGTTAATTAGATAATATTATTTGATTTATATAACTAGATAAATATCTAATTATTAATTACAAAATATTTTATAAAATATTTTGTGTGTAGTATTTTTATTAAAATCTTACAAAAGTAAAATTTTTTAGAATTTATTTTGTGTGCAAATATTATTTTTGGATTTTTTATAACCTCATTTATATATGTGAATGTATATAAATAAATATATAGTTATAATAATAATAATAATAATAATAATAATAATAATAATAATAATAATAGTAATAATAATAGTAATAGTAATAGTAATATTAGTAATAATAATAATAATAATAATAATAATAATAGTAGTAGTAGTAGTAGTAGTAGTAGTAGTAGTAGTAGTAATAATAGTAATAGAAAAGAAAAGAAAGAAAAAGAAAAGAAATAATAAAAAAACCTATAACTTAAACCTTAACAAAACTAAAACCTAAACTACCCCAACCCAGCAAACCTAACTACCCACCCTGCGGCCCACAGAACTCCCCTCTCGAATTCTCTCTCTCTCCCCCCCCCCTCTCTCTCTCTCTCTCTATATATATATATATATATATATATATATATATATTACAACCGAACTAAACCCTAACCCTAACCATAGACCTCAACCGCAGCCGACCTCGACTTCGTCGCCCTCGTACCGTTGCGCCGCCGCGCCGTCGCACCACCGTGGGCCGCCGCCTCATCGCCGTCCGTCCGCCCCGTGCGCGCGCATGTGCACAACAGCGCCCCATCTTTAAGGTAACATATATCTCTCATCTCTCATCCTTTTCTCGAGCGGTTTATTCGTGTACGTTCGCAACCTAACCCTCTAGGATTTTCATTCAAGCGGAATAATTTTTCGTGCCCTATATTGGTCAAAATTTCGACCGAAAAATGGCCGAAAAACTGACCAAAATAGTCCAAAAACTTTAACCCAAACCCCCATGTTCACACCCAAATTGCCACCATCCTGTTTAATATTTTCAAAAACCTAATTAAAGGATTTTCTTCTCAATATAACAAAAAAAATTATGTTCTTTTAGTTTTCATTAATTTGTTATGTGTTAAATTATTCGGTCTCCAAAATAACCAAAAACTTGATAATTTAAAACTAAAATTTTGTGATACGGAGTGTGTCCCGCCAAACAGGACCGCCTTCTCACGTACTAATTGCACTGAAAGGCGCGTATGGTATATCCTGACGTGTGAGCTTTCGCGAAAGTTGATTTGGACGTGTGTGCGCGTCGAAATCAACCCGTATCCGTAACTCCCTATATCGGGACTTTTGTAAAACACTACCCCATTTTTGTATACGATCATCGGAATGCGACAAAACTTGCGCCATTGGATTCGTGGTATCACGCTGGTCCTGTGACCCAAGTTTCATGCGATTCTGAGACAGTTGACCAAGCCGCCTATTCGCGGGCCCCACGGTTTGACTTTAAGGACAAATTTGTGATCGGCTCACCGAAATCCAAAATTGGACATACCGTTGAGTTTGTATCGTTATTTAAAATTTGTTTGACCTATAATTTGTCCCATTTAGAGACATTTACCTCTGGCACAGTTTTTGGTGCAAAGTGGCACACATGTGGACCCCGCTTTGACCCAAAATTATCGTTTTGCCCCTGTGTCCAAATTGGACGAAAGGGTAGTATTTTCTAGCTATCTCGCTTATTCTGGAAACGTTGGTGATAGTTATTTCAGCATCCAGAGATGTTCATAAGGAGGCTATAGTTTCTGATCTCTTGTGCTTGACGTATGGATGCTTATACTACGTAGCTTTCTTGCCAGACAAGTATACGTTGCCTTGTTGTACTGTTTAAATTTAGTTATTATTTAGTTGTATATTTTACTATTTTAATATTATATAACTGTGCGCGTCTGAGAAAGACTCGGGTGCAGTCAACGAAGGCGTTGACATTAGGACTTGTGTCTGACCTAGTGTCTAGTGGACCCACATAAAGTTATGGAGTTATCAATATGACTCCCTAGACCTTGACACGTATCATTACACGTCACAGAGTGCATTCATGTAGGGACGCATGCTTCATGCTTTACTGGCCATCGGTGTGAACAGCATGTGTGACGGTATTTAGCTTAGTTGTATATTTCTTTAGTGACTTGCATTATAGTACGAAATGTCCACGTCGTGTTCACGACTTGTACATTGGCATTGGGCGGGGAGGACAACTGGTAGGCGTATGGGATACACACATTGGAATCCATAGTATCCGGAGGAGCCACGAATCCAATGACTTCCTTTATACAGATACCGCATTCTTTGGAGCGATACAGACGTATATATTTGCAGATACCTCATTCTTCGGAATGATGGATGTTACATGTACAGATACCACGCTCTTCGGAGTATGGACGTTATGCCTACATCTACCCAAACGTACCAAGGTTGTCCTCATATTGTATTCACTTAGATGATTAGCACACCCCCTTTATTTATTCAGTATTTACTTTATGGCATGCTTCTATGTATCTTGTTACGTCTCTCTGAGGACCTGGTCCCTTTCCAGGTGTAGACGATCATGACTATTTGCAGGAGCGCGGATCAGGACTTGCTACTTATCTTTCGAAGAGGTCTTCCCTTCGAGCCTCATTGTTCATTAGATGTACTTATTTTGTTTCTCTTATATTTTAGTTCGGTAGTGGATTTGCCTCCACCCAACTACTTGTTCTTATCAAGCATCTTATACTTGATTCAGTTATATAGTTGATTGGTTATTCATTTATATTTGATTCTGTGGATGAGATTGAGTTATGCCTGGTGACTTGTGATAATTATATACCACTTATGAATTATTGTTCATAATACAATGTACGTATGTGTTATGATTTTCATATATTGGAGTTGCCATATACATACGACTTACATGCTTACGTATTCCTAGTCCTACGTATTTTGGGACTGGGCGTGACACTATCATTAAGAGTATTTATGTGGACTGAGGGGAACTTACCCGAGCCATGAATGGGTGAGGATATTGCCAGCAAGGTATCACTGCAACAAGTGACTGAAGCAAATAGAAGTCGGGATGTACAGGTGAGGGCAGTGCACAATAGTTGTGCATTGGTGCATAACAAGAGGGTCAGGTTTTCTGTGTTTTGCAGCAAGGTTTAGTAGCAGCAGCAGCATACTGTTAGGAGTCGGTCAGTAGCAGCAGCAACAAACATAGCTAGAGGAAGTAGCATCATCATCAATGCAACTAGGAGCAGCAACAACAACAACAACAATAATACAACTAGGAGGCAGCAGCAGCAGTAATACCAATAGGGGCAGCAACAGCTGCAGCGAGGATGCTAGTAGTAGCAGCTACCATGGTGAGAGGGGGTCGGGTAATTATAGGTTTGAGTCGTGTAGTTAGTATTTAAGCTTAGTTGTTAGTTGGAGATAAGTTTATGTGTGTTAGTGATTAGAGTTAGATATAAGTAAGAAGTTAGCAATTGATATATGGTTATATGTTATTGTGTGAGTTATATGTTAGAAGAGGGTATGTGTTAGTTATTGGTAATATATGTTAAGTAGTATTTTGTTATAAGTTAGTATATGGTATAAGTTAGATATTGGTAAGTGCGGCATGATAGATACTTAATTATATATATATATGGATGCATCTATAAACCTTAGCTAGTTAGTTGTGTTAGTTTGATAAGTTAGTAAGTATTAGTTGTGATACCAAGGTAATTGTAGGTATTGGGTATGAGTATCAAGATGAGGGTAGCTAGCATCATACCATGTTGGCTCAAAGTCAAGGTATCCACTTAGCATTAATTTAGCTAGGGATACTAGTATGTAGTATATTTGTATAACTTATAGAATATTTTTGTATAGATATATTTACGTATCTCACGATACGATATAATACTAGTATCCTATAGCTAGTATAGCCTAGTTACATAGTGTATGGACCCAATATCCTAGAGATGGACTCATACAATCTAGAAATAGCTAGTTTGACTAAGTTTGACCAAGTTTGACTAGTTTGACTTATTTTTTATTCCAAAACCTTGTATTGATGTATTATTCCATATTTAGGTCTTCGAGACACCGTTCCAGACATCTTTAATATTGTTCATCAAATTTCAGACAAGTACATTCTCTGATAGTTTTTTATTTATGATATTCCCTATATTTCTTGTATTTAGTGTAGATATCCCTGATTTCTTGACACGATGGTTACATGGATTGGTATATCCAAATCTCGTCATGAGATATTATTCCTTGGTAGTTATGGTGTATCTTGTGTAACCCTTATTTCTCATTTTTCTTGTACATGTACAGACATTGATTCTTGGGGAGACTAGCTACCTATCCAACGAATCCCGTGTCATAATATACCATGGTTGGATCCACTATTCCAGTCGGGGCGGAGAGTGTTAGTATAGATATGTGATCAACCCTCCTTGTGTATATTATTATGAGTGTTGATCATATACCACACATATGATTAACCAGGCCTAATCCTTGTGCAAGTTTCCAAGCCGATCACATGTTGAAGCTGGTACTCGCTCACATAGTAGTAGTATTTCTTGCTCATTTCCATGATGCTCATTTCTTGTATTTAATTCCAGAATTCCTATTTTGTATATCTCTTATACTTGTATCTTACATCTTGTATGTTCACTCTATTTACTGTTACATACTTTTTATCATTCGTTGGAACTGTTGTTAGAGGTGTACTTTGCTCATTTTCTGACTGGATATATTTTTCTCAGATGACACTGAGGAGTGGTATCCCACTCACTACGGGCCTCAGGACGTAGTTGGCCTAGAACTAGAGACTTTGGCTCAAGAGGGTCTCATCCCGGTTGCGACAGAAGATCCAGTACCTGTAGCTCGGTAGATAGGTTTTGTACTGGATTTGTCTCCATCTTTTGGTATTAGTATTTATTTTTTATTAGATGAATTATTTGTTATTACTTTGCCTCGTGAGTTATATTTGACTCTTCAGTTATTTATATCATATTCATGTGATTATTCCATCTTATAGATCTGTTATTGAGTATTCATACTTCATTGGTGGAATTATATATCTTGATGATCATTGTTACTAGATAGATAGTTTACCCAAACAGCGTTCCACCGTCGATATTGTGGCATAGGCTGGACGTTGTTCACTACTCGCATCCCTACACCGGGTTCGGGTCATGACACTTGGCTTAGAGAGATATTAGGGTTAGCTTAGAGTCATTTAGAATTAGAAACATTATATTTTAAATAACAGTACAAATTTTGTATCACTTGATGTACCTTGTCGTTGCTTCGATATTTGGAGCGCTACTCTAATTTTGCCTTCAAACAAATTTTACACCCTTGACCTAGACGTGCCAGTCTGCCGTTCCAACCTTTGTTCACTCATAAATACCCTCTCTTGTGCTTCATTTTTATCGTACGACATTCATCAAATAATATCTAATTTTAAACCTAAACTTTGCACGTATGTCCGTTTTAATCAAAATTGGAGACACAACTTTGACCCGTTTCTTGCAACCCAATATATGATGATAATCTACTCCGAGTCTACTATGTCTATGACATTTGTGTCACCTCTGATTGAGACCATATGCACTACCAATTTATTAAAGAATACTTATGACATATTTTTTATTTATTTTGGGTCAACAGACTCAACCTTGCCCAAAACTAGACCAAACACCAACCCAAACCTACACTCACACCCTCATGGCTTATACAAAACACAACACACCAATTTCTCCCTCTATAATACACCAAATATGGATTCTATACACATCCAATCTAATTTTCCTTTTTGTGCAAATCCTAAACTATTAGGGACTCATGTGTAAATAATTAGCTAAGTGTCAACCTCCTATCGGTTGGAACAAATGAGAAAACCCCACTTTGTGAGGCTTGACCGGTCACACACCCCCTCCCTCTCCTTTTTGTATGGTACTATGCAACCAAGCTGCACTCAATCCTAGCCTTTCATTCAAACTTTAATCTATCACCACCACCCATTTTCTTTATGACAACCTACACACTCTCCTAGAAATACATAGGGAGCCGGCCCTAATCCCAACATCCTCCTCTCTTTCCTTTATTTAATACACATCTGCCTCTCCCTTTCTCAAATATTTGTCCCTTCCCTCCTTCTCCACAAAATTGAAACCACCATCGCTATCAACTCCTTCACTCCTCTACCATCACCTTCACGATCACCACCACCATCAACATCCACGACCACCACCATCATCACCATCACCCCCTCTTCTCCTCCCTCATTGATATCGAACATAATAGTTGCACCCCGCTACCAGCACCGATAACAGTAGCTACATAACCATACCCTCCTCCTCACATCAACAGTAGCAACCCCATCACCAACGACAACAACAGTAACCCCATCACCAACCGAGCATCCCCTTCTCCCCTCTTCATTCAGGTTACTAGATAAATCCTTCCTCCTCCTCCTTTACCTTATTCTTTATTATGTACTTACTCTTTTACATATTTCTCATGCTCCTCTTCTCTATGTACTCTTCTTCTTCATTGAGAACTATGCATGCATTTATGTTCTAATGTGGTTGCCTTCACATGAGTATACTCTATTGTAACCCATTGTCAACTGGTTATTAAAAATATAATTTTTAACCCATATTTAGGTCCCAAATATTCTCAGATTTTGATGTTTAAATGTAGGTTTATATACTATAGGATTTGTATGTGTATTACGAATGAGATTGATGAAGTTTGGTTAATGTTATGTGAGTTTATAAATTTTAGCATCTAGGTGAATGGGAGTTGATTGTACAACATATTTTAATACTAAATTTTAGCATCTGATTCAACAAGCTACTTTTGACTGCCTCCATCGTGATAACTCCACCAGGCGCGAAGTTGCTCACCGACACCACCAACGTCTCCCAGCTTTTCGGCAGAGAACTCAAAAGCAAAAGAGCCTGAAGCTCATCATTAATCACCATCTCCATCACAGACAACTGATTGATAATACTCTGAACCTCGTTCAGATATTGTGCCACTGGGGCACCCTCCGTGTACTTCGAGTTGACGAGTTGGCAAATCAGAAATGCCTTGTTGCCAGTCGTATTCCTTTCATACAACGAATGCATCTTCTTCTACAATGCTTTTGTCGAACTCTCCATGGACACGTAGTAAAACACCGAGTCATCCAGCCATTGGCGGATGAATCCAACGGCCTTCCAATCCAGTCATTTTCTATGACTCGATTGACATGCAAGGATCAAGAGTTCCTATGGACCGACGAGTGTCAAGACGCTTTCGAGGATTTGAAGAAGCGACTGACCACAGCGCCAATATTAACTATTCCATCGAGATCAGGAGGTTATGTGATTTACAGTGACACATCAAAAAAGGCTTGGGATGCGTGTTGATGCAGCATGGTAAGGTAATTGCATATGCATCTAAACAGTTATGAGTACATGAAAAGAATTATCCAACATGCAGCCATAATTTTTGCTCTAAAGCTTTGGAGACATTACTTATATGGGTAACGAGTGGAGATCTATACAGACCACAAAAGCCTCAAGTATGTATTCACGTAGAAGGAGTTAAATATGAGACAATGTCGGTGACTTGAGTTGATGAAGGATTTTAAGATAGAGCTACATTATCACCCGGGCAAGGCTAACGTAGTAGCAGACGCGTTAAGCCGGAAACCAGCAGCTTACTTCTTGACGAAACAGAGGGAGTTATTGGAGGACTTGCTAGAGCTTGGCATAGAAGTGATATTACCCGGAGCAGATGGAACATTAGCCAACTTGCAAGTATAGTCATCACTAGTATAGAGGATCAAGATAGATTTGCCTACAGACGCCAGATTCAGGAGATTGAAAGAAAGGATAGAGGCCGGAGAGCAGACGGGATTGTGCATTCATATTGATGGGACATTACGATGTGATGATCGTTTATATGTTCCCAATGGAGAGATTCGACAGGAGCTGATGGCAGAAGCTCATAGTTTGATATATTTTATTCATCCTGGAGGCACCAAGATGTACCGTGACTTGCGACAACACTTTTGGTTGCATGGGATAAAAATAGAGATAGCTCACTTTGTAGCCAAATGTCTGGTATGTCAGCAGGTGAAGATGGAGCATCAGAGAACAACAGGGCTACTGTAACTACTTCCGATTCCTGAGTGAAAGTGGGAGCACATCACTATGAACTTCGTCACGGGTTTTTCCAAGAGTCCAAGTGGGAGAGATGCAGTATGGGTAATAGTGGATCGACTCACCAAGTCCGCACACTTCTTGCCTTTTAGAGTTGGCCAGTCTACAGAAGCTAAGATTATACGGCATGCCAGTCAACATCGTGTCAGACAGGGATTCGAGTTTTATATCTCATTTTTGGAGAAGCATGCAGGAGAGTCTTGGGACTCGGCTGAAGTTCAGTACATCTTATCACCCGCAGACAGATAGGCAGTCCGAACATACTATTCAGATACTGGAGTATATGTTAAGGGCTTGTATGTTGGACCTTGAAGGATCATGGGAGGACCACCTACATCTTGTGAAGTTTTCTTACAATAATAGCTATCAAGCGAGCATCCAGATAGCTCCGTTTGAAGTATTGTATGGAAGAAAGTGTAGGTCTCCCGTATATTGGAGTGACGTAGGAGAACGTCAGATTCTGGCACCAGAGTTGGTAGTCAACACCGTAGAGACAGTGAAGAATATACAGGGGCACTTGCGAGCAGCACAAGACAGGCAGAAGCAGTGGGTAGACCTTCATCGTCGTCCTTTGGAGTTTAAAGAAAGCAATCATGTCTTCTTGAGGATATCACCTACTAGAGGCACTATTCGATTCGGAGGGCGTGGCAAGTTGAGCCCAAGGTATATTGGACCATTTGACGTGCTAGAGAGAGTGGAAGAAGTGGCATATCGACTTGCACTACCACCTTCACTCGAGGGAGTACATGATGTATTCTACGTGTCACAACTTAGGTGATATATGGCAGACAACAGTCATATTCTCGACCACTATGAGATCACCATTGGGCCAAGCTTGTCATACCAAGAGCAACCCGTGGGGATCCTTGATCGTCGAGAGAAAGTATTGAGGAATCAGTCTATTCTCTTCGTCCTGTGGCATGGAAGCATTGTGCGCTAGGAGAATCCACTTGGGAGCGCGAGGACGATATACGCAAATGTTTTCCGTATCTATTCTTAGATCTAGGTATGCAATTACTTTGTTTAATTCTACCTCATACCATCCTTGATTTTCTATCGTGGCTTAGTTTTAATTTCGAGGACGAAATTTTTATAAGTTGGATAGAATATAAAACCCCCTAATTTTAAACATTATAATTATTTAATTAATCATTTAATTTATTTATAGTATTTCTTAGTTAATTAGAAAATAGAATTTATTGAATTTTTAATTACTTGGTAAACACTCATTTAGAATTATTGCACAAAGACTATTATTTTTATTTTAGGAACCGTTGAAGAAGAGGGATAGATTTTTAGAATTTATTTTGGGAACAATTTTTTTTTATATATATACCTCAAATATATATATAAATAATTTATAGTTATTAAATATAATAATAATAATTATAGTAATAATAATAATAACAATCTTAGTAATAATAATAGTAATAATAGTATTAATAATAGTGGTAGTAGTAATAAAAGAAATAGAAAAAAATTAAAAACCCTAGTTACTAAAACCATTAACCACTAATCCCTAATTAAACCCTTAAATAACCTAACTAACCCAAGCCCTAAGCTAATCCCTAGCAACTAAACCCTCAGTCCAAAACACCCGCCCGCGGCTACAGGAGCCTGACCCTCACCCCGCGACTTTCCTTCTCACCCTCGCCCTTCTCTCTATATATATGTAATGACTCAAAACCCTAACCCTAACCTAATCATCAGACACCTACTCCCCGACGCTAACCTGAGACCGCACAGCCACCCGAAACCAACGCCGTCCGCGTACACAAACCCGTACGACAGCGAGCAGTCCGCGACAGATTCGCAGTGACGACCCCTCCTACAAGCGAAGTTTTCCCGCCTCGTCGCTCGTCCGATTTCCAATCCGTCTTCACCGGTATGTTTACAACCTATCCCCCTCTCAACTCTGTAAATTAGTTTCCATCGAACAACGCTTAACACTAGGTAGAAATTGAGGCCAAGTTGAAGAAAAACCATATCATTTAAACTGCAGAAAACTATTTCAATGACCTATGTTTAGAGACTAATATCTTGCTCCACAGACATCCAAATTTAAATCTAACTTTTTTTATATAAAGACTATATAACCGAGATTATTTTCTGTTAATTATATTATTTTATTTTGGGTTAAATGCAGAGATAAACTGGGTTGAAAATTATGAAAAACTTATTTTTAAAACTTTAGAAATTACGATACGGAGCGTACCCCATCAAACGGGACTGCCCTATCGTGTACCAATTACACCGAAAGGCTCTTATGGTATGTCCTAACGTGTGGGCTTTCGTCGAAACTGATTTGGACTTGTGTGTGCGTCGGAATCAACCCGTATCCGTAAAAAGTCCCCGTATCACGACTTTTGCAAAATACCGTACCATTTTGTGTACGCTCGTCGAAATGCGACGAAACTTGTGCCATTGGATTCATGGTATCACGCTAGTCCTGTGATCCAAGTTTAATGTGATTCTGAGACAGTTGACAAAGTTGCCTATTTGCGGGCCCCACGGTTGACTTTAAGAGCGAATTTGTGTTCGGCTCACTGGAATTTAAAATTGGATATACCGTTGAGTTCGTATTGACGTTTAAATTTTTTTTTGACCTATAATTTTTTTTATTTAGAGACCTTTAGCCCTGGCACGTATTTCTGTACAAAGTGGGCCACATGTGGACCCCGCCTTGACTCAAAATTACCGTTTTGCCCCGGTGTCCAAATTGGATGAAAGGGTAGTGTTTTTAAGCTATCTCCTTGATTCCATTGATGTTGGTGATATTCATTTCAGCATCCGGAGACGTTTATTCAGAGGCCTTAGCTTCTGATCTAGTGTACTTGACGTCTGGACGCTTACACTATTACGCCCCAGTCCCAAAAGTACGTAGGACTAGGACACGTAAGCATGCCAGCCGCATGTATATGGCAACTCCAATATATAGAAACCAAAACACGTGCGTACGCTGTATAATGAACAACAATTCATAAGTGGTAAATATGTCACAAGTCACAGGGTATAACTAAATCTCATCCACAGAAAATCAGATATAAATAAATAACCAATATCTATGTAACTAGATCTCAATATAAAGTATCTAAAGATGACAGTCGGATGGAAACAAATCCACTGTCGAACTAGAGTATAAAAACAAAACAATATAAGTACAACCACTAACAATCACTGAGACTCGAAGAGAAGACCTCCTCGAAATATAAGTAACCAGTCCGGATCTGCGCTCCTGCGAATACTCATGAACATCTACACCTGGCAAGGGACCAGGTCCTCAGAGGGACATAACAAGATACATAGAAGCATGTCAATAAAGTACTGAAATAAACATCCAATGGGTCGCCTAACCGTCTAAGTAAATGCAGTTTAAGAATAACTTTCTTACAAATGGGCTATCTGGCCATAAAATGGGATTGGCATAATTCTCTCGGAGAATCAGGGGCCTACAAAGCATGTCTTCTTTTGAACGGCAGAGGCCTCCTGATAATATAGGGGTCATCACCGCCCGTATCTCCTGTGGAGCGTCCGGATTACCTAAAGAAACGTGCAAAGAAGCCCAAATGCCATACTTGTTGTTCTCCCCACCCCATGCTCTAAGCATGTCATATCCAAGACACAATAATACCTCTAATAACTGCCAAGTCTACTAGCATGCTGTCACGCCCCAGTCCCAAAAATATACGGAACTAGGCCACGTGGCATTGGCCAGCTGACACGTCACTAAGGGAATACCCAATTTAATGGACCCAAAGTGATGTGCTACGCTGTCCTAAAATTCTACAAGTTTAATTACAGGTAAATCTATCTCATCCACAAGAATAACAGGGAAAGTGCTGAATATATAGATGCTATATCTGAAATGTCATATACAACCCAGATAAAGTCAGGTGGGAACAATTCCACTACAAAAAGTAAGCAGAAGTGAAATAAGATAAACTAGCACAACATCCTCAAAATATGTAGCTCCAACTCCAGGGGTACTTAGGTAGACTCTGACGGCATCTCCTTTAACTCCATCTCAAGGGCATGTCCAGACTCTTGTCAAGGTCCAGGTATTGTGGGGTGGAATGTCTCAGCTAAACCTGGCAGGGAACCAGGTCCTCAGAGGGACGTAACAAGATACAGGAAAACAACATGCCATATATGTAAATACTGAATAGAAATTACTGAATAAAATAAATACAGGGTGCTAACCATCTATGTGAAATACAATTTGAGACAACCTAGTACGTATGGGAAATGTGTGGCTAGACATATGCTGACGTAATTCACCAATCTGTAGTGAGAAGCTAGAATATGCCACATATGCCCCCGTTCAAGGGCACTATACAATTTTCCATCTACGATGAGAATGGTCACATGAATATATACATATATCATCCGTATCACTCCGTCGAGTGCGGCACATGGTAAAGAGGTGGGTGTCCCATACGTATTTTAGTCGTTCTCCCCGCCCAATGTAACTAAATGTCAAGTCGTACATTTCCTAAATTATTCTAATCTGTGATGCGGGTCACACGTATTGGTAGCAAATCAAATATGCAGCTCGCATCCCAATATGCATTGCAACCATGTTGCGTGTTCCCGTGATAGGGTCTAGGAGAATATTAGAATACTCTCATAATTGTTGGTGAGTCCGTAATATTATTTTAAATATCAACATATCAACTGACTGTACCCAAGGCAGTCTCAGGTAATCATTGTATATGAAATACAGAAACAAGAGCATATACAATATTGAGAATTTAAACAGTACTTGGCAAGGTATACTTGCCTACTCCCTGATAGTGTTGGTAACCTGATCTCACAGTCAGGTTTGCAGTTGCTTGTGACAGGGGTTACTGGTTGTGCTGGAGATATTCTCTGTTAAAATATACAGGTTCGTGAATTATCAGGGTATAATGTAAAAGTATATATATACCTATGTATATATAGGATACACACCACATATATATATATATATATATAGTATATATATATATACTTATAGATATAGTATGTAGTAGTAGTATATATATAGCATATATATACAGAAAAGAGAATACAGGAATGTAAATTTATATAATAGCAGGGTATATCCACTGTTTATATATAGTACTATAATATTATCAGGGTGTATCCACTGATATAATAAATTGAAATGACAGGGCAAAAAGTAAATACATATATATCTATGTACTGTATAGTATTGTATAGTATATATATATATAGATAATATATATATAAAAAGAAAATGATATTTGCAGGAATTTAAATACAAATATAAATGCTGTAATATCCAGCACTAATACCAGGGTCTATAGGTGACCACTGTTATATACAATATTTATAATATAATTATTGTCAGGGTCTATATGTGACCACTGTCATATATAATATATATATATATATATATATATATATAATGAATTTAAAGACAGTGCAAGAATTTGAAATATACATATAAATATAAGCTGTATTATCAACAATATTTATTAATAATAATCATAGTATAAATATAACATATAAATAATATGTTATTATATATAGTATACATATTTTATATAACTATATATTATATATAAATATATGTAGACATATATTTATATATACTATATATAGATATATATATATATATAGGAAACAGAAATAAATGCATATAATATACTATATATAAATATATATATATATATAAATATATATTTACATAATATGTAAATATATATATAGTAGATATTTATACTTAATATACATATATATAAGTATATAAATATACATAGATATGTATATTTACATATTTACATATAATTTATACAATAATAATCATATACATTATACATATATATACATATATATATATAATAATACATATATATAAATATATGTAGATATAAGTATATACATAATTTATACATATATTAAATACATATATATATAATAATATATCTACAGTATACTGTATATATATAGTATAATTAATATAATATATTTTATTATATATAAACATATATATATATATGTAATTATACACATATATATATATATACATATATATATATATGTACATACATACTTAATAATATACATAAATCCATGTATATACAGGTATTTATACCTGAGGAAGGGTGACAGGGGGTCCACGGCGGGTCGACGGTGGGAGGACGGCGGCGGAGTCGTCGTCGGCCGGCCGAAAAGTCGCCTGCAGCAGCAGCTGCAGTCGGCAACAGCAGCAGCAACATCAACTTGCGGCAGCTGCAGCGCCGCGTGCGGTGGCGGGGGCGGCGGTGCAGGCGGTCAGGGCGGAGGAGGAAGGGCCGGCGAACAGTTCGGGGTGGGTGGCGGTGGTCGGAGGCGGTGGAGGCGGTGTCTAGGGAGGTCGGGAGGTGGTTCGAGCAGTGGGCAGGGAGAGGCAATGGTGGCGCTGCGGGGGTGATGGCGGAGGCTGTGGTGGTCGTGGAGGGACGGGGCGGTGATGGTTGGATAGAGGGAGTCACGGCGGAGCGGATGGAGGTGGTGGTGGAGGTCCACGGTGGCGGGTGGTGGCGGAGGAGGACGTCGGGTGGTCGGAGGCTGCTGTGGCAGTGTTGGGGGGTCGGGTCTGTGGCCGTTGCTGGAGGCGGAGGCGGCGGCCGGCGGGTGGTGGCAGTGGTCGGAGGGAAGGGGAGGGATGTGGCGAAGTGGTCAGCGGCGGTACCGTGGCCGGAGGGTGGTCGGAGGGGCGGTGGTGTGTGGTCGGGAATGAGGCTGGGTAGGGTTTAAATAGGATTAGGGTTTAGGATATAAATGGTATTAGTTTAATTGTTTAGGGTAGATTAGTAATTTTATTAATTAAATATCTAATTCAGATATTTATGGATAATAATATGATATTTTGTGGGTCCTACTCCACCTATTCACTAACCAATGAGGTAATGCCACCTCAAATGGAAATTTTTGCATAAAAACCCTTGACTTTTCATAAATTGCATAAAAGTCCAAAAATTGGAAAATTGCACAATTATGAAATTTGTCTGGAAAATCACCTGGTTCTAAAAATTACTAAAATTTACAGAATTGAGAGGGAAAGCTGGGGAAGTGTTTTGGACAGTGTGGGGTGAGCCTGGGCAGATGCAGGGTCTGATTCTGCAGGTGATACGGGTCACCATATTTATTATTTAATAAATACTGCGCACGGTGTTCACTAATTATTTAGGGGCAGTTAGGGTCATAATTTTTCTACGGTGTCAATACGATAATTGTAATACAATTAGAGTAGAATATTATTGTATTTTTGTTTGGGCAAAACAGGTGCCTACTGGTCCTCAAATCCCTAAGGTACAGAGATGGGTAAAGAGCAAAAAATAAAATAGAGATTAAATACGTACGTTTGTAACGATATTTGTGCGACTAAAACGAAGCACAAAACGAGGTTTCTGGGAGTTGCTAAAAATACAGAAAATGTAGTCTAGCAAGCCTAGGGCAGGAATGTGAAATTAGTTTAGGGTTAACAGCTAGTGTGAGGCCCTAATTAATTGTGTAATGAACAGGTGCACAATCAATAAAATATATAGTAAATAAATTTTTTAAAATGTTGCACTAATTCTAATTAAAAAATAATATTAAAATACTGAAATCTGGTCGAGGGAGTTTACAATCTACCCTCCTTAGAATATTTCGTCCTCGAAATAAAAATACACATATAATGAGAACGAAAGATTGATTGATTCGAAATATCAAGACATAGATAGCTGAAGTTTGATTGGAAATATTTGGACATACCCTGATCTGGAAATAGATGGGGGAAACATTATCGAATATCCTCTTCCCGTTCTCAGGTTGATTTGCCTGGTGCATGATGTTTTCATGCAATATGAACTAGAGGAACGTAATACAACGTAAGGTAGGTAACGGAAATCATTCTAAAAATAAGAACAGAGTTAAACTACAATCTAATCTATTAATAGGGTTTGGTAATTCCCCAAGAAACAAATAGAAATGGCTTATAGAAACAATACACTTTATATTTATACTATATACGAGGTTTCTTCTTTCCGAAATAAGGAAAGACGGAAAACAGTAATCAAGAGTTCAAGGGGGTAATGGATTAGAAGTATGGAGATTCAAGGCGTTTAAAGAATTCAATGGGAATTGTCAAGGCAGTTGTGGATGGAAATGCTATTCTGGTACTCCCTATTCACATATTCGTATTAGCCTAGTTATGTAGCTGATACGATATGCGCAGAGGTAAGTACATCTGTTTACTAATCACTATATATCTCAATCTATGTAAAGTAGTTATGCGAAGGCGAATCAAGTGCATTATGGTTGATCAGACCGTCATACACTGATTTCTGAAATGTATTAGTGTAGTACTCCAATAATACATAATTTAATGAACAAGCTTAATAAGAATAAGCTTGCAAAACTAGGCTATAATAGCAGAGCATAAATTTAAGGTAATATAGCAAATATAAGTACGCTAGATTATGATGTGAGAAGTATAAAACAATTCAAATTCCAAAAAGACAAGATTCTATAATCTCTACAGTTATTAATCTAACTCCTTGTCTAGGTTGCTAGTTGACCCAATCACCAGGTTTACAACAGGTCGCATATTATTGATAGTTTAACATCTGTCTACCCTCTCTCCTTAAGTCTAATTGTTTAATCTTAATACTAGCTGTAATTAATCTATTGGTTAAAACACAAGACTAGAAGTTACTGACTACCCTAATAAGTCATATACCTTAAATCTATTAGTACCCAACTATTACTACATTCACATGTTTTGTCTAGCTATCAATGTCTAGCAATCTACGTATCTGTTTTTGCTTAGTCCTGACCATTATTTAAGGGTGGAAAATAATTTAGGTCGGATACTATAAGTCATCAGGTGACTAGGGTTAACCAATATGATTAGCTATCCTTGGTACTATCTATTTCTGAATGGGTAACTTGGTGGTCTAAGGATGACGCTTCTCTTCCTGTAGTCTAGGATAGTATTTGTACTTGGCTTAGCCAGTCCAAGTCTAAGTCAACGTCGAGGTTTGGTATTGGAAGTACCAAGAATCGCGTCCTCATTACTCTTCTATACCTGACTACTAGCAGGCTTTAGTAATGTTGGTAACTGGAACAATGCCTTTTCCGGTAAACCTGGCTATTTGCATGGGTACGAAACTACTAGATATAAAAAATAGTGTAGCTCTAGAATCAAATAATGCGGTTTGCTGGTAATAATGCGACTATAATGATACCTGAAATGGTTTCACCTTCCAGTTCTTCTACAACTGCAGCTAGTGCAAAGGCCTGCTCGTGCCTTTGTCTACCGATTTGTTGTCTGGCTAGGCAGTACTGCGTGTCTTGGGTGACTAAGGGTGGTCCCCTCTGAAATCTTCCAGATGCTGGAGAATGCTGACCTCTAGTAGGGAGTTGCATTCTCTGGGCTGGTGCTATTGGTCCTTGCCCATGCTGGAGTGTTGCTTCTCTGTGTTGTGGGCAGTCTTTGGCCCTATGCTGATTATCTCCACATATCAGGCATAGTCTATACTTCATTCGACAGTTTTTGGCATAATGTCCTTGCCTGCCACAATGGTGACAAATCGAAAGTTTCTTGTATTGATATGGCCCCGTCTTGTGTTGTGCCTGATTTTCCTGGTGACGGATTGGTCCTCCTGCTCCAGTCGGGTCTCTGGCTAGTATGGTTGGATTTGAACATCTTGCTTCTCGACCAATGGCTTCTTGTATTCTTGCCTCTGAAAGAACTTCTTCGTAGGAAATTCTTGACTGTGTGGTAGTATGCCCCTGGAGTTCGGGGGTAAGGCCGTGATGGAACTTCATGGCCTTCTTCAGCTCGTTAGGTATCAGGATGGTACCGAATTGACTTAGTCGACTGAATTCCGCATCATAGGCGTCGACGGTCATATTCCCTTGTTCCAAATGCAGGAACTGGGAGTACAGATCATCTCTGACCGTGGCTGGGAAATATTTTGCATTAAAATATTCTAGAAATTGTTCTCAAGTATGGTTCTTGCAGGTGCTGCGCTCGATAGATTCCTACCAGTGATGGGCGTTGCCGAGGAGTAGGGTCCTTACTGCGGTCATCCATAGGTCAGGGTGAAGTTGTGAACCTTCTAGCAGTATTTTCGTATTGGAGATCCAGTCTGAGATCTCCTCCGGAGTTTCATTGCCCTTAAAAGTTCTCGGGCTCATCCGGCTAAAGCCTTGAATAGTGCTAGCTGGTTGGACAGGGGCTGGTGCTAGAGCAGTTGTCCTCTCCAGAACCGTCATCAAGCATTATCTCAAGACTTTATTCTGTTGCCACTGAGCCTGCAATATGGCTTGGAACATCTGAGATTGTTCCTCAAGTTGTGGCATCAGGGCTGCGAGAACTGGAGGTGGAGACAAAGGTATCTCTGCCTGCAGTGTTGGTACCTGAGAAGGTTGCCCTTCTTGCTGGACTGGTGTTGCTTCTTGGGTCGGATCCTGGTGAAGGTACGAGGTTGTTGGATTGACCAGCATCCTTCTCGGAGATTGGTCTCTCGGGATTGGTGTCCCTTGGACATCTGGTGAGAGGTCTGTTGCTTGGTCAGTTCCATCAATCGCAGTTTCCCCGGGTATGTCCATATTTCTGAAAAAGATAGAAAATTTGAGAAAAGTACGAAGGATTTAATAGATGATAATCAAGCAGGATGCAAAAATTATAGATGAAGTCAGTGTGGATGAGACCTAGTATTCCTATCCTATTGCAGGTTTGCTGAACATGATATCATGTTACTAGCAATTAACTCGACCTGCATGGGCCACCACTAAAACCGTGTCACGCCCCAGTCCCAAAAATATACGGAACTAGGCCACGTGGCATTGGCCAGCTGACACGTCACTAAGGGAATACCCAATTTAATGGACCCAAAGTGATGTGCTACGCTGTCCTAAAATTCTACAAGTTTAATTACAGGTAAATCTATCTCATCCACAAGAATAACAGGGAAAGTGCTGAATATATAGATGCTATATCTGAAATGTCATATACAACCCAGATAAAGTCAGGTGGGAACAATCCCACTACAAAAAGTAAGCAGAAGTGAAATAAGATAAACTAGCACAACATCCTCAAAATATGTAGCTCCAACTCCAGGGGTACTTAGGTAGACTCTGACGGCATCTCCTTTAACTCCATCTCAAGGGCATGTCCAGACTCTTGTCAAGGTCCAGGTACTGTGGGGTAGAATGTCTCAGCTAAACCTGGCAGGGAACCAGGTCCTCAGAGGGACGTAACAAGATACAGGAAAACAACATGCCATGTATGTAAATACTGAATAGAAATTACTGAATAAAATAAATACAGGGTGCTAACCATCTATTTGAAATGCAATTTGAGACAACCTAGTACGTATAGGAAATATGTGGCTAGACATATGCTGACGTAATTCACCAATCTGTAGTGAGAGGCTAGTATATGCCACATATGGCCCCGTTCAAGGGCACTATATAATTTTCCATCTACGATGAGAATGGTCACATGAATATATACATATATCATCCGTATCACTCCGTCGAGTGCGGCACATAGTAAAGAGGTGGGTGTCCCATACGTATTTTAGTCGTTCTCCCCGCCCAATGTAACTAAATGTCAAGTCGTACATTTCCTAAATTATTCTAATCCGTGATGCGGGTCACACGTATTGGTAGCAAATCAAATATGCAGCTTGCATCCCAATATGCATTGCAACCATGTTGCGTGTTCCCGTGATAGGGTCTAGGAGAATATTAGAATACTCTCATAATTGTTGGTGAGTCCGTAATATTATTTTAAATGTCAACATATCAACTGACTGTACCCAAGGCAGTCTCAGGTAATCATTGTATATGAAATACAGAAACAAGAGCATATACAATATTGAGAATTTAAACAGTACTTGGCAAGGTATACTTGCCTACTCCCTGATAGTGTTGGTAACCTGATCTCACAGTCAGGTTTGCAGTTGCTTGTGACAGGGGTTACTGGTTGTGCTGGAGATATTCTCTGTTAAAATATACAGGTTCGTGAATTATCAGGGTATAATGTAAAAGTATATATATACCTATGTATATATAGGATACACACCACATATATATATATATATAGTATATATATATACTTATAGATATAGTATGTAGTAGTAGTATATATATAGCATATATATACAGAAAAGAGAATGCAGGAATGTAAATTTATATAATAGCAGGGTATATCCACTGTTTATATATAGTACTATAATATTATCAGGGTGTATCCACTGATATAATAAATTGAAATGACAGGGCAAAAAGTAAATACATATATATCTATGTACTGTATAGTATTGTATAGTATATATATATATAGATAATATATATATAAAAAGAAAATGATATTTGCAGGAATTTAAATACAAATATAAATGCTGTAATATCCAGCACTAATACCAGGGTCTATAGGTGACCACTGTTATATACAGTATTTATAATATAATTATTGTCAGGGTCTATATGTGACCACTGTCATATATAATAATATATATATATATATATATATATATATATATATATATATAATAAATTTAAAGACAGTGCAAGAATTTGAAATATACATATAAATATAAGCTGTATTATCAGCAATATTTATTAATAATAATCATAGTATAAATATAACATATAAATAATATGTTATTATATATAGTATACATATTTTATATAACTATATATTATATATAAATATATGTAGACATATATTTATATATACTATATATAGATATATATATATATATAGGAAACAGAAATAAATGCATATAATATACTATATATAAATATATATATATATAAATATATATTTACATAATATGTAAATATATATATAGTAGATATTTATACTTAATATACATATATATAAGTATATAAATATACATAGATATGTATATTTACATATTTACATATAATTTATACAATAATAATCATATACATTATACATATATATACATATATATATATAATAATACATATATATAAATATATGTAGATATAAGTATATACATAATTTATACATATATTAAATACATATATATATAATAATATATCTACAGTATACTGTATATATACAGTATAATTAATATAATATATTTTATTATATATAAACACATATATATATATGTAATTATACACATATATATATACATATATATATATATATATATATATATATATATGTACATACATACTTAATAATATACATAAATCCATGTATATACAGGTATTTATACCTGAGGAAGGGTGACAGGGGGTCCACGGCGGGTCGACGGTGGGAGGACGACGGCGGAGTTGTCGTCGGCAACAGCAGCAGCAACAGCAACTTGCGGCAGCTGCAGCGCCGCGTGCGGTGGCGGGGGCGGCGGTGCAGGCGGTCAGGGAGGAGGAGGAAGGGCCGACGAACAGTTCGGGGTGGGTGGCGGTGGTCGGAGGCGGTGGAGGCGGTGTCTAGGGAGGTCGGGAGGTGGCTCGAGCAGTGGGCAGGGAGAGGCGGTGGTGGCGCTGCGGGGGTGATGGCGGAGGCTGTGGTGGTCGTGGAGGGACGGGGCGGTGATGGTTGGATAGAGGGAGTCACGGCAGAGCGGATGGGGGTGGTGGCGGAGGTCCACGGTGGCGGGTGGTGGCGGAGGAGGACGTCGGGTTGTCGGAGGCTGCTGTGGCAGTGTTGGGGGGTCGGGTCTGTGGCCGTTGCTGGAGGCGGAGGCGGCGGCCGGCGGGTGGTGGCAGTGGTCGGAGGGAAGGGGAGGGATGTGGCGAAGTGGTCGGCGGCGGTACGGTGGCCGGAGGGTGGTCGGAGGGGCGGTGGTGTGTGGTCGGGAATGAGGCTGGGTAGGGTTTAAATAGGATTAGGGTTTAGGATATAAATGGTATTAGTTTAATTGTTTAGGGTAGATTAGTAATTTCATTAATTAAATATCTAATTCAGATATTTATGGATAATAATCTGATATTTTGTGGGTCCTACTCCACCTATTCACTAACCAATGAGGTAATGCCACCTCACATGGGAATTTTTGCATAAAAACCCTTGACTTTTCATAAATTGCATAAAAGTCCAAAAATTAGGAAATTGCGCAATTATGAAATTTGTCTGGAAAATCACCTGGTTCTAAAAATTACTAAAATTTACAGAATTGAGAGGGAAAGCTGGGGAAGTGTTTTGGACAGTGTGGGGTGAGCCTGGGCAGATGCAGGGTCTGATTCTGCAGGTGATACGGGTCACCGTATTTATTATTTAATAAATACTGCGCACGGTGTTCACTAATTATTTAGGGGCAGTTAGGGTCATAATTTTTCTACGGTGTCAATACGATAATTGTAATACAATTAGAGTAGAATATTATCGTATTTTTGTTTGGGCAAAACAGGTGCCTACTGATCCTCAAATCCCTAAGGTACAGAGATGGGTAAAGAGCAAAAAATAAAATAGGGATTAAATACGTACGTTTGTAACGATATTTGTGCGACTAAAACGAAGCACAAAACGAGGTTTCTGGGAGTTGCTAAAAATACAGAAAATATAGTCTAGCAAGCCTAGGGCAGGAATGTGAAATTAGTTTAGGGTTAACAGCTAGTGTGAGGCCCTAATTAATTGTGTAATGAACAGGTGCACAATCAATAGAATATATAGTAAATAAATTTTTTTAAAAAGTTGCACTAATTCTAATTAAAAAATAATATTAAAATACTGAAATCTGGTCGAGGGAGTTTAAACATGCAAAGTTTCTAACAGCAGTTATTCCTAACGCACGACCCACACGTACATGAGGCCAAAACCATGCACGCAAGTCCGTGATCTATATGAGACTCACACTCGTATAAGAAATGTATCACAACCAATGAAATCTAATGATGCTTCATGATAATGGGGCGGTCTCATAAATAAGGTCAATGCATACACATAATAAAATAGATCACGACAACACCATCGTTTGCACCCAAGTTTCCTTGGACGCACATTTTATATAGCAGTTAAAATATATGAACTAATGACAGAAAATAAAGATGCATGCAACATATGGAATATGAATAACAGTACAATGGCAAGGTATACTTGCCTGGCAAGAAAGCTGTGAAGTACCAATAACCTGCTCCGGAAGTCGCGCAGAACAATCCAATATCCTATATACATATAATATAATACAATACAACATTAGTCATTACACTAGCACATACACAACATTAATACATTGGACTCCGATGGTACGCTAGGGGTGGTACTGGTCAACTAATAAGGTAAATTGCGCATTTAATTACGCTGGTGTCACATCTTCAAATACTGTGCATAATCAGGCGGTAACCTAACACTTGTCTAGCCAGTACATCGGTATACACAAGGCAGACAATTTTCTAATATTCAGGTCACAAAGTCAAGGTAAATATGTGGGCAAAATCCACGGTGTCCTAGGGTCGTACAGTCTGAATACATATAGTCATAATTATTACTATCATCTAATTACCTACTTATATATATATATATATATATATATATATATATATATATATATATATATATATATATCCATATATTTATATAACAATATAACCAATAATTTATATGCATACCCAATGAATACATATACTAAATATATATATATATATAAATATATATACCAATGAATAACATACACGCACACGCGTACGTATACGAACGCGAGTTGGTTTTACCGACTCAGGGTCTGAAGTCAACTAACTGAACTGAACTAATATGCTAACCTAGATGTTATTTATATAAACACACATAAAATAAAGGGAGAGGGACATGTTCGAACCTCGGGGTACGTACACGGGAAAGACGGTGACGACGATGAGGTTGACGACGATGACGATGACGACGATGTTGACGAGGGTGATGATGATTGAGGTTATGTTGATAGGGATGATTAGGGTTAAGGATGATGGGGTGATGAGATAGGATGAGGATGGTGAGATAAGATAATGATGATGGGGTGATTGTGATGATGATGATAACAGGGATGATGAGGTATGCCGGAGGAGTTACTGTTTCGGCCAGGCTCAGGCGGCCGAGAAGGACATGGAGAGGTGGTCCAGGGGGGAAGGTGATGGGTGGCCGGTGCTGACAGGAAAGAGGAGGATGAGCTCAAGGTGTGGCGAGGCTGGTGGTGTGGTATTAATGGTGGTGTTGGCCGGGGTATGCAGAGGCGGGTGGTCAGGCTCTGGCGAGTCGTCGATGGGGTACAACGGTTCGTTCGTGGTGGTTGCTGCAGAGGAAGGCCGGTGATGGCGGCTGTAGTGCGCAACAGTTAGAGAAGGAGGAGACGAGCGGGGATGATGGAGACGAGGGAGGAGAACAAGTCGGGAAGGAGGAGAACTCAAGCCGGATGACTATGATCGGGCTCGGCGGAAGAGGCCGGCGAGGAGGAGATCGTGCTCAGGGGGTTGGGATGTTGGCTTCCGGCTGAGGAGGGAGATGATGATGTGGCTGTGGTGGAGGCTGGTGGCGTGTTACGGAGAGGGAGATGGCGGTTCAGTCATCCAGGCGAGGAGGAGATAAGGATAGGATGCACGGTGGTGAGGCTCGGTCGACGGCCTCCGGCGAGTGCTCCGGTCAGTGGGAGGAAGGAGATGAATAGTAAGAGATGAGAAGAGACTCGGCTGGTTGGTTTAGGGATGGGTTGATTTTAGGTAAAAAATAGGAAACATATATTTATACATGTGAAGGGGGGTTGAGTGTTGACCTAAAGGGATTGGGCTTAGTCAACACCTCATTGGAGTGTGCCTTGGCTTGACATGGGGATGCTTGGAGGCTATAATGTGCATTGTTTAAAATGCAAGTCTAGGGTTAAATGAGGGCGATGTTGCGCGTTGCACATTTCAAAAATTATGGAAAAAATTCATGTGAACGAAAAATGGGTTTCTTCATGTGTCATTTCCAATGGTGTGGACACCTCAATGCACTTTTGCACAAAAGCGCCCAACAATTAGAAAATTACACAAATATGGAAATTGGATTAAATTAATTAAAATTAATGCGCAAGGTATTCTTGAATTAATTAGAAGTACATAGGGATAAAATTAGGTGGAACACAAGTATCATGGACATAGGGGACTCAGAATAGAATATTATCATAATTTGGGTTACACGAAACGGGTCAAGATTGTGTCTCCAATTTTGATTGGAAGGTACAAGGATACAAAGTTGTATTTATTTAGAATTAAATATAAACGTCTGTAACGAATATTGTGCGACTACAATGTAGCACAAGCGAGCATAATTATAAGTTACACAATGGTCAGAATGGAAGACAGACATGTCTAGGATAAGGATATAAAATTTATAGGAAGGCAATGGCTAGTGATGTGCTCCAATTATCGAAGCAACGATAAGGTGCACTAAGTGATATAATTATTGTAAAATTAAATAAAATGCCGTGTCCTATTTCCAATTGGATACAAACTAGCCCTAGTTTTACTATCTAAGCCAAGTAGGCCTAATTTTGGG